>CAJQUW010014458.1:0-302500 GCA_907163375.1 Prostheceraeus crozeri
TTTACTCATTCTTTCATCATGATGCGCTCATCGCTACCACCATCGTCAACATTCTCTCGTTCGCTTCAGACTCTACACAAAATCGATCTCACAACATTACACCAACAGCTTCCAAACAGCAAGTATTACCCGGGCCAGTCCTCAAATGTTAGTGGTGAAGATGAACAATTCACGAAATTTTCAACTCTTCCAAATGGGCTGTACAGAGATATCTCGGCGCCCTTTCTCATTCTTCTGTTAGGCGCAGTCAATGCGCTTAGAGTACAAAGACTACTACGTCGGATATGGAAGAGGGGAGAGGACTTTTGGGTTTGTGTGATGTTGTGATGTCGAATCTGACTATCCGTTGTGGACAATATGGTGATCTCTACTCAATGAGTGACAGTCTATCATTTGAAGATTCGTACCAGCAGTTACAGTTTGTGTTATGAACCCGAACTTTTTCCTGCAGCTCTCATTAGTTGTTGGTTACCTGTGCATGTGGCAATCTTTCATAATAGTAAAGTGATCATTACTGGACTAAAATCTCATGTACAAGCAAATATGATCTAGACTATCTCATTGAGTATGTACGTACCCAGCGGATTGTAAAATAAAAAACAATTTTTTCCAACATGATGTTTTTATTTCAAATCATGATAGAACTTACAAATCATTTTTTCATTAGAGGATGGATTACATGAAAAGTTTTGAATAACAGATGCAAATCGAGATACATGTAAACGTTTTAAGATGAATTACAGTACAAAAGCACCACACGTTGATGAAAGTGGATGTTGTAGTATGCGTTCATTTCGCTGATATTGACGCGTATGTTTTCTCAACCACTGCTGTGTTGGTATATTTGGAGGTTGAGCAAGAGAGTCAAATAGTTCACCACGTCGGTCTTCTCCAATAAAGATCGCTTTCCAATGCTCACCGCCTAAATTCTGTGAATGAGTGTTTAGCACAATAAAGATGGGATAGTGATTTACTGATGGTGGTAATGTATAGAGTGAATAGACATTATCGAAAGCTTTCAACGTCGCTTCGTTCTGCATTACGCTGCACTTTTAGTCTTAATATCGTCAGCAGTCAACCAACTCATTAACGATTATACTGAAGAATCACGTCACGATACTTTGTAATTTCAATATTTGAATCGAAGACTGCATAAATTAATACATTGATCGTCTCAGGTAGTGTTCTTTTGAACGTCAAATCCAAACGAATATTATGAGGCACGTTCGCTTGACGATAGGGTGCACTAATATCGCTGTCAGCAGTCAAATCAAATGCATAAATAGTATATCCACTCTTAAACTCTTTCATAGTCAGTCGTTGGTGTCATCCGTATTGTAAAAGCCAAAAACATCCATAAAATCAACATAACTGCGCATAAATTGATCCGAAGCAAAATCTGGTTTGTAGGGTGGACCAGGATGACTCACACCATTTACACGTAAAGCAATTTCACTTAACTGATTGTGTTTAAAATTGAAAGGATTCTTCTTTATATTACCATTAAATGCATCATTTTCAACCATTGCACCATGAGGAGCTTCGGTGCTTCCGATGGAAAGAGGCCATCTTTCATGAAACTCTTTTGATCTTTCGGAATTGTAAAGGTGAGAAGCTTTGTATGCTGAACGGGGTAAATGGCATTTTGGCGGTTAAGGCCTTCAGCATGCCCTCTAATGACACTTGGATTCGGTACTACTCGACGAATGTAAAGTGCAATATCTTCCACATGAATTCTAAAATTGTCAACTTTAGCAAATGCATTCAGCGCAAATTCAGGCTTATTCAATGTCAGCTTGAGTCGCATGCTGGTATTACACAGTAAAAACTTTGACTGTCTAAAGAAGTCTAAATTCAGCGGACCATATAGCTGACATACTCTACTATCTTTAATCATAGCAGATCGCTTTACAAAGCCACTGTTTGTTTCAACATCAAATTTTCCTGCTTCATCTCTGTACCATCCCATGGCTTCCATATGACTTTTTTGTGCTGCTGGATGAAACTGTGATACATGATTGAAATATGATTTATAGGGATAATCGCTTTGACCACCTTCCACCTGCTGCTCTCCAATCGTTAGAGAAACATCACGAAGTAATGTAGTCAATGGTAAATTGTTCAGTCCAACTTTATGTGTATCGTCAATAGCAGTTCCATCTGCTTGCTGAATTCTAAACCTCAAATCAAGCATCGCATAACTCAAATCTATGTAGTCATCACTACCACCAGGAATAACAAATTCAATGGGGCCAGCATTCTCAGCTGTTCGAGGATGATAATCTACAATACTTGAACTAAGAATATCTGTCTGTATGGCTTGTTGATCGAACAAACAAAAACCGGAAGTTTTACACTCCATGATTAGAAGTTATAGCAGCGTCGTCGTTTAGCGCCTGATGAATGATTAGAGCCTCTGCGACGTTTGCGTGAATGCCTTTTGACTGAAGATCGCACCTTACCAGCTCCGCGATGTTTCCTCCTTCCTTTATTCATTCGTTTAGGTGATTTCTTTCCTTGAGTAACACCAGCAATGGTCTGCTTCAATGTTTTTAAACCGCGTTCCTTCCCACGATTCAACAAACTGCTCTTAAAACTTCTACCTCTGGAAAGATCACTAGCAACATCACCAGCAAAGCCAACGGCATTACTTAAAACATTTCGTTTCAAAGATCTACCGACATTGGATATGAGAGGTGCTACAACAGATTTCAGTGCACCAAGTATGCTACCTCCACGTTGGCGGCGAGCACCGATGTAAATTTGTCCTCCGCCACTTACATAGGAGGGTCGTGAATAAAATGAGGCAGTTGGATTCATAGCTCAAACCCTAAACATTGTTAGTTACAACTTTGCATGAATCACTGTCGATCACTTAGATGAAAGATGTCGGCACGACGCATCCAAGAGTTCATACTTGAAGGATAACCAGCCCATTTAACAAGACACCATTCTTCACCTTGCCGTTTTTTACATCGAATGATTTTCTCTACCAAATATGTTTCACTTTCAGTGACTACCTCAATCTCATCGCGGTAAAAGCTACCCTCAATTTCTTCATTATCGTAATCTTTCAACTTGTAGGTGGTCGGAGAGTCTTTTTGATTAATCCTTGATACTGTAAATACCTCCTCTGTCCAATTCGGGAGGTACCCTTTAGCAAAAACACTTTTCACTTTTGAGATACGAACTTTATCGCCAATTTTCACATCACTTTTCACATGAGTGCGTTTACGTTGGAATGATTCGCGCACTTTATCTACATTGTCAGCATTTACATCTACTGGTCTGAGTCCAACAGAACGATGGATAGAGTGATTGTAGGCATGGAGTGTATCTTGTAGAACCTTTGTCCAATTTTGTGTCAAGTTGGCAGTAAAATGTCGCCACAAGCGATTTTTTAATGTGCGATTAAAACGTTCAACGAGTGCAGCTTTATAAGCGCTCTTTACACTAAACAACTCAATGTCATGCCTCTCAAATAATCTTGTCACATGCTGATTTTCAAACTCTTTTCCTTGATCACTCTGAATTCTTTTTGGAATGCGACCTTCTCGAAAAATTGTTTGGAATGCTTTTGCTACTCCTTTCCCTTCTTTAGTTTTTAAAGGTTGAGCCCACGCATAACGCGAGAAAATATCAATGACGGTTAAAATAAAATTATTGCCCGAGTTATGTTTTGAAATGGAGGCAACATCGCACAAATCTGCTTGCCACTGTTCATCGATGTCATGAACAATATAATGGCGGGTGCGGTACTTCTTTTTCGCTTGTTTGTGAAATAAAATTATTGCCCGAGTTATGTTTTGAAATGGAGGCAACATCGCACAAATCTGCTTGCCACTGTTCATCGATGTCATGAACAATATAATGGCGGGTGCGGTACTTCTTTTTCGCTTGTTTGCCTGACCCTTTAACCATCGTTTCACTTGTGATTGTGGAAGACCGCTCGCTTTTGATAATTTCTTGATAGATGCAAATCCTGCCGGATGTTTTACATCATAATAGATTGACTTCAAACGTTCAGTCGATGACGGCTGACTCTTTTTCCTCCTTCTCATCTTTTTGTTTTCTTGCCTTTCTACATTTACAACAACTGCAGCATTTAGCTTTAGCGGTTTTGCGATCGTGTTCACATTGCTTAGGGGTTTCATTATGAGAGCTGGCGCAGCAAGTGCAAGTGACAACGACATTCACCTCTGGCGGCTCATTACATGGCAAGCAACACATCTGCTTCATATTAATAGTCTGAGAACATGTATTTCCTGGGAGGAGCTGTTTTACGTTTTCCTTTTACCAGTTTTAGTGGCGATGTAGATCTACGTCGAGTTCTTCCTCTTGTTTGCTTAGTGAGTGTGGGAGGGGATGTAGCAGGTGACGCCTTAAACCAATTTGTTGGCATTTTCATCGCCTGAAGCATTGGAGTAGTAGCCACTGTTGAATCAAGTTCTTTCAATGTCTCATTATTTAAAGCAAATTTTGGCACATTATGCTTTTTCAATAGTTTAAGAAAGTATGACCAACCAGGTGGAACATAGCCCTGACGGCGCTTTCTACGTGTCGCATACTGAATCAAGTCTTCATAACGTGAAGCATCAATCACTTTATTTTCATCTGTAATGATTTCTCCTCTATCATTTACATTGAGATGGGGTTCAATACTGTTGAAAAGAGATATGGCATGTGCGCGAGATGCTAAAGGTGTAGCAGTCGATACAGAGTCACGCATCTTATTCTTCAAGTTTTTCAATTGCTCAACAGTTTCCGATTGTAATAATACAGCACGATGTGGATCTTTGATGTGAACATTTTGCTGATAATCTATTTCTTTCCTATACATTTGATTTGCAAGAGGTTGCTTTACTTGCTGCATGGCAGTCAATTGTACATATTCATCCTGAGGAATAACAATCATGCGAGAATAAGAACTCATAGTTTGTAGATAATCATGGGAGTTTTCAAAATATCACTTCGAAATCTAAATTCTTCCGGACACTCTTGCGTAAAGTCAATGAATAAGTAACCGTATGGTTTTTCAGTAGCTGCTTGAAAAATTTCAATTAAGGCTTTTGATCCTCTGGGTGCAACTTGTCGCGCTAAAATTTCAAATTGACTTTTATCTCGCGGATTCTTGAAAATAGCATAATAGTGTGTATTCAGGTTTCGTGTACGAGCTTCTTTTCCATCAGGAAACAAATTTTGTGTAATATAGATGATAAAACACCTTTTATGGTGTGCTGCGCGAGTGAACATATCTGTAACATCTTTTGAATTCTTACTTTCTTTTAATAAATCATCCAATACAACAACATCATTAGACTGAAGTTTATCCACTGGAATAATTCCTTCATGTCGAATAAAGTTGCGACTTTGCAATTCCTGAAACAGCGACGGTTGATAAATACCATAACACCAAATCACTCGATTGATAGGTTCCTTAAACAACTCCCTTCTTTTATCCAATAAATTCAGCGTGAAAACAGTTTTACCTGCATGAGATGGACCTGATACAGTCAGAACTTTATCACATTGAAGTCTGAAATCCATTTTATTACTTTGAGACTCAACATTTGCATAATTAACGCTTAGAGCCAAAGATATTTCCCAATAGGTTGCCCACGGCAGGAGCTATCATTGGAAGTATTGCTGAAAGGAAACCGCCCTTTTGTGTTAGAGTTTTCCTCTTTCTTTGAAGGGCGACTTTAGGATTGGAGATGAAACGCAATTTCGTAGCATATCGCTTAAGTAACTTTCGTTGTTTTGGCGCTAATTTCTTCGTCCTCAACTTCCTCACATGAGAAATAATTTCACAAATGAATTTATCGTTAGCATGTCGTATAGCATTGTATCGCTGATTTGCTTTCATTCGTCGGAGAGCTTGAATGGCTGAAGAAAACTTTTGACTTTTACGTTTCGTCATTTTACGTTTCGCCATTTTCCGTGTTAGTCTTTGCTAAAACCTATCTTTACCACATTTGCATAGGTACTAACTATTGCGACATAAGTGACACTCGAAATGAGCAATGTCACAGTGGTTACATTGGCAAAGTTGAATGCAATTACGTATGAAACAGCGTTGACAAAAAGCATGCTTACATCTCTTGAAGATGCGCTTTTCATTTCCATCCTTTCGCTTACATACATCGCAACACATAGTTTCACCGTTACTGGTAACGTCTATAGCAAGTCTTTTTGAAGATATGAATTTGCTAGCCTTTTCTAAATAATAGACGCATGTACAGAAGGAATATACTTCGAGAGTGAGCAGACATAGCTCGAAAACCAGTTGTGCTACAATCAAGTACCACTGCATTTTCAATTTTTCTTTATGGAAAGTTGAATGTGAATATCTGAAATCGCTTCAATCACTAGACTGCTACCATGATGGTTAAATGCGTTAAGACGTTCAGCAATTTTTATCATATGTCTTTTAAAAAATTCTTCGGGGTGATCTACCACTTCCATTGAATAAGAAGCAAAATGGAAAGAGCGACTTTCCACCTCTTCCTTTCCAAAATGACTAAACTTAATTTTCGCAACTAATCGCGCCATGACAATGCTATCAGAGAATGTATTCATTAACTCTAGAAATAGAGTGCTAGCATCATCGACCACTGCTTCGATGTCGGTCTCATCTTTATGAAAATTTATCACATAATCTTGAACAGATCCTTTTAAACTTTGCCTATGAAAACGTAATGTTCCGCAGTCGTTTGAGAAAGACATGATCGCCCTTTAACTAACCCATCCATTGCATGAAAACAACAACTCTTCTCATAGTAACATTTATTGAATAACGGTAACAAGCATGCATTATAAATCAATGGTTTGAAACAGATAAAATAGATACAGCTGATAACTATCATATAGCGAGCAATGATAACCATACAGGACTTTGGCAGTGTTGAGGTAAGGAGGAAAGAAGCATTGGTTATGAACGTAGCTACTACAACGAACAGACAAAATAGGAACACACAAATCCTTAAAACGTTTCGTGACTTCATGATAATGTTGATTCACTCTACTATCCCAAGGCGGGAGCAAAATATCATCAATGATTAGATTGGGAAATACTTTCCTCTCCTTACCAGGATTATTACAAAAGATGCGTATAACATTGAAAGCAGCTAACCATCGTTTAAAGTCAATAAGAAGAGCACTCTCACAAGAAAAGCCATAGTCTTGCAAATATTTCAGATTAAGTCCATGAATGTGTTTTCTCGCCCATTGATCAACATTGGGATCACAGTTGGCATGTTGATGATAGACACTAACAATCTGATATGTCCAATTGTTCATAGCAATAGCACTGAGCTCCTGTACAGGTTCACCCTCACAATCCATAAAAATGATGATAGAAGCCTAAAACGGAAATTTACACATCTAAGGAAGCGTTCTATAACATATTACAAAATGAAGAATTACATCGATGCTTTTCACGACAAAATACACAAATGATATGATGGCAACGAAGAAGTAAAATGTATCTAATAAGACCACGTCTACGACACTCAAAGCACATAAGCGAATTGTCATAGGGTAGAGTTAGGAAAGGACTAGTAATTCTCCTTCTTTGATTTGCGTTTTGATGTAGCATTCTTCTCCGACTTGCGCTTCGTACCACTGCTGTTAAGGATTTGATCAATTATGTCGTCCACGTTGGGTGGTTTCGGAATATATAAAATGGATTCCATATGCATGGAGAGAGAGACTATTTTATTATCCTTGTGTCGACCATAATATAGCCCATTCACTTTGAAAAGGATATCCCAAGTACCTTCTCCGAGCTCATCACATCTGATGGGTATTGAATGATCTCCATCCTTCTTATAGTAAGTACACCAATGTGATACTGGTAGGCAAATGTGATTACCATCCCAAATCTTTCTATAGGGAGTATCCTTGTCATCTCTCGCCTTCCACTCTTGAGCAAGAGGAGTAGGAATGTCCATATTTAATGTCACGTACTCCTCAATAATATCAAGTTGGTGGCGAATGTACGGACTCACGGGGATCAGTATGTAGTCCCCATACTGATTGTGCATTATCTTGACATCCGTGGAAGGGAGCATTCCCGTTTGGAGTACTACGCTATGATCATCATAACGCAAGGCTTGTTTAAATTTACGCTGTAGCGGTGTAGGATTATGTACCTTGGATGTTTCTTCCACTGGCCTCAGTTGTAGATGATCTGACCGTAGCGAACCTTGTAACGTTTGACCGCCATTTTGTCCTACTAGTGCAGCAGATGGAGTAGATGCCTGAAAATGAAAAAAGATTGTATTAAGTTTACGTTCAAGGGAGGAGAGGGAGGGAAGTAGCGACTTACCATTTTAGTTGGGTAATAGAACAGGGAACTAGAGAGAGAGAAAATGTGCGTCCGTCACTCGTGTGATTCAACGATGGAATGATTCTCACTGTGGAAGGCTCGCTATTTATAAAGAAATGCTTGATTCTCATTGGATGATGATCCTCATTGGACAATAACATCAAGCTGATTCCAAATCTGGTCTCCGTTTTCCAATCCGATGCTTCGTTTTGAAGCTAGAGCCCAAAACGTCCCAAATTCTAACTCTGTCGTTTTTCACCAATGTCCCAAAATCTTAAATGGCGTCTCACATCTAAACGAAGGCAGATACGAACAAGCCGATTCTTTCACTGAATTTGTCTCACTCTTAGCTTTCAAACGAGCTATCGCACGACAAAATCCGTCCACTGGAAGCAAGCTGTCCAGGGGGGGGGGGACGTCAGCCGAAAATTTTTTCTCTCCGATTTCGCTGGAAACATCCTTCCTAACCCAAAATTTCACGTAGATTCCGAATCTGGCCTCCGTTTTCTCATCCGATGCTTCGTTTGGGCGCTACACACCAAAACATCCCAAATTCTAACTCTGTCGTTTTTTCGAAAAATGTTGAAAATTTTTTCTCTCCGATTGACTTGAAACTCACCATACATATAAAGAATTTCACGCTGATTCCAAATCTGAAATCCGTTTTCCAATCCGATGCTTCGTTTTGAAGCTACAGCCCAAAACGTCCCAAATTCTAACTCTGTCGTTTTTCACCAATGTCCCAAAATCTTAAATGGCGTCTCACATCTAAACGAAGACAGATAGGAACAAGCCGATTCTTTCACTGAATTTGTCTCACTCTTAGCTTTCAAACGAGCTATCGCACGACAAAATCCGTCCACTAGAAGCCAAAATCGAAGCAAGCTGTCCAGAGGGGGGGGGGGACGTCAGCCGAAAATTTTTTCTCTCCGATTTCGCTGGAAACATCCTTCCTAACCCAAAATTTCACGTAGATTCCGAATCTGGCCTCCGTTTTCTCATCCGATGCTTCGTTTGGGCGCTACACACCAAAACATCCCAAATTCTAACTCTGTTAAAATTTCGAAGAAAAATTTTTTCTCACCGATCGACTTGAAACTCACCCTACCGATGCAGAATTTCACGCTGAACACGAATCCGACCTCCGTTTTCTCATCCAACCACTCCTTCCACTCGAAACAACCCATTTTACAACCCAACATTCAGCAGATTGCACCAAAAACATCACACACTATAGCCTCAACACTAATCCTGGCGGTCGCCCAAGTCCACCACGACACTCTATCGTTCCAGAGGGGGGGGGGACTCAGACACGAAGCACCACGGCGGCCGACCACGACACTCTGCCGTTCCAGAGGGGGGGGGACGCAGCGATGGCGGCCATCTTGCGCTATCTGGTGTTCGCCGTTTTCTTACTACTCTCATCTCCTCAGCATTCTTGAGGAATTGAAAAATATCTACAAATTTTCGAAGGTAGGCTATAAACAGAGCTTCGTGGCACGAAATTTTGAGAAGACCTATGCTGAAGTCCTGGTAGACCTCTGGGCACATGCCCATTATTGTGTATAATGACTGACAGGATAGGCCCATAGCTCTATAAGGAATTGTGACCTAAATTGGTTTCGCATTTCATTTCATTGTATAGGCATTCATGTAATTAATAGATTACATTATTGGCCATTTGCACGAGGTTGGGGCGTACATGTGCATGCATAAACAATCTCTTAAACATTATAGATATTTTATTATACGAACATAATTATAAGCTTCGAAATACTTTCTGCAATTAGTCTTGTGTGCAATTACAACTTGCCATATTGTAAATTAAAATTAATTTAATTATGAGGATGGCAAATTTCGGTTTCAGCTTGTCATTATTTCCGATTCCCCGACTTCTCAGTATCGAAACAGAACGACAATGTTCCTTCTTCGTCACGTTTGTCAAGTGCAACAGATAGAAAATTTTGAATGGATTTTTTCGGAGGCGGGACATGGGAAAGGAGCCCCAGATGGGATCGGGGCATCCATAAAGCGTGCAGCTGATCAACATGTCTCGACCGGGAATCATGTAAAAAACAACAAAGATATCGTGCAGCTGCTTGAATCAAACGATTCAAAAATTTTGGTGAAAGAAGTAAGTAAAGTAAAGGGTATTGTATAGAGACACTGTGATAACATCTTCGAGTCAGCGAAAAGTTTTCTAACATGTTTTAATGTAGACTTTGATCCTTACGTCTTATGTTTGTGACTGCGTTGTATTATACATTTGGAAAAATGAATACTATGGGTCATCAAATTGTAACTTATGCTTAAAGTTTTTCTATACGGATCTAAAAACAATTAAATAAAATTCACAGAAAATCTATTTTTATCGTTTCCTTGTAGGTGACTACGGAAGAAATTGACTCCATGAGGCTCCAAATTCCAACTTTGGTGCCGAAGATTCCCGGAATTATGAAAACGCATAACGTTTTCGGTACATGTAATGGACCAATGTACTACAGACGCATGCCATGTGGCATATGCATTCGTACCCTAGATATGACATGTCAGTGTTTTGATCCAAAAGTATGGACTCTAGACGATGCTCCTTATGATATTCCTACTGGCGATGTAGCTAGCACACCATGTAGGCCCATCACTCAATCAAGCACAGGCCATTGGGTGGCCGTAGCATTGGCCGCGGCATCTGGTCGCCGGTCCAATCGACGTATCTACATCGGAAAAATTATTTCTGTTGATTCTGGTCCTACATGTGCTCTTCTTGCGATTCGGTATGTCAGTGTACCATTGGACACGAAAAGATCTTTCTACACTCTCCCCACTGTAGACGATTTGGACACCGGTGTCCCGGAGACAGACTGTCATCTTCTTCCTGGAGCTACTTCAGGCTATGAGTTTGAAAAGAGCAGTCTGATAAATGCTGTCAGCTTTTTTGATCAACGATGAGTAAATGCGCGCCCACTGTAGGTACTATTCCAATTTCGTTGGCAATTTCGTTTTGGATATTCTATGAGTTCTAGAAATACAGTGGTTATTTTCAAATCACCAGTTTTCATTGAAATTATAATTGGAGCAGATAGCACATTGACAAACCAACAATCTACATGTAATGTAGCCTTATACCGCTCAAATTGTACAAAAATCATATAAGTATAGGTCTATTAGGTGGCAAGTCCTCTGACCGAGATGAATTTGTCCTCTGACCGAGATGAATTTGTCCTCCGACCGAGATCATGTGTCCTCTGACCGAGATAAATTTGTCCTCTGACCGAGATAAATTTGTCCTCTGACCGAGATGTAGAAATATAGCTTTTTTAAAAGTGCTAGATTTCTATGGAAAGTCTTTATTTGGTGTGGTCGCCATTAAGATTTTCGTGCTCAGCGTAAAAAATGAGTATACAGTATATGCAAACTTTCACGGAAATCTGAAACCCAAAGTTGAAAAGACAGAAATGTTGTGGAATAAATTGGATTTACCCAGTTACAGGATTACTTGGGTATGTATTCATACTTGCTAGTGGAAAAAGGAAGGAAGCCTTAATGCATGCTTACATGGGCCTATGAAAAGTTATCGAAAGGTCTTCCATGTCTTCGCTGTGATTGCATATCGGTGATTCTATAAAGATTATTAGGCTAATTAAGCTATGTTTAGTCCCAACCTTGATCGCATACACAAGAGTCCTAAACGACAAGCCTGACTTTCCTTTGGAGAATAAATTGTACATCGAATAGTCTTGGTATTCCTGAGAAGTAACTATTTTATTATGAATTGTAGAAGGCTTTAATCCACATGGGCATCTATTGATTTTCAAAATTTTGTCCAGAGGAATAGTTAGATTATGTACACATAGTTCAGTAGGCCCATATCTCGCAATTAATTTGGTGCGATTGTTATTTAGCATTTCTCACGTTGCTCGTCAAGTTTTGTTATCTCGGCTAAGATGGCCTACATATCTTATACAAGTTTACCTGCTCATGGATATATTTAAGGCCTTGGTATTTCCTGGTTATCTAACCATCGTTTGTAACAATAAGACATTGTTTAAACACAAAAATAACTTAATGAATTTCAACCGTACATTTTCATTAAGGGTATACATGTACATGTGCATGTAGATTGCATGCAGCTACATCATGATCAATAGCCTATATCTGCCTACGAAAGACTTCGTTAATATGCGCCTATACTTTCTGGACGTTGACGACAGAATGTACATCTACTCAATTTATTGAGATAATTTTACGATCTGCTTAGAATTCCACAGGTGGGGGGATCCCCATGGGGAAAGCACCTATCCTCATACCCACCCCATCCCCACGGCAGCCCTGCAAATTACTCGAGGTCAATCACGTAACAGATGTCAGATTGTGCCAGTCTTAAAAGTTAATTCGAACTATCTCAGTGGATTGTTTTTCTTTCGCGTCATTAAAATATGGAATTCATTGAAACTGAAAGCTCCAACCTTCATGATGTTCAAGAAAAGACTCAAATCAGTTGATCTAAGTGAATTTTGCTCATACTGTGACTGCTAATATGTGATTTCGTATAAAATTATTTGACAAGTGCATTTTATACCTGATGGTGAATTATATTTAGATACATTCCTACATTCTATATTGAAGATGATTCTCATTATAATGAAGATCAATACGAGTCTCAATCTCATTGATCCGAGTGAATTTGCATATATTGTGACCATGATCATTAAAGTGTAAATTTTGTATAGATGATTTTGTTACATTCATTTCTATATTAGATGTTAACTAATTAGATGCATTTACGTTCTTTTGCTCCATTGTGAGGACTCCCATCCAGTGAACTCTTATCATGTCGTGATCATCACTTTTCAAATTTGTAAATATAGGCCCTATAGATCTCACGTATTTTGTATATGGTATATGATGTATATCATGATGACTCTTAAAATTTGTAAATATGTAGGTCTCATATAATTTGTTTATGATGTGCATGTACATCATGATCACTCGTTAGATTTGTAAATGTATGTGTCATGTATTTTCTATTGATGCTAAACTTTGCGCATGCATATGTTGCACGTGTTATCAACGCTTACTTGTAAGTACCCTTGCGGCCAGATGCAAAATACCAGGCCCAATTCCGGGCCCTATCCGGCCCACTTACAAGTCTGCGTGGCATGTCCGCCTCTACAAGACAGGAGTAGGTCTACTGATGCAAAATCCTGATAATCCTAATACGCAAAATAATCCTGATAAAAACATATTGATCGAATACAACTGTATAACGAAGATCATTATCTAATTCAGCATTAATAGCTCTGAGCTTCTATTGGTGAGCATGGTGTGGTAATGGTGATTTAATTTGTGACATCTTGATGGCTTGTTATGACAGGAATCTACTATTATTCAAATGCAGCGACTGCTTTTTAAGCTAGAGGCTCTATTCTATCTTATCAAATACACTTATCAATTTCTGCTCAGTATCGCATTCGTAGTGACACAATCAGATCAAGTTGTAATATCAAATGATTGTTTGTCTGAGATTACTGAGAAGAAATGAAGGAACAAACACAGATTAATCTTAATCTCACCTCTTGAACGTTTTACTCACAGGAGAAGAAGGCAATGCAAATAGAAACCAATTGAGCAATTTAAGAGACGTTAGGAATCACCGACAGTCGAATATCGCTGATGATTCGATTCGCGGTGTCAACCAATGTTGTTCCGACTCAAAACGGACAGTGATTAACTTCTTCTGTGTGTATTAATGTACTTACTACACTCAGATAATTGCGTCTTTCTGTTGTGGTGATTTAATGCAAACAAAATCGATTTGTTTCGCAGAGGAAGGAGAAATACACGAATGATAAAGTGATTGGAATATTGTTTGTAATGAAGAACAACATGGATATTGATATGGACAGACTTTCCTGCTGATAATGAGAATAAAGCAAGAAAGTTCATAGTTTTCCCAAGGTAAAATACCAATCTACAAAAAATACAGGCGATTTATTCGCGACGTGTCGAACCGCAACTTCGTCGTCAGGCGCAATTTGCAACTATAATGGTAAAGCATTCCATGTGAGGTGAATTGACAATATTGACGATCACATTGTCGATCTACATCACACTGGGCATTTTTCACGACAATCATGACATAAAATCTATAAAAGAGTGACTACGCAGCAGCCGATATCGAAGCGTTCAACCAATTGTCAAAATATAAATGTTGACAAAGAAGCTTCACAATGTGAATGCATTTAAAAGCATGTACAATAGAACAACAAAAAAAAGAAATTACCTGTATAGATGAATGACATAATGGAAAAGGTTAAGTCAATCACACATTGTGCAGACTCCTTTGTAAACCACATTTAAGGCAGGGGGCTGCATAACTGGGAATCGCTAGGAACAGGTTGAGCAACGTTTGTTTCTGCTCAGATACTGGGATAAATTATTTCCTGATTTATTTACCATGCGTATGTTGAGAATTGTTTTAGCGGAATTGTTCATTACGCGTTGTAGTCTGTAGTTGAATTTGTCAGTGATAGAGGGTTCTTTCCAGAGGGTTTTTTAAGCTAAACCCACTGGGGGGGCATTCTTCAGAAAAACATTTTTATGCCGATTTTGCAAATAAGCTGACATAGAATATATAGGCCTACACATCTATAGCCTACAGTGTGTGCATGTACATAGGCCTACATACATGTAAGTCCTACAACTACATGTATGTGCTACATTTGCAGTTGTTGTTACCACTTCTACTATCATTTTCAATTTCAGCCTGCAAGGGCTGTAAGGGAATCAGAAAACTATCACTTCTATTTTCTAAAGAATTTTTTTACAAACTTTCTCTCTTTGTAAATTTCATAATTTGGCTTAGAGCATCTCCGCTCTCGGCTTTTCAGGAAGTCAGTTATAACACACCGCGGATCAAAGGATGCTGTTCCGCATCCATTTAATGCAACTTGCATTCGATAGTTCACAGTTTCGTTGAACATCGCCGTCCGGTCTGCCGTCACCAACTTGTTGTGTACTGACACCATCCGCTCCGTTTGCATGGAGTGTGGAGCAGTGACCGCCAAAGCTGCGAGGCACTTTCGCAAAGCTCCCTTGGTGCACGAAAGCAATTGCCGTAGTCTTAGGGACAACTTGGCTCCATTGTCCGAACTTTCCGGCAACGTTGGAAGGGCATCTATTGTTGGCCACGAGTCACACACCTCATCTGCGAACTCCTTCAAGTCATCGGGGTAGATTTGGCGCATGATGGAGGTCCCATGTTCCAGGAAGTCGCTCAATGTGTTGGCTTTGAGCAGAAGAGAACATTTCTTAACATATTCACTCTGTTCTACATCCAGCCTCCGATCCAGGAAGTTCTTGGCAGCCGAAACAATCTCCACTCTCACTGCCTCACGAGATCTTGACGATCTTGTCACGAGACTGTGAGCAGCACTCCTCTGTGGCCTTCTCTCTGAAAATCGAAAATTTAGATTTGATGTTGATTAAAATTGTTTGGCTAACAGGGCAAAATTATAGGCCCATACCACTAAATCCAAAAGCCATAACACTAGTTTGATGCTCAACATACTTCATTAGACAACTTAATTGGTAAAAAGCGCTTTTAACAAAGACGATGAATGTCTTTGGCTTTTGAAATAACCTTATCATTATACATGTAGGCTACATATACATCATTTTTAGCCTATGCATGGGTAGCGTATACATTAGGCCTATAGTGAATAATGAATAGGCCTGTCAAAATATTTTTGTGTATTTCATCTATCGATTTCGTGGAATAAAATGACAATATCTGACCAATATTTAAATTTGTGAGATTATAAGTTCACATATTTAGCCCACTTAAGTACACTGTGAATAAAATGTATAGGCCTATATGAATCACGGTATATGAACTCAAGCTATAAAATTGTCATTCAAAATAGTCTATCTTTATCGGTTTTGGAAATCACAGCTTTATATCTGATGTCAAAAATCCGAAAACAAAATACATATATTAAATCATTGATTGCATGTAGGCCTAGTCATTTTCGTACCTACATTTTACACTTATGACTTACAGTATAAGTTTATTTACCTGAATCTTCTACGGAAGAGGTTTCTTCCTTGATTGCCTCCTCCTCATATCCCCCAGGATAAGGCTGTCGTTCCATTATGTCCAATTTCCTGAGTGCAGAATCTCGGCATGTGAAGACATCAGTGATTATCAGGTCATCTCGTTGAAATTGCTGTTCCAGTTGTTTGAATATGTTAGTAATGTCACCCATGATTGCAGTCAGCCAAACATTTCTGCTTCCTACGTCCCATTTCAGAAGAAATCCTCGTGCATCAGCAACTTCGGAACGAGATCCTGTCTCTGCAATGTTCTTCCAAACTTCACGACATCCTTTCAGGTTCTTGAGGATTGCCATGATCACTTGCAGCAGATGTTGGGCAAACCTTACTTCAAAATATCGAGGAAATTCCAAGGCATCGGGAAGAACATCCTTCAGCATTTTCTTATGGTTCTTGCTTGTCCTGAAGAATGAACTCACACCGACCAAGTCTCCTTTCCAGATATTGACTTCAGGGACACATCTCTCGACATCCTCGGCTGCTAAGTCTGATCTGTGAGCTACACACCAGAATGTGAAGACGTTCCTGGAGAGATATTTGCACATCAACGCCCACAGACCATTCTTTGAACCAGTATTCGCGGCTTCTCCATCAGTCGTCAAACCAGCCAACTTATTCTTATCTATCTTCAGCTTTTCTAATGTCTCTTTCACTGCATCAAAGAGACCGGCGGCACCCCTGGCTTCTGCCTGAATTACTTTGACAAAAACTGTGGTCATCTTCAGATTTTCATCCAGCAGTCGTGCTGAGATGAACTTGTTGTCTCTCATCGTTCGGCTGAGACTTCCGTCAACTTGAAGAGAGAAACAGATTGAAGAATTCAAATTCTCTGAGGTGGCTAATTCCTGCCGATTTCCGATAAGTTCTAGCATTTCTGAGTAAACAACGGGATCTCGATAATGCAGGAGACTTTCAGGAGGCTTAGTTTCGTTGAATGCCATATCAAATCCTTGATCCTTGAATTCCGATATCAGCCTGAAACACGATAGAAGACACAAGTAGTTTTCAGGATGAGAAAATAGATATTCACTGTGCTATAACTGAAACTTGTACATTGCAAGTGCGACTTACAAGTTGCTAAATATATAGGCTAAATGTACATGTATGTGAAATTGCTCTGTTGGAAAATATCATATACGGTGCCTGTATGATGTAATGTACATGAATCTGCATGCACTTTCCTGAGCACGAGATCACTTATTATATTTTGCATCAATCATGTTGATGTGTTGACTGTTGACAAATGATTTTACTTTAGTTTGTATGATATTGAGCTTACAATGAATACACTTACCGATTGCTATGAAAGTTTGCTAGCGATCTTGCAGGCCAGTTATAAGCTGTTGGAGTCAAATAGAGACTATCATTGTAAACGTCCACGGCCATGCGAGTGAGTAGGTCAACTGTTTCTGCTTGATGGGATTTCATCGTACGTAGCCAAGGATGTTTGTCTGACTGAGACTCCCATTGTTTCAATAAATTTTGATATGCAACTGATTTGATGTGAGGCTCTGAAAGTAAGTGAGTCGCAACGTTTTCGAGCTTGTCCGCTGAATCGACACGACAACCATGAGCCATTGGAACCACTCCTGTTTTCGAATACTTTTTCGCCTCAAATTCGAACTCACTGCATATCAAGCATTTTGCATATTGACGCTTGCGCTTTCCTTCAGGGGCATCTAGGTAAAACGTCATGCAGTCATACTTTTCTTTGATCCATTCTACTTCAAGTTTGATTGATTTATGCCATCTTGTCCCGAAAGTGCCCTCTGCAGCTGCAGCTTGAGATGTTGATGCTGTATTGTCTCTTGATATACTCGAGTCCTCCAAGTTGCTTGATTCCTGAGGAGACTGAGCCTCAACTCGTCGGAACTTCGTTGGGGGTGCTTGAACAAAGTATGATGATAATCGCTTGCATCCATGAGCAGCCTTTTCTAATTTGTTGCTCTTTGGAGGCACTAAAATGACAAATTGAAAGACTATTGTAAATGCCATGCGAAAGTATGAATTGTCAAAGCACTGACTACTGATACACAATATGTAGCTTATACATAAAGACTGTCAAATATGCATGCACAATCAGAGTACATGTACATGTATGTAGTCAGATAAAATATGATTTTAGAAAAGACTCAATCAAGTCAGAAATTCTGCACATCATTTGTTTGATCTTCCTCGTGTTAAAGCACTATAAACTTAACAGAAAAGCAATGTCTCAGAGAAACACATAGGCTGCCTGTAATCACAGGAAACCAGTTATTCACAAACATGTAAATTTTGAATTAGGCCCTAACTGTTTCCCTCATTGTTTCAGTTGTAAGTTTGTACATGAACGTAGGCCTACATAAATTCAAAATTGGAAGTTCTTTAATATATTTGAAAGGCAATCTCACGATGATAGTTGGATGTGGAGAAGAGCGAAGAAGCGGCTATTCTGTCTAACAATCAGTAGGCCTATAACTTATGTACAATTGTAGCCTACATTGCATATCTAGATTGTCTCCTTTTAAAAAGTGCGGTGTAAAATATTTACCCCTATCTTAACTACTTCCGAGATGAGACGCGCTACTGACTCATGACCGGAACTGCTGGCGAATCGATCGCAACTTGAAACTTCCGTCTCCACTATCAGGTTGGTCCTTCTCAGATAGCATCCGATCAGGGTACCTGGTAGCGTCTCAGACTGTCGAAGTTGTCGCTCTCGACACAACACCCAGACAGGTCATCCGGACGAAGTGGGGGAGGAATTCTAAATTTGCTATTAAAACATGCTGTAAGTGGTGGCCAGCCGTCACTGGGGTCATCCTAATTCTCTTGGCCAAGTCAGTGGTGCACCTATGCCTTGGATTTTTTCCTTCGACTGCTTCACTCAGCGGAATAAATTCCACATTCCCGCCAAAGTCAACCACCTGGGAAGGTGTCCCAGTAGCGAGGGCCGACACGTCGAAGTTAGTCGTAACTGCTGCCAGAAACGACGCAGCGGCCAGGCACTAAGCCGCTGAAGAGGTTACTCCATACCGTATTACACCACTGACCTTAAATGTACATGCATCATTTCATCTTTTTCATCATTTTTAATGTATACTTACTCAGTTATTCTCCAAATCAAAATATCCACAGATAGTGAGGAGGGATAAAGCTAACTGTAGAAATTGCAATGTTAACTTCATGATTCATTGACATCCGTTTATAAAGTTATTGGGAACGAATGACATTGGCTTGTACATGTCAATGAGTTCTCATTGGAAAGTCAAAAGCAAAGAAAATTATGCGCGTGCATAATTCGGTCGATGCAGGCAGTACCAGAGAAAGTGAATAAGACGAGAAGGTTCACGCTGCATGTTGCTTGTTGATCCGACTGAGTTGTGAAACTGCAAGTGCGGCTGGTGTTACATGTCGCCGCAGGGGAATGGTGACGCCGTGAACCTTCTCTGCCACAGTTATTTATCTTCTCTGGGCAGTACTGTACAGGTATTTCACGTTTAAGTCTAAATTTGGTAAAGGATCTGTAAATTCAATTACATCAAAGCAGCAGGATATCACCTCTCGTACATCAGTTTGACATCAGCGCCCCCGTGAATGTAAACAAACTCTTGCTGGGGATTCTCTATTTCTTGGTTTAGAAGTTCACACCTCAATTCATTTCAACATTGTGATAAGAAACCTTGATGTTCAATCTGGTTCAAACTAAGTTACATGATGACTTCGGAAGGAACAAAATTAGTCTATTTCAGTCTTTGTACTTTTAGCAAATTGAATTGCCACAGAATTACAGTACGGCATAGATATTAGGTATGCTTCTTCAATATTGCATTAAAATGATAGAATAAAAGGATTGCCCCCAAGAGCCCTAAAATCGTAAAAACTGGAGGGGCAAATTCGCTCACTGGGGGGGGGCAACTGCCCCCCCGGTTATAATGTTAAAAAATCCCCTGGTTCTTTCAGCAAATAAGAATAAGTGAAATTATTATTTTTGACGTTTTCAGCATTTAGATGGACAAGCTTTCTTGGCCCTCTACAAATTGTCATTCCATGATCCGGTGTGTTCCACTGACGTGAACCGGCGAAAGGCCTCTGGACATGCTCTCGTAATCCTTGTAGCTTTTGTACTTTATTTCTTTATTTTATTTGGTTTGACAATGCAAGAAGTGGATGAAGAACTTTTTGTTTTGGGCTTTGTGTACAAATCAACATCAACACGCGGTGCCTTCACATATTCTTTGACCATCAATTTTTGCATGTTATATAAAATTCTTATTTCACATTTTCTACTTTCATAAGTTATCAGTAGCATTATTAAACAGCATTTTAGAACTGTGTACTCAAAATTCGAAGTGCTGGACTTATCTTTTCTGAATGAGCAATTCATGGCCCAATTCTCTTGTAAATCAAATTTGTTCTTGCAGGACCAGAGATGGATGTGATTGGAAACGTTTAACCGGACAATCGCTGACATACTTGTACAGAGCCCACATGAAATAGTGAAAGAAATTTGGGTGTTCACAAGCAATGAAGCATCATATGCCATAACGTCACTGTGGAACGAGCCTTTCTAAACCAGTACTGACATTCACTTAACAAGTGAATGGGATTGGAGATGAGCAATTCCGGCTTCAGACATCAAAGATTCGAACACTTTCTTTATACTAGAAGTGATTGCAGTTTGACGGTAATTGCACTCATCACCTCTATCTCCATTCCTTGGAATAGGAAGAAGGTGGGCAACTTCCCAAGAAGAAGGGCATCTACCCACTGGCGTAGACAATTGGAAGAGTCGACTACGTGCTGGAGCCAACTACCGAGCGCACTTCTTAAGCACAGCTTTCTGGAACATTATCAGGTCCAGTAGGCCTACTCTTCGAAGAGTTCAACTTCCTCAACACTTTCGAAACTTTCTTCTCACAAATGCTGAAGACTGGCATCTGTGCATCGATGGCCACATGCTGTGGAGGCACCAGGGTACATAAATCACGAGTAGAATTAGCGGTGCACCGACTAGCAAACAAGTTAGCCTTTTCACTCGCTGTTGTGGCGGATAATCTTGAAGACAATCGCAAAAGAGGAAAAGTGAAACCACAGAAATTAGACAAAGAGCAGAACGAGCGGCTGTCATTTGGCCACGCTAGTAGCTTCGCAGAAACCCACTCAATTTACCAAATTTTTGCATGCTCAACTACTATTTGGCAAAATTGCAAGCGGAATAATAGGTAGCGTGGTTCTCAGCGGTGGTAAATCTCTAAAAGAATTGATCAACATTTTCTTAGCTATTGCTGTTGCAGGGATGGGCCGCCACATTTGAATCTGTGACACATTTTGTCACCTGCCTGACGACGGGCGCAGATGTCACACTTCATCACATGCTGATGGAAACAAGTAGCCCAATTTTGACACATGCCAATATGCAGAAAATTGGCACTTCTTAATTTTTCCAAAATTGCTGATTTTTTTCAAAACGTTGAGCACATGAAATCATAATCAAACGGGGCTATAAAGGGACAAATTCGAGAAACCTTTAATTCATTAGATCTTATTAATTTTTATCATTCAAGTGGTTTCCCAGAATATTGCCACTGAAGGTGTCCATACCCCGAGATTTGGGGACCCTTTTAATTTTATTTCAAGTGAATACTACGCTCAACCGTTTTAATTTTATTGCAATTATGACTAGTTTTATTGTAATGAATTTATTTTTGAAGCATTCAGACTTTTTGGTTTCGAGAATTTGTCACACATTATCACATACATCAACAATGAATAACACACATTTTGTCTCATTGGCCCACCCCTGCAGTTGCACACGCCGGCACACCATTTCGAAGATGATGGTTTACCAGCTTTTGGGGAAGAATATATGTAAGCAGACATACGGACTTGTCCACAAGAGTAATAGTCGGGACATTAGACACGTGGATATCTATGAAAAATGATGCGACCGCAGCACAACTATGCACGATAAATTAGAAACTTGTAGGCTAATTGTAGACCATTGCCTGTTTGACCATTGCCTACCAACGATAAAAATGTCTCCTCACCATCTGGACGCTGACACGTTTGACATAATATGCTTCTGACTCATAAAACAAAATTTCCTAGCTTGTTCTTTGTATGTGAATAATTTTCGGACTTTTCTCTAAATGATTTCCATATGTTTTAATTAAAGGAAATAAAATTAATTAATCATTCGACGCATGCATCAAATTAATGCGTCGAAAGATAAATTAATTTTATTTTCTTTAATTAAAATGTTGTCTAAATCTATCTTTATAAGTTCGATTAATATTGCTATAGATTTCCAAATGCAACTGATTATAATTCATAATGAAACTCCCTTGAGGTTTCATTTTCCTTTAAAATTTTTATGAATCTGATCCGAAATACTATTTATTTGATATCAGATTATGAAGACATATACAAGGATGATTTAAAGTATCATGATTTTAAGTCTATCATGCGGTAACATTAGTAGAGCACCAAGATACAGAAAGTTGATAATGATGAACTGCAACAGATCGTAATTAAAATGTGCAAGTTCGCGATCAACACAAATCTTTCACATTACGTAGGCACATGTTGATAACACTTGGAAAGCAAAGATATCAAAAGGCCAAGGAAGTTCCTATAAACTAACGAAGTTTCGCAAAAGTTAATGATGAGAGTACTGATTGGGCTACTAAAAAACTGAAGAATAGCGGACTATAAAAAGTTATCCGGATGAATGGAGGTTGTTGTTGTACATCCTCCACGATTTGAAAAAAGAGAAGGGAATATCTTAATGAGTTCTATTTCTTGCAATAGTAGATTTCTCTAGGTTGCTGTGACCAACAAAAATATTTTTCAGCTTTCTCCATATCATTCACCTCACATCCTTGCTATGCATTGTTGGTATTTGTTTCTTTATCTCGGCACAGTTGACATCATCATGCATCACCATGACCCTATCACTCACCAGGATTTATCTTGCTGTAGGGTGAGCTGCTAGACCAGCATAACCATGAAAATCTCAAATCAGGATTAAAAATTCTAGCATTTTTTTATCTTGATGCTCTATGCGCTACAATGTTTCAGCCAACAAAGTGACCCAGAGTAGCTGATTTCGTGTTAAGTGATTCACAGTGTGTTGTCTATGGCGCATTTAAGAATGTTGCCATATCGAATATGCATACTACATCATATGTGCTAAACATCTAGAGGATTTTCTGAAAACTATCATGAATAATATCCATACAACGGAAGACATATGTCCTTTACTTCCTCTGGCTCCTGGTGACTATAGAGAATAGATTTGGTGACCGTGGAGAATAGCTCCATTGACAGCTGGCAAAGACCGCACAACGGGATTCCTTCTGGGAGCATGTAAGTCCAAGAACGGTTGCTTGAAGACTGTTTCTGTGGTAGTGATAACTTGGTCTGGTTACTGGGTGTCTAGGTTGGCTCTTGCTGTGTTCCTGGTCCCTACGAGCTAGTGCTGATGACTGGGGAGACACTCCTGTCACTGGCAATATGTCCCTGAAACGTCAGAGTCAGCGCTCGTGAGCACGTCCCTGATAATGTGGAGGACTGTTGACAGGTTGTTTGTGCTGGAAGTCAGCATGACTGAGGTGCTAACGACCTGGGGTTAAAGAGCTTGATGGGGACCTTCCCATCAGAGCAGCTATGTTCCTTGACGGCTTAATGGAGTGTTACTATATGCTTGCATCCATTGTAAAACATCAGGGCCTCCAAGGGTGGTGCATGGCTGATGTTAGTTTGGTGTTGGGTGGATTGGACTAGATTGTTGCTACTCTGGGTCCTACTCCGCAGCTTCGAGAGATTCTGAAACCTATGAATACGTCCCGCCAGTTAAGACAAAATTGCAACGATCGAAACAAGAGCAATAATCAGTTTTCAATAAGAACAGAAGATCATTGAATTAACTACTTTGATGTGTTGATCAATGCCTAATTGCAGTCACTGTCATCAATGGCAAATGGCAAATTCAAATGCAATATTTTTGCTTGGATGAACGTTCTTCCGTGGAAAATAGTAATAATAGAAATACCACAAATAGCTAATTCAGAAACAGAAGAATAAAAGTCATCGAAATCACAGCTGTTGAGAGAAATGAATACCAAAAAATACCAAAGAAATCTCTATGATCATCCCTCTGGGAGGTTTTTGAGAAGCAGTCTAAAGAGTAGTGGACGCTACAGTAATCCAATAGTGGTCAGAACTACCCATCGGTGCTTCAATCTTGACATCAATATCCATGCAGTTGTCTGGATTTGTTGCAAGAAAAAGGTCAGCTGTGCTGGCAAAGTCTCCAAGACAATCTGGAACTCGGCTTGAGAGAGAACTAATTGTTGCATGTAATTTAAAATGGAAAGGGCTTCTAGTTAACCGCCAGCGTAATCATAAAGATTACTGTGTGAGTTTCACGAATCTCCGTCTCCGAAGTGCTAAAATACTGGGTCGATTAGCATGAAGAAGCTGGTGAACTGAGTCTCGCAAGGCCACGAATATTGCAAAACAGATCACTTTCGACCGCAGTGGATGGATGCCCGCCAACTGCAACTGGCGGATTTGTATTTTTTAGACTACCTTTTCTAAGTCCCTCCCTAAGGACAGGCGGGCCATCCATAAACAGACCGCCTGATCGACGCAACAGGACCTTAATACTGAACATCCCCCACTGAATAGTGCGACCATCGCACTGTAGCCACATACGTGCAGAGATCCAGCTACGGGCTTGCAGTCTACCAAACCTGCCAGCGTCACCTTACTAAATCGCCGCAAGACTTTAAGAAAAAAAATAAAAGGAAAGTGAGGAAGAAATGAGGAGAAAGAGACCGACAGACCACCCTAAGTGCGTCCTAGACTGGAGCAGTGACCCTGTATTCTCTACCCGGTGGAGACTACTCGTCTACCACATGACCCATTTAGTCGCCCCTTACGACGCAGGAATGCGTCGATACTATTCTACGGCTGGTAACTGCAGGGCGTATTGGTCATGATGAATGCCAAATTACTAAAGTTTCTTTTAAGTGCGCATCTCGCTATGTAAAGCACTAATAAATCTGACCTTGACGTTTCATCTCATAAGGTAAATTACATCAATTGCAAAAGGTACTTACAACAACACTTCGCATCGATAATCGAGAAAAAATATGGCAGAAATGATGAAAAGGTATAATATATTTGAATAAACACATGATGGTGAAAGATGCGCCAAAACTTAAGGGTTATCTTATTTTAACGATCATCTTTAGTTTTTAGATGCTTATATGAACATTATGTTTGTTTGTCGCACATCGGGCTATCTGTGAGAATTGAACGATACCTGAATTATTTTGGATAACCAGGCCAATTACGGCAAACAAATGACAACTATCTCAACTGCTATAGTTGGACATATTGATTAAAGCTATTCAACTGAATTCCACCTGCAAATTTATTCATGGAATTTGTGAATGTTTTTCATAATTAACACTGGTTGTTCAGAAATTCAAGGGAGTATGTTTCTCGAATCTATTTCGGCAAAATGTTTCAATAAAAATGTATTTCGGTAAAATTCCTCAACCTTCTAGCTCCGAAGTCGCTGGTGGAGGACGCGATAGGTTGGGCACGTACGATGTAGAGACCAAATGGCATGTATCAGGAAGGTGTTTGAGATGACGGTGGTAGGGCAGAGATCAAGAAAGACTTGGTTCAATGCAGCACAAGAAGACATGCGCCAAGTCCGTCTCAAAGAAGAGGACACTCAAGACCAGTAGAAGAATAAGATGGGCATCAGGAGAAGACTGTCCAACCTAACGGAGCCTAGATGGCGGACGTTGAGGTGATGAGTGGATGGGAATATATTGAAATGAAAGATAAGCCTACAATTTCTTTGAAATGGCAGTTGATTAACCGGACGATACTAAACCGATGTCACAATACAATCACATTCGATGTTTACAGTCTATGTAATGGCTTGTCAGATACTGTCCATGAAGGGTCCATAAGCAGTTGGCATCAAGAAATTGACTTTTGTCCACGTGTATCATGGAAGATCCACCACCGGTGAACTATCTCATGCCTAAAGCCACTAAATATCAAATTGCATTTCAAAAAGCGATCACAAATCAAAGCATATGAATGCATACAGAAATTCAACATACTGAATATTTGTGTGACTGATTGAAATACTGAAACATTGCTGTATCATCAGCATAGCCGAGAGCTCAAAATAAAAGAAAATACTAAATCGAAGCCTAGCCGTCAATGGACAACGACATGCTTATCAATAGTGAGCTTCCTCCATGTTTTGATAAACTGCATCATTTCTCAGCAACGTGACTTTAAATTTTCAACGAAAACTTACCGAACCTCTTGATTGAAAACTAATTACCCTCAAAGTTTGAAAAGATGCATAAAAAAATTCAGCAAATCGCCTAAAAGCATAATGACAGCATGAAAGTATGACAATTTCCAAAAAAGTGTGAAAAATATGAAAGTTTGACGGCTGCGACCCCTGCTACATCCAATTACGAAATTTATAATTTCGCGTAAACAATGCACCATTTTCGATCGGATCCATTAAGAGAAATTAGGAGAATCAGCGAGGAAGATTGTGACAGGGCCTTCGGGATTGTAAGTAACGAAGTCGGACTAGGCAGACAGCAGGTCTCTTGAAAAATTTGAATTCGTGGAAAAACCTCGAATTCGCAGGGGATTGTATAGAATTATCTCATTCACATGAAATGACCTAATTTAGTGAATGATGCTATACGCGAATACTTTTAGGAGGGTTTCAACATCCCTCCAGACAATAGAGCTTGGACACATGCAAATTTGCTATCGTCTGAAAGGGATTTGGAGTCCGCTCGTTTAAAGCAGTGGCACTGAGAACAGCTCCAAGCTAACAGAAGCAATAGATGATCGACAATAAGTCAAACTAATTCGATATTGTCTTTTAAACATAAATATTTGGATCGAGTAATGACAAAAGATATCGGAGACCGACTAATTGTTTCATCAGTGAATGCAACAACAACAAGAGCGAGGTTAATCAGTCTAGGAGGAGACTCAACACAATCATAACTGAATTGTTTGCCATCAGATCGTCTTCAAGCGAAGCTTACTAATGATGACATTAGAACAACCCCCTGACAGTGATTAGGGGCTCCTCTGTGTCAACCATAGAAATAAACTGTTTATCTGAAGCTCGCTAGAATGGAAATTGACTCAAGGTCGCGGCACATCCGGGGGAGCTAAGTTGGGGCATGAAGAACCAATTAAAGGCTTCGATTTACTCATGTGACTGATTCTAACCCAATGATACAGACGTTGGCAGGTGCATCTGAGTGAAAATGCGTGCGATTTATGTGCCGTTATTGTGCATTGCATGAAGCTTAACTTTCATTCTAGAGGTTTTATTGTTGTCAATTTTTATGGTGTCAACCGAGAAAATACTCGTGTGGAGATACGTTTGTATTATCAAGTGCCATTATCAAAGGAATGATGCTTATGCAAGGACGTACTAAATAAGTGATTTACATATCACTTAATTTAGTACGTCCTACGCTCATGATAGCACTTCAACTGTTGTTTTCTGCTGACAGCAGGTAAGATGTTCTTTGTACTCTCCAAACCTCAAACCTGGTTTAGCAAGTCAACAGGCCGAAGACAGCCAAATACCAAGAATTGATGCTTGCCCACGATTTTTAGGGAGTTGCAATAGAAACTCTGGGAGGCTTTTCGGCCTGATGCAACATTACTGGTCCGCCAAATTAGTAACAAAGAGAGTGATCCAATGATTTCGACCTACTTACCCAACAACTGGGTCTTGCAATTGAGCGTGGAAATGCTGCTTATGTCCAGTGTACGTTGTCCGAGTAGCTGGTTGTTCGTGAGGCTAGGAATAGAACTTTCAATACATGTGCTTATTTATCAAACAGGTCGTAAGCATAATATACACGTGGTATTTTTAATGGAATTGGAAAGTGGCATACTAATAGATGCTGACTTAATTTTATTTTGTGTTGTTTTTATTCGCAATTAATTTTAACTAGCATCCGTTAACAATCTTCAGGTAGAAAAGGAAGGAAATTAGCAGTATGAAATTTAAAATTCGCATAAATCTATGTCATCATGACATGTAGGCTGAATATAAAGATTGTTATATAGGCTTTGAGACAGGTTGTATTGGGTCACACAGCATCAATAGCATCTTAATAATGACCTGATTAGATGGAAAAACACAGGACATGGAAATTAATTGGAAACACAAAGGTTTGAGTTATAAGTGCATACACATATTATACAGGCGTAGTCTGTTAATAGAAGAATGCAATATACTTATGACAGATTCATGAGGTGTGAATTAGAAATCTAAAGACATACAGTCATGTTTTTATGATTATACATTATAGAAAATTTCAATCAAAAAGAAAATCTGCATAATTGTCGAGCTCGACTTTTTTGTTAATTGTTGATTTCATTAATATAATATAATACTCTTCGCGAAGTCTGAGGTTTGATGCATCAATATCGTGGGAAGAATGTTTGCGGAGAAGATTTAACTGCTAGCATTCCTGAAGATGGTTATACAATACATCGAAGACTTGTTTGTTTCATGCTCAGGGCAACGAATATGCAAAGCTCTTATAGTTCTTCCAATGTATAAGGCAGGGATGCAGAGTCGGAGTCCTATCAAATAACAGGACGCCGGACTCCGACCTATAACTAGACCCGAAATGGTATAATTCTTGAACAAATTAGTTATCCTCGTGCCTATAACTGTCATTGTCTTGATGTCAACTTTCTCCGTTAAGCAAAAGTACAGAGACCCTGCTGCATGCAAAGCTTGCAATAGTTGAGGGAATGAACTGTGATAGTGAAAAAAGGATAGTCTTTTCACTCAGTGATTTTGTAGAGAAGACAAGCCTTCCTAGCCTCGATCACACCTACCCACCAAAGGTCACATCAGAGACAAAAGTAAAATATTAGCTTGTTTGAGAACACTACCTCTCACCCTCACGTTTATCGTGTGTGATGTCTCCTCCAAATCGCTTGTTTAAATCGAAAGTGTACTTATAGTTTTTGAAGAAGGATGGGGGATTTTCGTGTCTGGTAGAAACTGGAGATAAACCGAGTGAAGTACACATCAACAAGATAAGAGTGTGGTGTAAGACAGGAAGGGCGGATTGAGCTGAAATTTGGAGTGTGAGTAGAGAGTGGGGTGGTTAGCTTAAGTTTGGCTTGAGCGAGCGATTGGATTTGGTTGGAAGAAGTTTTGGCCTTTGCGCTACGACATCCATCTGTGTAGATGGGATTTGGTGAGTTCTAAGGTAAAGATAAGAGTGTGGTGTAAGACAGGAAGGGCGGATTGAGCTGAAATTTGGAGTGTGAGTAGAGAGTGGGGTGGTTAGCTTAAGTTTGGCTTGAGCGAGCGATTGGATTTGGTTGGAAGAAGTTTTGGCCTTTGCGCTACGACATCCATCTGTGTAGATGGGATTTGGTGAGTTCTAAGGTAAAGATGAGAGTGTGGTGTAAGACAGGAAGGGCGGATTGAGCTGAAATTTGGAGTGTGAGTAGAGAGTGGGGTGGTTAGCTCAAGTTTGGCTTGAGCGCGGGTTTCTGGAAGGGGTTTCTGATATATTTGATTTGATGTGAAAAAATTTCATTGTTTTGAGATAAACCGTTATTTTATAGTGGTCTGAATAAGTAACGGCGCTAAGTTTCCGGTTGAAACCATACATTTATAGAGAAAATACACTATTAAGCATATACACCGATTTTCAAGTCAATCCGTTGAGAAATGATTGAGTTTTGGCCTTTGCGGTACAGAAACGTTGTTATTTCCTCATATTTTGGTAATTTTTGAGTATTTTTAGAAAAGTAGACGATATCAGAGCGAAAAACTTCAGAATGTTGTAGATCAGTCGTTACTTGACCCAAATTTAAAGTAGGAAGAGGAAAGGTTGATTATTTAAAAAGTTATGGCATTTGCGCTAAAAATTTCATTTTGGCTTTTGCGTCAAATATACCTAACCTGATTTTCATGGAAAATACACGTAGCGGACTTTGGAAACACGTCTGAGAAAATCTTTGAAACAAGTCTGAGAAACAATGCCAATTTGGTGCCAAATATCCTAAAACCTATTTTACACAAAAAATAGCACGAAACAACTAAAACTAAAACAATAATTCAAAATTATTAAAACAATTTTGATAATTTGAGATTATTTTTTTTGTTTAAACGTATCAACTCAACACACCGCTGTGTCTAAATTGACGAAAAACACGGTTTCCTTCCTAAAACACGTGCAAACTTCCACGTGCCATGTCCCTCGTCATTTCCGTCATTTATTTCATGATATTGCATATTTTACCAAATCAAACACTGCCACCCACGTCCACCGCTCACAAGTTCACATCGCTTGGCTACAACCAGCCCAATTCACATACTCAGGAAAATGTGTCTCATCTACGTAAAACCTTTTCTCAAACCCAACCATCATCTATCAGCTATGAAAGGCGTTGAGCGTAAAAGTCAGACCAAGTACATGACAAATCAACTATCATCCATCAGGTTTCGGTAGAGGGTCAAAAACACATTTCTTTGACATCATTTTTCCCAATCCATGCATAAATTAGTGTTTCTTGACCAATTGAACAGGGAAAATTTTTTCCACCCACCTCATCCCTCCACACTAACCCTGGTCACCATCATCTATCAGTTGGAGCTGGGTGGAGGGTCGGAAACAATTCTCTTAGACACCATATTTACCCAAAATAGTAGTATATTCAAGAATTTTCTATGTATAAATTAGTGTTTCTTGACCAATTGAACCGGGAAAAATTTTTTCCACCCACCTCATCCCTCCACACTAACCCTGGTCACCATCATCTATCAGTTGGAGCTGGGTGGAGGGTCGGAAACACTTCTCTTAGACACCATATTTACCCAAAATAGTAGTATATTCAAGAATTCTATGTATAAATTAATGTTTCTTGACCAATTGAACCGGGAAAAATTTTTTCCACCCACCTCATCCCTCCACACTAACCCTGGTCACCATCATCTATCAGTTGGAGCTGGGTGGAGGGTCGGAAACACTTCTCTTAGACACCATATTTACCCAAAATAGTAGTATATTCAAGAATTTTCTATGTATAAATTAGTGTTTCTTGACCAATTGAACCGGGAAAATTTTATCCACCCACCTCATCCCTCCACACTAACCCTGGTCACCATCATCTATCAGTTGGAGCTGGGTGGAGGGTCGGAAACAATTCTCTTAGACACCATATTTACCCAAAATAGTAGTATATTCAAGAATTTTCTATGTATAAATTAGTGTTTCTTGACCAATTGAACCGGGAAAAATTTTTTCCACCCACCTCATCCCTCCACACTAACCCTGGTCACCATCATCTATCAGTTGGAGCTGGGTGGAGGGTCGGAAACACTTCTCTTAGACACCATATTTACCCAAAATAGTAGTATATTCAAGAATTCTATGTATAAATTAATGTTTCTTGACCAATTGAACCGGGAAAATTTTTTCCACCCGCCTCATCCCTCCACACTAACCCTGGTCACCATCATCTATCAGTTGGAGCTGGGTGGAGGGTCGGAAACACTTCTCTTAGACACCATATTTACCCAAAATAGTAGTATATTCAAGAATTTTCTATGTATAAATTAGTGTTTCTTGACCAATTGAACCGGGAAAATTTTTTCCACCCACCTCATCCCTCCACACTAACCCTGGTCACCATCATCTATCAGTTGGAGCTGGGTGGAGGGTCGGAAACAATTCTCTTAGACACCATATTTACCCAAAATAGTAGTATATTCAAGAATTTTCTATGTATAAATTAGTGTTTCTTGACCAATTGAACCGGGAAAAATTTTTTCCACCCACCTCATCCCTCCACACTAACCCTGGTCACCATCATCTATCAGTTGGAGCTGGGTGGAGGGTCGGAAACTCTTCTCTTAGACACCATATTTACCCAAAATAGTAGTATATTCCAGAATTCTAATATCTCATAACAGTTTCTGCTTAAACGGAAACCTTTATATTTGCATTGACGTACGTCATAAAATATTTTCTGTTGAAAGGTAAACATGATAATGAAAAAATTACAAATTCAATCGTAGTGGGAAACTCTGATATTTGATAGTGCTTTGTGTATTTGTATTTGAGTGCATTGTTTATCATTGAAGCTTTTTAAAAAAACCGGTCTAGCAAACCGGTATCGGTATGAGATTTTCAAACCGTTATCGGTCCGGTACCGGTTCCAACTCTGGTTCAATCACTTGCAGTCTTTTAACAATGCGTACGCTTATCGTTGCTTTATCGCACAATTATATTTCATCTCCGCTTTTTGTCGGTATTTGCGCTTATTGATCTTCAAATTACAAAATGGTACTGAGATCTTTTATGGGAACGTTGGTAGGTCAAAAATGGAAGTGAGGAAAATTGTCAAAAAAACAAACATAGCCGCATCTACAGAGCAATGATCATTTATTCCCCATCCGAAGAAATTATCAAATAAAATGTCGGCGAATGTTTGAGCAGCAAATGACAACGATAGGTTCAAGTGCATTCGCGAAAGGCAGGAATATTTCGAGAATTGGCTGGAACACCAGCTCCATATCCTATTGACATATTCGCGTGCAGTCTCCTATTGTTCTGGTCGCTTAGATTGGCTGCTGAAAAGGAATGTTGATAATTTCTAATTACATACACAAATAAATATGCATGCACATATCCATGTTAGGTCTTTGTTTTCCGAAATCGGATACCAAAACACAGTATTAGGAAACACCAAAGACAGATAGAAGGAGGACGACATCATCCTATAAGTCCCAAATAGAATTCGAAATGACTCCAATAGTCTCCAACGTTTGAAAACTTAACGAAACCAATCCAGAGAGGTGATTTATACCGGTATGTTTGATTTGACCTCCATTTTCATCACAACCGTTTTCCAAATTCATCTGTTCCTGTCCACGCATTTATTTCTTTTCAGGTACAGTGAACCAAATTCATTGCGTCCTATCATTCAAACTGCATCCAGATGAAGGGATCAATAATGAGCTGGCACTGCAGATTGTGCAGGTCATGGAACTCCATTTTCACAAATCATAAAGAAAGTTTGATTACATCTGCATCCATGAAGAAACACTAATTTATACATAGAATTCTTGAATATACTACTATTTTGGGTAAATATGGTGTCTAAGAGAAGTGTTTCCGACCCTCCACCCAGCTCCAACTGATAGATGATGGTGACCAGGGTTAGTCTGGAGGGATGAGGTGGATGGAAAAAATTTTTCCCGGTTCAATTGGTCAAGAAACACTAATTTATGCATGGATTGGGAAAAATGATGTCAAAGAAATGTGTTTTCGACCCTCTACCGAAACCTGATGGATGATAGTTGATTTGTCATGTACTTGGTCTGACTTTTACGCTCAACGCCTTTCATAGCTGATAGATGATGGTTGGGTTTGAGAAAAGGTTTTACGTAGATGAGACACATTTTCCTGAGTATGTGAATTGGGCTGGTTGTAGCCAAGCGATGTGAACTTGTGAGCGGTGGACGTGGGTGGCAGTGTTTGATTTGGTAAAATATGCAATATCATGAAATAAATGACGGAAATGACGAGGGACATGGCACGTGGAAGTTTGCACGTGTTTTAGGAAGGAAACCGTGTTTTTCGTCAATTTAGACACAGCGGTGTGTTGAGTTGATACGTTTAAACAAAAAAAATAATCTCAAATTATCAAAATTGTTTTAATAATTTTGAATTATTGTTTTAGTTTTAGTTGTTTCGGGCTATTTTTTGTGTAAAATAGGTTTTAGGGTATTTGGCACCAAATTGGCATTGTTTCTCAGACTTGTTTCAAAGATTTTCTCAGACGTGTTTCCAAAGTCCGCTACGTGAAAATACAATAAGTGCGCGCGCTTTTACAGCTGGTGTATTTGAAAACAAATCTTTTATCCTTCAAAACGTATTCAAACAACCTTTTCTAATTTTTTTTCAAACTGAAAACTCGATGCAATCATGCTAATATATTCCGCTATCGTATTTGATTCAAAATTAAGATAAAGAGATATTATATAATTGTCATTTATTTGTATTCTTTCACCCGTGGTTTCATTTCTGTTGCTAAAGATAGAACATATTGTTTACTGTCATTATCTGTCACATGGTCTCTGATTAATATAATGCAAACTTATTGAAATTAACAGACACCAATGTAGAACGTAACTATCTAGGAAAAGAAGAAGCGTCTCACGTAATCCGTTCTAGGTAAAAGTTGTCCCAGGATAGCAAAATGGACAGACTTGATAAGGTCCTTAACTTTGTTAAAGGTCTATCAAATATTCATCACTGCAGAAACTCAGGTCGTGCTCGGGAAGGTTCTCAAGTGAGTGGAATGAATATTGAAATTTTTGCAATATCTAAACAACGAAAACTTAAGATAGCAATGAACATGCTTGGAACATGGAAGAATGATATCAAGTACTTGGTGAAGACCCCTCTCCTGATCGTGGGAATGAGAAACAATCAAATTTTCCTGGGCGCGTTCTATGCACACGACGTGCCATCTCAAGGAAGCGAATAAGTTGGAATTTATATTTTGAATCTGATATTGCAAGCCAATTTCCGAAGATGACATGCAGTTTGCCAGTGATGCCTTATTAATGCTAACGAAAGTGAAAATAAGAAGTTGCTTCTCAAAATAGCTAAATACATTGTTTCTCAATTTTTCGCCAACCGATATTCTAAAGCCATAGGCTGGTGATGTAGAAAAATTGATAAATTGCTATGCTAAGTTGTGCGCAGATATTATGATTTATTATTTGTTTCATTTTTAAAAAGACTGATGTTGCTTGAAAGTCAATTCCTTTCTCATTGATGACAGTTTTGATTCGATGTTTTTGATGACGTGATCTACAGGATCTGTGATGCTTTTCTCAGCTGTTCTTTCGTTTCATTTTTGATGTTACAAGGCGTGACAAATTAGAGTCACAGAGGAGCAGAAAACTTCGTTTAAGAGTAGCAGACAAGTCTTATTACCCAAAAACAACTCCGATGTTCTTGAATTCCTCAATGGCAAATTGTCCTATGAACATGTGACATTGATTTTTTTATCCTAATGGTGACTCATGCTTCCGCCAGGTAAAGCGCGATGCCTGTTCGCTTGATCAAGGCTGACTTTGAACTAGATGTACCAATTGAATGTGGCCATGTTTTTTCAGTTGTCATGTACCGTAGCTGTCGGGACAGTGACGTTTTTGACATCACATTCCTTATGCAGAATCACATGTTGCACCTTCTGCTGACGTCTTCAATTTACAAATGGGTTCATGTTAATCTCAGACTTATTCAGAATTATTCTCTGAGACAACTCCCCAACAATTTTTACTTCAGTTTCAGGTTGGAGCGGTTATTTCAAAATTGTAATAGCGATCGAGACATTTTGTCTATTGCCCGTTAATCTTCATTTTCTGTAAAGTGTAACAGATCATTAGATGTAATAAAATTTCCTTAGGGATGATATGAAATCAAAGGTATCTGATTCATGATGCTTTTCATATGACAGAAGAACAGTAAGACATCAAGCAGTAAGCACAGATGTGACTTACAGTATAGGCCTAAAGATTTTTAGGTTAAACAGGTAGTACATTAGTAGAGCAAGATGCTGAAAAGTTAGCAATAATAAACCCTAACAGACAGTAATATTCGCCACTTAAGCAGGATAACGTGCCGACGTACAGCTCCTTTCTGAGGCTAGCGTTTCTGATTGTTGTCTCAGTTTTTTCTATTAAGCCGCTCTCGTAACAATGATAGATGCTGCAAGACTGTGTATTCGGATTATATATATCGTGGCTTGCTTCTACTTGCTTCCTTGTGTGATTTCAACATTCGCTTTTCAAACTAACAGTTATGATTTCGTAGGCTATAGCGGTTATGTTTACATGGCTGCCCAACGAATCCTTACATAGAGCGCGTCGGATAGTGCGTCAGCTGATTCCCTCGGCGCGCTGCCAGAATAGCTCTCTTTTTTATTTAGGTTGCCTCAAATTCGAGCGCGCCGCGACAGAAATGTGTTCAATTATTAGATTCGGAATGTATTGAGCTCGGAATGTTTAGTCCACATAGCACCACGCTGTCTTTTGATCTCGTCGTGCTCAACGTTGTCTCATTGAAAAAATTGACATCATTACGTAGCGAACTTCAGTGAATAATTTTAACCATTCCGGCAGCTAAATTATCCCAACCTGTGTATAGCCTACTGGCCTAAATGCATTCCTTAAGGATTGTCTTGTGTGCATCTAGCCCAACTCATATTTGCATCCAAGAGAATTCATGTCGATTTTACTAAAGCTTGCACAATAAAATACAAAGTATCAATTCATTAAACACTTTCACACGGATATATTGACAGCAGCAGCTGACAGTGATCACAACTTCATCTGGCGCCGTAGCAGACGCACGCATTCATGTGTTGCTCGTTCAGGCTCCCAATACGAATCGGCAAATTCTTGTTTGTTACAACTCTCTTGCGCATTTTATCCTCTATTTTTTTACATCATCAGATCAGTTTTTTGCTGCGCTTTCTTGTGACCCTCACCGCACGAATCACTATGGACTTTTTGCCACAAAATTTGATTTTTTTGAGTTACTGCATCACCTGGTTTCTACATCACCTGATCAGGGCTTTGTCCCTCTCCATCACAATCTCCCCATGACGTCATCGCCGAGAATCTGTTACTCGCGGACCGCACTGCTGCAACTGCGACATGACTATCCTCTTCCGCGTACACAAAGAAGACGCCTGTTTTTCCACCGCTTGCTGCTTCCCAAGCCTCTTACGTCACCTGTCCCTTCGCCTAATCAATCCCCATCATCTCCTGACCGGCCCGATCCTGCAGTGAAGCCGTCCTCATCATCTGTCAAGTTACGTAAGCCGAAGTCTCCTGTCTGTCCAGCTCCGTCAATTCTCCTCTTCAACGCCCGATCCCTCTTCAACAAACTTGACGATCTACGTGTAAGAATTGAGAAATATGACGCTGATGTAATCGTGATTACGGAGTCCTGGCTTGACTCATCAACCTCTGATCCGTCAATCTCCCTACCCGGATATCAATTGGTAAGACAAGACCGAGACTCCAACGGAGGCGGCATAGTGTGTTTTTATAAATCAAACTTCAAACTTTCCATCATTAGTGATTGCTATGTCTCTGATATCAAGTCCAACTTTTTATGCTTCCGAATCGAGCAATTTGATGCCACATTTTTTGTTGTTTATCATCCCTACTGGGGTAAAGTATCGGCTCATTCGATTGTTTTGGACTTTATTCAAAATCTGATTGATCACAGTCTCTCGAGCCATTTTATCCTTCTTGGTGACATTAATGACCTTAGACTGTACATTGATGACTTTTTTGTGTTTAACAATATGCAACAGCTTGTGACTATGTCTACTCGAGGCAATAACATTCTGGACATCATTGCATCTAATCTTCCGCATAAATTTGAATCCTCTCAGTCTATTTCTCCCTTAGGTCGCTCTGATCATAAAGGCATTTTTCTCAAGAGTTCCAATTCCCTAAAACATGTTACCACCACCAAAGTCAAGGTCCGCTATTTCTCTCCCTCTTCCTTTGCTGTGTGCTATCGCTTCCTCGCTTCAATTGACTGGAATGAGTTCTTTATGCACGTGGTTGATGTTAATGCTGCTGTTGAACATTTCCAGATGTTTGTTCGTTACGTGTACCTAACCTTCTCGAATGAGAGAACTGTTCGCATGAGGAATGTTGATGCTCCGTGGATGTCCCCATCTTTGAAAGTTCTTTCCGATTCCCGTGACCGTGCCCTCTCTAGGGGCAATTATGCCAAGTATGTTCGGCTCCGGGAGAGATTTCTTGCTGCGGTTGAAGTTGCCAAGAAGCGGTACTTTTCCCGCTTGCACTCCTCCTCCATTTCTGATAGATGGAAATCCATTAATAAACAAATCAAAAGTGTTCGTAATGATGCTCTTGATCAGTCTGTGATAAATGACCTCAACGATTGCTTTCATTCTGCTTTCTCATCTCCTGACCTACATTTGTTCAACGATAAACGTCCAGTTCAGAAAACAGCGTCTTTCTCAGTCTCTGAGTCGTTGATTGTCAAAATGATCAAACAATGTAAGGCTAATTCAGTTGGTCCTGATGAATTACCTGGGTTCTTCGTTCGTTCCTTCGTAGACGTTCTCGCCCAACCTCTCACGATCATTTATAATAAGTGCCTTGATAGTGGTGTTTTTCCCAATATTTGGAAGTCTGCCAACGTTATCCCCATTCCGAAAAACAAAACCGACTACAGACCTATCTCGATTCTTCCATTCCTAAGTAAGGTACTTGAACGTCTTATCAGAGATCATGTTCTCCTACCGTCTCTTCGACAGCCGTTCGACCCCCGGCAATTTGGCTTCAGACCTAATGGATATAGTGGTTGCACTAATGCCTTACTCTCGATTCGCCTCCCAATTCTGCAGCACACCACGCACTTTACAGACAATTACGCTAGAGTGCTCGCTGTAGATTTTCAAAAGGCATTTGATTCCGTTAGCCACTCCACCCTTCTCTACTCACTGATAAACCACTTCGACTGTAAACCCTTCGTCATCAAGTTCATTCAAAGCTTCCTCTCGGATCGCTTCTAGCGTGTTTTTAACAACGGCATCGCTGCCGAATGGAAGCAGGTTCACAGTGGGGTGCCTCAAGGCTCAATTCTTGGCCCGATTCTCTTTGTGGCCTTGATTAACGACCTTCCTAAATTCGAAGACACTAGAGTGGTGGCGTATGCGGATGATGTTACGTTGATTTATTTGGGTAGTGAGAAGTCTGTTGATACTTTCCAGAGTGATGTTGATCAATTTAGTCAGTGGTCCAAAGAGAAAAAACTAACAATCAATTCCAACAAGACAAAAAGCCTTCTGATATCAAGGAAACTGTGTAACTCCCCCACTTCTGTGTCCAATCTTCCCCCTCTCATTGCTGATAATGTTGTAATTGAGGATGTTGACAGTTTGAAGATTTTGGGTGTCGTCTTCTCAGCTGATGCGAGATGGGAAAAACAATTCACTTGTCTGTACGCAAAATGTTGTCGAGCGTTGTCAATAGTTAAGCGCCTGAAAAAGAACGGCAACCCCGGTCATATTATTTGGCAAGCATACATCAGTTTCGTGCTCTGCCACATTGTTTTTTGTTGGCCCGTTATTTGTGATGTAAATGCCAACCAATTTAAAAAGCTTGTTCATCTGGATCGCATAGCCCGTAGGTGGGCATCTGTATCTGCAAATGTCCCCAGCCTGCAGAACATGCTAGACAAATCATGTGTGAAAGTTATACGCAAAATTGCAAGAGACAAAGAGACTCATCCGCTGGCAGATTTTTTCATCACACGCGACCAGAAGACCGGTATTAGACACACCAGGCAGCTTCTACCGCTCCGTCGACGCTCTGCCATGTACAATTCCTCCTTTGTAAAGTATTCTGTACATTCATGAATTTGCCACTGTATTGAATTCCATCATGTCATTACCGCCATATGTTTTGACGAATAAAGATCTATTATTATTATTATTACTTTCTTGTGTTCCATTACTTTGGCTTGTCTTTTTCAGTTAAGTATCACTCAATTCCGCATAAATGTATAGAAGGGTTTGTTGGTGAGCGTGGCAAAGTTATAAAAATACATGCAAGCATTTGCTTAGGTCCAAAAAGCAACAACGATTGAAATAGCTAAAGTAAATTCACGCATAAATTCAAAGCTCTACGTGGATACAAATGTATGTAAAAATTTGCATGCGATATATTAGGCCTATTGTTATGACTGGTCAAATTGTTAAGGGGAATACAATTCAAATAAAACAGTCCCACATTCATCATCGAGTTAGCGAAAGGCACAATGTTTGTCAAGCGGCATTTTCTGAATATGGAGGGACTCACAACACAATCGGTCCTCAATATTCCGTTTTCCAGCTATATCCAATATGAAAAGCTACGATGCTAAGATATTTTAGTATAGTTTAATGTGTCAGTAAAGAACATTCTGAATTACATTTATAAGCAAAATTGCATTATGAGAATTCAAAGTAGGCCTATTTGATAAAATATAAATATCACAGAAGCAATGATGTTCAAGAATGAATAGGGCCTATCTGTGACGATTCCAGAAGGGCTCGGCCAAGCGGTAACGGAATCACATTTGAGCATTTACACATTTTCATGAGACTGGTACTCAGTAAAGACACATCTGATAAACTAACGAAATGCGCGATGTTTATGTGCATGATCGGTCCTCCAAGCAGGCATAGTATCAACTTTGAAAAATATATTGATATATGTTTTACAGGCGCGAAAGTCAATAGTAACGGAATCACGTGATTTGGACATGACTTTTTCATAGGTTCAGTGAATGGATCTAAACATGCTGTTCCTCTGCAAAGATATTGGTTTCGATTATTTTATGCTATTTTAGGTTGCTTGGCCTAACTTTATTTCAAGTATTGGGATATTTGATACAATACTTCCATTATAAAATTGACCAAATATTTGACCAAACGTGGTAACGGAATCACAAGGTAACGGAATCACAAATGTTGAAGAAAATTAGGTTAAGACGTGAAACATTTTCCGACTTGTTTATCATATCTCTACAAGTATTAAGTATTTTCATGGTTTCCTTTCAATGTTTTGAAAGCATGAAGGCTATTTACATTGCATGTAACGAATGCACCCGTATTTGCGTTTTATGTAAGGAGGTAGGACAGGTTCGTGGTTAGGATGACGTGCTTTTAGGATTATTCTAACATATCGAATCACAGTGGTGACTGTGCTCACTGACAAGATACTTCATATCTATAAATAGGTATTCTGGGACTCCCCGCTGTGTCAAGGATTCCTGGAAAACTCACGTAGTCACATCCTCAATTCTGGTTTGATTTCAACCTTATCGAATAGCAATTGGCTCTTATCGGTTCACTGAAAAATTCCAAAATACTTTATATCCTGGAATCCTTCAGTCTTCAATACATTTTTGCTGGTGACTGAATGAATTAGTGCTACCGGGAAGATGCCACTTACCGCAGCTGAGAACCAACGTCGCTACCGGGAAAGGAAGAAAGCGAAGATGGGACCAGAAATATGGAAGCGGAAAGACTGTGAGCGAAAGAAGAGACCTAGAGCTGCCAATCCTGATCTTTCTAAGAAGAAGCACAGAGAAAATATGCGAAGATGGCGTGCCACAAAGAAGGCTAGATCAGAATGTGACAAAGAACCGTATCAGGCGAAATCTAGTCTCGCTCGCACTGTGAATCGGGCTAGGGCAGCCTTGCCTCGGTCTCCTCGGAAGTTGAAGAAGATTATGCGGACATTATGTGATACGGAAGAAATCCCGTCTCGTGATATCAAGACTCCAACGACTCCGCACAACAAGTTATCACGGGAAGTTGAGGCAAGAGTACAACAATTCTACCTTCGCAACGACATTTCCTGGATGGCACCGGGAGAAAAGATTCAATCATAGTGATCCGTGACGGCATCAAAGTCAAGGAACAACGTCGGTACTTGTTGATGACAATCCGCGACGTATTTGCATTGTATCGAGAAGGCTATCCTAACGACTCCGTGAAACTTTCTACATTCAAGACCTTACGTCCAGATGTGGTTCTTTACAAATATAAGATGCCACATAATGTTTGTGTCTGCATTTATCACGCCAACGTCGATTTCCTTCTACAGGCATGAAGTCCGTCTCGAGTGCTCCAACTACTAACATTGAACTTCTGCAAGCTATCGCGTGTGATCCCAATAGGGAAGATTGCATGTTCGGACTTTGTGAAAACTGTAAAGAGAAAGTTTCAGTCGATTGCTTGTTGACATCAGTTGATGATGCCATGGCCGGGGAGCAGATCAAGTGGCTTCAATGGGTGCGGAATGCCAAAGGACAACCAGAAAAGACTGAACTGTGTGGTACCGTATGGGATGCCATGTCTTCCCTGGCTGAGAAGCTTCCTGCTTTCAAGATCCATTGCTTCATTAAGAAAGCGTCAGCGTTTCAGCGAATGCACACTACCCCTCATCAGCATCATGCTGTGTTGCAGGTATATTTCAGTGAAAATGCATCCATAATTGAACACCAGAGTGGTCATTGGGTACACAAGCAGGTCGCTGTGTTCTCGGCCGTTGTATGGACTAAAGAAGGGACCACTTCTTTTGCTGTTGTCTCAGATCGGTTATCTCACAATAAATATACTGCTGCAGTAATGCTTGAAACAATCATCGACCAGATCAAGACTGAGATGACTACTAATCTGACTCACATTGACATTTTCTCTGATGGAGCGGCACAGCATTTCAAGCAGAAATTTATGCTTACCCTTATCTCATGTATGAAGCAGACGAAGGGCTTGGTAGTCAACTGGCATTTCTTCGCTACGTCGCATGGAAAGGGAGCTGTCGACGGGGTTGGCGGCACTGTCAAAAGGCTTGTGCGTCACGCCATCATGAGCAGGAGATATCTTGTTAAGTCAGCTGCTGACTACGCTGCATGTGCCAAGCACTTGACCACTATCAAGATTCTTTATGTGCCAAATATGGAGATTGAGAGGCGAAGAACAGAACTTGATGCGATCTGGGGTAGTGCAATCGCCATTCCAGGCACGCATCGTGTTCATTGTGTGCGGACTGTCGATCCAGGTATCGTTACCTTATCAAATTACTCAATGCAGCCATCTCCAGAACTGCCTGTGCTAGTTCAACAGGTTTCATCTGTCACCGGAATCTCCGAAGACCAGCCGGCATATGTGAAGCCAGGAAGTTAAGTCACAATTCCCATACCAACAGAAAGATATCGTTCCATTCTCTATGTTGCCGCAGTGTGCAGCACCACCACGAACAAAATGAAAATCAGGTACCTGCAAAGCACAGGAAGCTTCGGGATTTACCGAGATCCTGATGATGCCGACTCTAGCAGCGAGGATATTAAAAACGCCCTTTTAGTGTGTTCCGAACCACAAATCAGCACATTGGGAACCGCAAGGCTCCGATATTCGTTCAAGTTCAGTGATCAGCAACGTGCGATGATGCAAAAGTATGCCATGAAATGATCGGACAGTTTTCATTATAACTAGAGTGCTTATAGGCCTAGCATGAAATCTCTGCTTTTGTAATTTATCCTTTCAAATCACGGGCTCATACATGTCAAAAATGATTGTTTTTAACTAAAACATTTGTTTTTCTTGATATTTGGTATTATCGACCATCTGCGGGGAATAATTATTGCGACTTATATAACATTTATCGATAAACGGATGATGTGATTCCGTTACCGGTAACGGAATCACACAAAAGCACTGTCATTTTCAATGAGAAAATATATTAATTACAAAATCTCCATTATACCAGCAGTTGACTTTGATAAACATGCTTGCTTTGACATGATATCAGCATCTTTCTACAAGAGCCTTGAGAATAAGAAAAATAAAATGATGTTTTTTGGTAACGGAATCACAATGGCAAACTCAAATGTCACCTTTCTGTTTCAGCCATGAAATACTTATCAATGATTTCTAAATCAAATGCATAATGGTAAAATCGCTTAACATTACCTAACAGTCGCTCATGAAGTGAATCATTTAAGTCCAATCAAACGTTTAATAGAGATACGAGACAGAAAAAAAATCCAAAAAACGCTGAAAATATATTGCGTTGAAATAAAAAAAATCATCTAACTTGAATTTCAATTTTCTGGCTAAATATAGATGTCATGACAAAAACTCGATCTGTTACAAAAACTTCAGAATATTAGCTATAAGAAAACCTACGTTAGAAATCTTAAATCGGAACTTTGTTTTTTGATGTTGCTGTTTATTTTCGCTTGGCCGAGCCCAGAACCAGTAATAGTCATTGACTGATTTCTTTATTGAAGAGAAAATATATGCTGTATGGTTTTAGTTGATCTAGTTAAGTGCTGCTATGTCGGCACATCCTATGTCACCCCGTTATGCCCATCTACAGTGGGGTGACTATGGACAGGCATTTTACTGTATTTATAATCATTATTTCAAGAAGTGCAAAAGATTCAAAAAATAATTTAGGCAATTCTCAAACATGCTACACAGAGATTCCATGCTTTATGACAATCACATGCCAAATAGCGGTGCCATTTTTTAAAGTACATTTTTAGAGGGTTTTGCAATGAATAGAAATTTAGAATATTTAATATATAATTTAGAAATTTTACAATGTGTGAAATCTTAATAGGGCATCAAACGCCATGTAATAGTAGCTTGTGCATCATAATACCACAGTAGTGGACAAAGCGGATGGATCATTCACGGATTTTTCCATATCTGACGAGTTACTCCAAAGATGGCGACGATACCTGTTTTGAAGAACATATTTGGGATTCTATATTAGATGAATGACATACTAGAAGCCAAAAGATAAAAATTTGAATTCAAAAATGTAGGAAGTGATAAGTTGCAACCTGTTTGCTGACAAGTACAAGATCTGCTTCCTTGACATTGACTTGTTTAGATGTTGAATGGAACACTTATGATCCATTATCATTCGCACAATGTCACTGAGGGCTACTATTTACGTCAGCCTCAAATATCCTGTTGTGTCTTTGAGAACAGACTTCAATATATGCATCAGGAGGTACTTCAGAAGTAATAATTCTCACCCAGAGACTACCTATGAAATCTGCAGCTGAAATCCGAAAAAGTCTCCATGGTAATTCCAATGAAAGGGAGAGTTAGCAGAAGTCTTTCTGAGGCTAGCTTGAACTCCTATTCACAAATGAGACTACTTACATTTCCAAGAATGTAAATAACAGCAGAGATCGCTTCAAAGGGTGTGAGGCATTCACTGTAGAAGACTGGCGCAGAGTGGCGTTTTTTCTAATTAATCTTTTGCAACTCAATTCAGGATTTCTTATCTTATGTTAGAAAGCCAGCGATTAAACAGGAATGACCCGAAATACTGCGCAAGATGAGTGAGGAACGCCAAAAAAAGCTATGACATGGAACGCATTCTCATGAAGACATTGCAGTCAACTAACGATGAAAGAACAGTTTGATATTTAAGCCTTCTTCGACATTGTGAGCGCTAAACTGATGAAGAAGCTGAAGCTTTACAAATTTCCAACATAACGGTGCACTATGTCCGGAGATAGTGTTATCCTCGCTCCATCATAAAACTGTTTGATTGTTTGATCTTTGCTAGAATTTAGAATCAACCCAATTGAGAAATCGGAATTAGTCCAATAGTTGTTGAGTGACCCTATTGAATAAGGAGTTCGTCCAAACATTATCCATTGTCTTTTGCAGAATTGATGCGCATCATAATTCGGATGAGAACGAAAGACATTTTAGTGTAGGTATCGCATAGTCTTTGCACGTAAATGCCAAGTTGCATCAACTCAATGCTGCGAAATGGATGTCATCATTCTAATTATTTGCTAATTTATTGTACTATGCATGTACAAAACATGCACATGGTTCCTATTCACTAATCAATCATGCACTTGATACTTTTGATAAGTATGTTCAACAAGAATAGTATGCCACTCAGAAATCAGTAATACAGTTTTTAAAAGTTTTCATCTCCGAATTTAAAGAAGTTAACTAAAATTGGGAAATTTCATGAGGTGATGCATCCTTTCTTTTCAATACTGTATATTCAACAACGATTGCATCGTTCTGAAAACATATGAATGCAACAATGTGGTGTAATGCACAGCTTTTCATTTTGTCCGAGGTCACTCCATCTTACGGTATCAAACTACTGTTACTACTTATTGCACAGTCTCAAGTATGTGATGTGTAGTATAATCTACATGACACATGTACAGTCCGTTTCCTAAATCGTTGCTCAAACCGAAATACTCTTTTATTTCATATTTATTCTCCTCAATTTAACTGCAAGCGTAATCAATTTATTACTAAAGGACTGTACAGTAGGTAGTTCATCTAAATTTTAGTTCTCCCGGCGTCCTGAGAAGCTGTAGTGACATTGTTTTGTCGTCCTGCAACCCATCTCTCATCTGCCTGTGATCACGGATCGGTCCCTAATAGCAAACGCAAGGTTGTGGTCTGCAGATTGAAATGGATAGAATTCGAAGATTATCATGTGGGACAAACTGGTAGTGCACTCACTACACGCGTGAAAAAGCACCACATTGCATTTTATATTTGTCAGTCTGAGAAATCTGTCATCGTTGAACACGCAATCGATCATGGTCATTGCATTGACTTGGGGAATTCACAGATTCTCGTTCAATAGGGACGGTATGAAGAGCGTCTGTTTTTAGAAAGTGTGCACATCGGAAACAATGAGTGTCAATAAAACAGAACCGATTCCCCCCTGCTATTGAGGTCTACTTCAACAGTAAAGGATGATTTTATTGTTCTAATCGAATTTGCTCTAATCATTCTTTGAATTTTCATCTTTCGATTCTCTTAGATGTAGATTTCATATTATATTTGTCACTCCTTGTGATGTCTATCGTTCCGATCGACTAAAATTCAGGAAATAAAGTGCAGCACGCTGAGTTGATGTGAAATCGAAAAGCCGAATGATGATAGATAAGAGTAAGTGATGTGAGCACTATAGCCCTAACAAAAACATGAAGAGTTATGAAAACTCTCCTGTGCAAAAAACGGGATGAGATCAGACCATCTGGGTAACTGAATATTAAAGACTATCCGGAACAACAATGGTTGTCCAATATTCTCCATGATTTTGAAGAGTAGAATTGGAGATCCGCTGGATGAGATATTTCTTCCTGGATGAGAGTTTCACGTGAATGTTGTGTTTACTTCGCGAGCTGTCCAATTTGAACATTTGTGATGTCATTTCTTTAGCTGTTGTTTCCAACTATTAAATGATACTCATAAAAAGGACGAGATGAATGGTCAGCAACAACCTTAGCTTGGTAATAGGGCCTATATTTTAGGCAAGAAAACCAAACTGCAAGTGATTTTTCTAAACTTCTTGGTTGCACATTATAGAGCGTCACCTTTCGAATAGCAGATTTCATTTTAGGACACTTTTATTATGCCACAATTATCTTTCAAAGTTGTCATTCTTTTGTGCTCATCCTGTATCGGCTTTGACACTATTCAAAAGCACCGAAATGTGAAGAATGACTCAATCCAAAAAGAGTATATTTGCAAAATGCACCACACAGTGCTTTTCGCCATTGTTACGTTTTTTTCAAGTTACTTATTGCCAAACCTGATATATAGGTAGTCAGACAGGCCTGCTTATAGGTTGATTTAATACAGGTAATACGATTCATTTTGTAAGATTGAAGTGCTTTGATGAAATGTACGCATTTTAAATAAATATTATGCACTCAACCTTTCATGCAAAAAATAATGCGATTTTAAGTCGAGTTGATCTAACGAACTGGTTACTTCAGTGACCGTTATTTCCTCTTCTATATCAGGTCTCACAAAGACCACTTCAAGTCGTCTGAAATAATAAGTTTTGTAGTTGTCTGTTTCTTTTTTAATTGTTATTTGAATAAAGCGATTTCGTGCTTTGACTTTTGCTGTTCTCTCCCAAACTGCTCCTTAACAATTCTCCATGTGCTTAGACAAATAAAATGTGATTGCTAGTAACTTTCTTCAGACTGACGGTTATTGAAGGGATTCAATATAGGCCATGCATGCACACAAAAATGTGCAAATATATTGCACCTAAACACTAAAGCACTAATTGTGAATAACATTCAAAATTATTCATAAAACATTTCAAAGTATCTTCGACAATATTTTACAGCATTATGTCCACTTCTAGCTAACAAGTTTGTGACAAAAAAGTACTTAGACCTTTCAACTGATCAGATTAATTTCGGATGTATAAATAGATGCCGTTAATATGCTTGTCTTGCTACCTATAAAATGCATCACAAGTGTTCCCTCATTGAGCTATCCACGTATCTTGCTATGAAGATTCCAATGTATGGTATTGCCAAAGTGTAAACATATATTTTCATTTTTATTGTCTTACGCGTAGTTCTAAGACACGACTAACTCCAATTTGTTTTCGCAGAATGTTGATTTGAATTTATCTGGAGGATTATAATCTACAAGTTATCAGAAATTCATTCGCTAATTTGACCAGTTCAAAAAATCCGCTTGCATCCCCCGTGATGTGAGTTAAGAAAATTTGCACGTGTGATGACAGCCTTATTTGCTTCAAAGTATTCACAGCAAGACTAAATTTTGAATCGTTATTGACCATGTAGGCCTGCTCCATTTTCAGGTTATGTACTGTACTATACTAGATATTACTGTACACTATTTTTCTTCGAATTAATATGTCTGAATAAATTTTTGACACAGTTCACTATAATTGACGCGTGTACTTTTGCTCAAGTCATATATATCATCTTTGCGAGTCACCATAACGATATTCCATTACGCAGATGAAAGGCTGATGCCATTGCTAAAAACTTACCATCAGATTTGTGAAAAGTGAGTAGCATTGTTTTGCCTATTTTCACAAATACAGCATTCTCAAAGCACACTGCATGAGATTTCAGCTTCAAACTAAAATTTCGTATTAGCACTGGTTCCATCATTGATGCCACATATGCGACTTTTCGAAAACTCATGTTTAGCCATTTTTTATTTTAGTCTTGCATTGCAATAGATATTTCATCTACAGGCTGATGCACACCAAATTTATATTTGTATTCTCTTTAAGCTAAAAATAAGATTGAAACAGCTAAAACGAGTAGATGTTGACTTCTAGACTAATTCTTTGACACATCTTCAAATCGAGATTGTGCTCCATATGAGACGTCAAGCCGTATTGAAGGAATTAATGAAGAGCGCAGTTAGCCTTCAAATGATCTCATAGTTATCATGCTAAATAACAGGAAAAGTTTTAATTTTTGTTTTGTGTAAATCTACTTAATTCAGACCAGTCGTCAGACGTCTATTTGCTTAAAGGGTAACTCACCTAATTTTAATAACGATAGGAGAGATAACTATATCGAAAAAATTAAGCAATGACACCTATGTGAGTCTCTTATGCATTCAGACATATATGATTGATCTACATGTCAAAAATAAGTCGAAGATGGTAAGAATTTTGAAGGCATTATCTTTGTTTATTGCCCAATATTTGATACGTTGGGTGCGGCATCACTAACCAATTGCTACAGGCAAAATCTGAAAAATGGGACAAACCAAGATGTTGTTAACTATCCTATGCATATCATTGTCGATTGTCCTTTCTTTACAGACGTTATGAAGTGTTGCACTAAGGTCAGTATGTAAATCGTTTAATCGTTCGATATGTTCGTGAATCCTGTCAAAAGGTCGGGTCAATTCTGTCACTTTGTTTTACTTTTTATGTGAATTTGAATTTCATTTTGCACAACGCGCTAATGTCTACCATTGAATATTGGAATTGAGAGCTGAGTAGGTCTACATATAGGCCTATTGGCAGGATCGTGCATTGATGTCTCTGTACATGGACTCCTCATAATGCTCAAATGAATATCGATTGCATTGCTAGTTCACAAATGAGCAGTATTTCTGTGCACAAGACATCTTCAGGTGAATGGTTTATGGACTGAGATACCGCTATGTCAATGTTACAAATAAATCAGATACACCAAAGATTCGTGCTGAAAAATAACCGGCCAGTTGTGTTGCTATTAATCAAGACTGATTGATCGTCTCTCAGATATCTTGTATGCGGACCGAGACGAATCCGATGAGAAGATAGCCATCCTCACGAAATACTTCTAATATACTGTAACTGGTTTTGGTTGATTTTAACCTAATTGGTCCTAGAAAATTTGTGCTATTGGGCCATGTATTTATCCTCCATCTGACTAAATATCAGTTGTTAGTCATCTCAAGTAATTATTGATTTGGTTGTCATGCTATGAGCACAGTTTACTGATGGAGGATTCACAGTATCTGACATAAAGATCAAGTAGGCCACCAATCTCAGAGGTCTACTCTCTTTCATCGATGGTGCAACTCATTCAGAAGAGACGAGTTTTTGGTGATAATATTGCATTGTTGTTTCAATCACCCATTCTGTTAAAACAAATTCGGGATTATTATCAGGAAGTAAGTGTCAGTTTCAGAGTGTTTCATTTATCGTGCATATATGAACATCGTTGTGGAAGCAACTGGATAAGTGGAATGTATGTAATACATTCTGTAAATCTGATTCTTTAAAAATAAATGGAAAGCTCAAATCTGATTATGCTGGTATTCAATGATCGATTAAGTTATCTTGAAGATGATCTGCAAATGGTGACCCAAGCAAAATCTAAAATCAAAAGATGCAGATTTCAGTCTTCATTATCAGACAGTTTAGTCCTAGGTACATACTTTGTTTTGTAGCAAAGATAGCGTCGAAACGGTTTTCATGAATTTCAAAACCGGACTTGAATTAAAAGTCGACCTGAACCCCAGGTTGGGTTGGATCTAGAAATTTTGCCCAAAACCGACCCCAAACCAATCCGAACTCGACCCGACCAGATTAGATCCATTCGTGATATTATGCTAATACTCGTATGACCTGAAAGCGATCTTATTGCAGAAATTCCGCTGTACATATTGAATTAAAAATGTCCTGAGACTTGAATAATTCAAGCTCAAAACTTCATGATTATCACGCGCATGACAAAACCATGATAAATGAGGTGCATAACATCCCATTGTACAGTCCATCAGACTTGAACAACACAAGCATTCTAGATGTCGCTAACTATCTTTGGCCAGTCTTAACTGTACTGATGAGTCATTGTAGGACAAAACGCAGCGTCTGCGGCTGCCAAGTAATTTCAAGTCTTCGGATATCTTTCAACTCTGTAAACAAGAAGAAATGGCACTGCTATCTTTTGAAATGATGTTATTCATCAGTATTTTCTGCATTGTTACAAAAATAATATTTCACAGTAAGAAGCAGTTATTAAGACATGTACGTTTTTTCTATCATGTAGGCATTTATAGGAAGAGCGCAAGCAAGCACACACTTCGATTCCTTTCCATTTCAACTGCGAGTTGATTAACAAAATAACGATGTACATGCGCCTGACGTTTCGAACTTTCGCCCGACTACTTAGGAATTTAGAGGGTGTTGTTTATTACTATTTACTTGGTCTGGCCGACATTGTTATCCCGAAAAAGCATGTGGATTTTCACTCGGAAATGAGCTCTACCTTCAGACTTACATAGAACTCAGCTGTTGATTAGGATTCAATTTTGTTGGAATCCTCCAAAATTGTACCTGAAATCGTTTTGATTTTGGTTGTAATAAATGTCCAAGTATCAAGTCAAAATGGTCTTGATTATACTTTCAAATGGAAAGTCTTGAAGTGAATTATGTGTAAATAACTGGAGCGTTCAAAACAGCATCTTAAACTTGTGTTTCAGCTTAAAGTTAACCGGAAATGAATTGCATCTCTGCGGCTTGAAAGAAGGACTAAAAAGACCTCCAGTCACGAACTGAATGGGGCAGTCGATTCTCCGGCTAAAGTTCCAAAAATTCATGCATTTTAGATATTGCTCAAACCTTTATGTTTGTTGTCAAAACTGCGTTTCTGAGCCTTCTTTAGCAGCAACTATTTCGTGGAAAATTGCTTAAAACAAGCTCATTTTCCTACTATCGGACAAAGTTTCTCAAATAAGCAAACGTGCGTTGGACACGTCGTCAGTCATGTTGGAGTGGTATGACAATATTTATAAAATGATTGCCCTCGGGTTGAATTTTCAACATTGGTTGGCAGGTGAAAACATGTAATTAAATACCAGTTCAAAGAGTACAAATCTAAATGATGGAAGCTGCAATCAATGTGAAGCAAGTTACCAAAACTTCTGAAAGAAGGTGAAAATGGAGTAGCATCAAAGGAGGTCTCTCTTAGTATTACATTTGATGGGACATCAGACTTTTAACATACAGTCGCTATATGCAGGAGTCATGTAAATTGCACCTGCTCCTGAAATCGTGCAATTTCGAAGCTATATCGGCTATGGACATTAGTTCAAACAGTCAAGTATGGGCAGAATGAAGAATCCACACATCACTTTGGAAACTCAATTGACTCAGCATGATAATATGTCTGACTGCTATTGACGATCTTACTTTTAAATGCTATGAATCACACCAACTACATCCAGATCTTTCGGAATCAGAGAAATCGTTGTGAAGGGGAGGGGAAAGTACAAGAAGGCTAGGCAAGACGAGGAAAGAAAAGAAAATAGGAACAGGTGAAATGACTATTAGGACTTTAAGGCAAACGGGCTAGTCCCAGGCATCTTGCTATCGCATCTCAATAATATGTATGTGATACGAAAAATGATGACAAAGGCAAAATCGATGTCACGAATCAGTTGCTGGCAAAATTTGTAATTTTGATGACGTATATTTCATTCATGTTTGAATCCTCTTCTGATCGCAGTATTTTTGTGTTAAAACGATCTATAGTCGCTAAATTGATCTTTGTCACAACAGATGTGCTTTTATCATAGATGGCTTCCTCCCGACCTTCGAACCCTAATGATACCGGAGTCACATACAACATCGCGGTGGTCGGTGCTGGTGGTGTTGGAAAATCTGCCTTGACTATCCAATTTTTCCAGAAGATGTTCGTTACTGACTACGACCCTACAATCGAAGATTCATATATTCAGAATCGAGAAATTGATGGTGAATGGTGTGTTCTTGACGGTAAGTATGATAGTCTTAGCAATGATTGTGAAATGCATGTAGTTTGTTGTTTGTGTTTAACGCTTACTTTTCGGCTTCAAGCAAAAATTAAATTCTATTTCATCTTGATTCGACAGTCAGTGGCCTTTGACTTTAGACAATCATTACATTAACCGCCAGAGAGCCACATTTTTATTTATTTATTTTGATTGATGATTTATCAAATCGCTTTTGACAATGATTCTGTGTGTGAGATATCAATTCATTTAAACTGCTGAAAGTATGGTAAATTGTCAAAGGGATCCACTGGACCCTTCCCTCTCAAGTCTCAATGTGGAAATTCTTCTTCTGAATATTTTCTCTACATGAAAAACGATTTCGTGCATGTGCATGATGGTGCACTTTTAGTGATATTCACCCATTTGTTTGTATCATGCTCGTGTTTCGATAGAAAGCGATAGAAAGCCGTGAATGCGAGTGTTTGGCATTCGCGCTTGACTGGTTGGCCCAGGGATCGCAATTTTCCGTCTTTTCCGTTATTTTACGAAATTAGTCTAATGTAAATATCTCAAATCTATGCATTCAAACCCTGATTTAACCGATTTTCCGGTTTTTTCCTTGGATGAATTGCGATCCCTGGGGTGGCCTCTAAGTACAAGTCAGCATGAATCGATGCCGAAGATTGAAGTTCTTATTACATTCACGGTTCTACTCTAAAACTGAACCGTTGATCAAGTCTTAACTGCAGCTATTGTAGAGTTTGATGGATTCACAGCTGTTTTGATGAGATTGTAATAGCTACGGCTGACGTGGGGGTAGACCGGTGCGAGGTGAACCCCTAGTACTTCCGTTAGGGGTGAATAAAACTAAAATTACTGAACAGGTTTAGGGGCTCTGCAACACTCGATTAATGAATTCCAACAGCAGGCATCGAAAACCGCTTCTTATCATGGCTGATTTTGTACCAAATGTCTTTGAAAAACTATCATGTATGCTTAGTAAGAAGGCTGAATGACACTCGAAAGATCAGAAGGACTGTTCAGGCATCAGAAGCATTGTATTTCTTAAAATTTACTTTTCCAATGACTTGATTCATGTAGAAAAACTAGGAATTTACAAAGGTCCACTGGATCCCCACAGGTCTCAGAGGGTATTGAAAAGCTCAGGTGTCCGATAGCTAGACGAAAATATTGATAAATATCAACCTTACGTTATTCATCTCCAAAATTATACGTTATCGTTCATGTTGCTTTTGTTTTCGTTGTTTATGTCTTCAAGCATCAATTGAACCATTCAGTTACATGGGTATATCAAAAGTACCCGGACAAACTTATTAAGTTTTTAACTGCTTGTCAGATGACTTTCATTTTTCACATTGTGACGTGACGATCATTACAGGCAATAAAAAATAGTTCAGATATTTGTGATCGTCTCATGCTTATAAATCACTTGTAAACTGAAATGCGCCGGTAAAGCAGCCTTGCTTAAGGTACTCATTGGGTGGAAAAGAAATTGGTACCGGACGGGAAGCAGGAAAAACAACATACACTGTCGATCGCGGAACGAATCAAATTGACAGTAAAAAATCTCCGTAAAATGGCAGTTTCACAAGGCCGTTTGTTTCTCTGCACCAAATACATTGTTTCTTTAAGTAATGTGGTTAGTTTGTACTTTGTAACAAAACAAAGATTTTATCCCTCCTTATCTCTTTTCTACGCAGTTTTGCGCATGTCGACAACACACAAGATAAAATCAATTTTCCCAGGTAAAATACCAATCTAGCAAATAAATGCGGCGTTCGCGACGTGTCGAACCACTACTTCGTCGTCAGGCGATATTTTACATTTATGCTGGTCAAGCATTCAATGTCAGGTGAATTGACAATATTGACACTCACGTTATCGATCTACATCAAACCGGCAATGCACGACAATCAAGACATAAAATCTATGAAAGAGTGACTGCACAGCTATAAATGTGAAAGTATAGAAACTAGTATCAAAATACATGTATAAATGAGTAAAATAAAACGTAGCAATGATGTGAGCGCATTTAACAGCATGAGTTGACCAATACAACAACAAAGGTAAAATAATTACGTATATAAATCAGAAAAAGACTAAAGTCAATAAACTCTTCTTTGCCATTCAGAGGTGGTTTCAGTTGCCTTATAGTCATGGCTTCGGCAATTCGGCAACGGATTTCACTTTGGTGGCGACTTGCGATAGTAAATTAAAATATGTCCTCGGGATGCTGATTATGAGATTTTAGAGGCATGTAGGAATATACTTGTAGCAGCGCTCCCATTCTCTGCGGAAATTCCGCAGTTGCGGAAATTCGGAAAATCGGAGGGAACTTTTTTGCTGCGGAAATTTTTTGAACAGTGAATACAGTGGTAAATGAAATGAAGAATTGTTTGAAAATTATTCCACAATTAATTCAACGAGCTAAATCAAACTAATTTAGTTTCTCTCGTATCCAATTTTCACTCTGTGAACCGACTGTTCCGCTCAATATCGTACGGTAGGCCCTGCATCAATATACATGTATGGACTATACCAGGTAGCCTATCTTAGTTTGTTGAAGAATGTCAATGTCAATTCCTCCTGTTTGATGCTGATGGGAATGTCTAAGATTATAAGTGCCTTATTCCAAGTACCATGCAACACATGCTTAATTCTTCTTGTTTCAGATACCGGTACCACTATTTATCCATGCATACATGTGGTAGGTCAGATGAATCTTTCATTTTGTTCTCGTCGATGATTTTCAATTTAACTATCACAGGAGGTTGGTAGCTAAATAAATTAAATCGGACGAACGGTAACTACATTCCGCGGTTTCCCATTCCATGAACTCGACTTTCATAATGAAACCTATAATGAATCCTATATGCATGACAGTATCTATACTACATGTAATGTATTATAGACACCTGTATTGGAAATTTAGAATTGTATCTTTCATTTTCCGTGTTGCTTCGAGTAGGGTTTCAAGTTCCTCCATGGGTCTTTTGATGTTTCCTTCCGTGTACGGTATGCATTTGATTTGCAGATTCTTGCAGGCTGATAGGACGTCTTGAGCGCAGGTAACCGTCACTTTCCTAGATAAAGTACTGCGGCGGCATTGAGACTTTACCATGCCCCCAATGCCATCCACGACACCTGTTGAAGACAAAACATTTATAAGATACGCTGTCAAGTAAAATGTTAGACTAATGCAGAAATAATCTGAATTTAAGACTAATTAGATTAGCAATCTATTTACCTTTCCCATGGCTTGTCGCGAAAAACGACCATTTGAGTTTGATACCATTCTGCATTGCAAGTGTTTGTTTGCAGTTATATCCAGTTCCAGTTGATGCTTCGATGGACGAGCTAGAAGCGGCAACGGCATCCTTCTTCTTGGATCTACATTTCCTCACCCTTTCGCGAATCCTTCGTCTTTCCTCTTGAATGTCTTTAACTGCTACAAGCGATAACTTCTTCTTATTTCGATATCTTTTTGACAACTCTCAATCTTTCACTCTATTTCTCTCGTTCGCGTTCTGGTACTTTTTTTTGTACGAGACATACAGGACCCTAAAAGATTTTTTAAAAAGTAACAAATTCAGTTAGGGCAAATATAATGCAACAAAAACATGCAATGGTTGTTTTAAAATATCTTTACTCCATTGGATCTACTCAACCATTCCATAACTTCATTAAACACGCTTCAACAACTATTGTGGTTTGATTTCGTCTTAAACACCATTGCAGCACAAAAATGAGATATTCAATAACGGTACACATTCATACAGGATAACACTGATGTCATATTCCATATTTTACATTTTCAAAGCAAGAGATTTGAACCTTACTGCTGCAGCTGATATTGTAGATATGGTACCTTATGTATGAGCATTGTGTCGACAGGCTGATCTGCCATCTAATTGGTTTCAAAAGTACGATATGTACATGTCTAAAAAGTACCATATTTATGAATGATGCATGACTGATTTAATATGTGTGCATGCTTACAGTATTTTGAATTCTCTAAGAAAAATACGCATGTTGTAAAAGCATTAACACTTAACGGGTTTTCTGAGGTCCAGCGAAAATCACTTCACAAAGCTGAGCGAGTAGGATGGGTTTTCTTGGAAAACAGCTCACAAATATAGCATCCAATAAGATTTGTGCATTTTTAACCAAAGAGAATTGTCAGCGGGTGCCTAATATTCCAATGAGATGCTGTTGCTTACTGGCTTCAGAATACAAGCATGAGGAAGATGAGCATTGAAACGTGACGTCGTTACATGATTGAAACGTGACGTCGTTACAGGAATGAAACGTGACGTCGTTACAATTTTGAATTCAAATTTTCAGGGACGGAGTTAGCTCAAATGACTTGATACTTTCTCAAACGTATCAACCTCAGTAGTACAGTGTATTCAGAAAAATTTTGCTATTAGCGCTGTCCGACAAGTTTTCATGTTACATGTTTAAAAACATGTTTTTAGCGTGACGTCGTTACATTTGACATAAATGGACTTTGCAGGCGTCCAGTTTCAAAAATAGAAAAGTTGTCTTCTTGCAATTTTTGGTCAGAGTAATTACATAGATATACTAAATTTGCGATATCATGATTGCCGAAAATGACGTTATCTTCACTGACAGAGAGTTATTAAAAAAGTCATTATTCGTCATTTTTTAAAGATCACACAGCATGTTTTTTAAAATTTTGAAAAAATATAGATGTATGGTCAAAAACACTAAAATACAAATAAAAAAGAAAAATATACGTATCAAGCTACCTAAGAATGTATTTAGTTAGCAATTTAGTAGAAGTTTAATTTTGCCCCCTTCGGTAGACCGACGCGTGGAATTGCCCAGATGTCCCATTACTAGGTTTGTGAGCTTCTACAAGGCTATAAGACTCTTTTCAGTCCCAACACGTGCCTTACTAAGACAGTGAATTATACTGCATATCCCAAAACAGGATCTCTTTCTAAAAGTAGGCCATGACATAAGGAAGCGAAACTTAAACAGGATATCTAATCGATAAGAGAAGATTGCTTTGTGCATCATTAAAACCATCCGATCTACTGACAGTGCTCCTCAGACGTCTTTCAATGAGGTCCCTCAAATGACTTTTTAATGAGGCTTTTTGCACTTAACTCTTGTAACTTTTGAACCACCCGATTACGTGCAATCTTTGAGGTAGCCCTACAGAAGCTTCAGGGTAAGGGGAGCATTTTCTCTCGACTGTACAAGGACAAATCTCAACCAGAAAAAATCTATTCAGCGCACAAAATTTCGATCATCGCTTAAAAGCAGTGAAATTTGTTCATTTTTAGTGATGGACTAATTGGGTGAGCTGACTGTATTCTCTTTCCTGTTGGGCAAAGGATTACAGAAGTGCTCAAAGTCTTCTGCACTCCTTTGCTTGTTAATGAAAATTGATGCTTTCCGGTCTCAGGATTTAACCACAGGACGATTGATGGAGGTTACATTTACAGTCCCACATGAGATTCAAACAATTCTTTTGTATGTCTGAGGTCACAAGCCTAGCCATTATGTCATCAAGCTACCTTCGGAAAATTTGGCAAAACAAGGCTAATGAGTATTTCAAGACATGTCAAATCAACATCCATCTACCTCGTATTCTAGCGTCAAAACTCACTCGAAAAAGGTTGTAGTTGCAAAGAATATCCGATTTTAATTTTTTCAGAAAGAAATGCACTTTCATTTGATTGCTTATTTCTTTATGAGTGCCAAGGTGGTACTGCATCTTTCAAATGCCATGTAAGCTGCATGATTACTATGTCTTATTTGATAGGCCTATTTTCTTTAAGGCTACTGGTATAGCTGTCTAAGTAAATCGTACACAGAAATCAGCTCAAGTAGGCCTTATTTAAGTTTTCCATGATTCGATTCAAGATTCAATTCGATTCGCGAATCACGACCCGATTCGATTCACAAAATATACAGATTCGCTAGTCCCTAGAAATAATGTGTTGAAGATCTGCCAACGTCATAAAGCACTTCATTTGCATATTTTTCTAGTCCAAAACACCTTCTAATTTTCCTGCGTCTGTTCTTCGTTAATATTTGTGTTGTCCTTGAATTCAACCTTTAGTATCGTGTGAATCCTGTCTTGATGTTAAGTGCGTGGGTAAAAGCAGGACTGCCTATTTCGGTGGTTTTGCCACTTGATCTTAGACTAATCTGATTGTTCCGCTGACCTGAATCTACTATATATCACCAGTGTTGTAGGGGTAATTCATCAACGCTTCTACAGCGTGATTCGTCAGCCGGTGGGGCTCTGCAGATTTTTCTGATTTTTCAGATCTTGGCCTGGCTACGGAATCATGAAACATTTTGCCTTCATTACAAGTAGTTTTTGAAAATAGAGAATTTTTGTCAATTTCTTGCAAAATAAAGCATCTTCATCAATTCATATTACTCATAAACCATTGACATACCATAAATGAAACTGTGATTAACATGTTCATTCATCCACAAATGCATCTATCTAAATATTACATGAATAACAGAAATCTCATACAAACAATGCTTATAATAGCTTTTTAACTGATGCCTGCTTTATGGTGTAAATTGTGGATCCCAAGTATGAAATGGACTTATAATGTCTCACAACATTTTTGATGCATTTGTCTATGTAGATGAGCAGTTCCTGTATTTTTTAAACTCACATGTAACCGACATTTTCATAGACTATTTATAACATGCAAATCTCTTCAAATATCTCAATTTAAGTTGTATTCGGCACGGCTTGTCCGTCTCCATACAATCTCATTCCCCCCCCCCCCAACATTTTCACAGGATTTTTTCATGTGATCACTGATGAAGACACATCGTTTATTACAGCCATCTACCATCAACTTCCAACTGATGCTCAAATAATCAATTGCATATCTTACTTAACTTAGTGCATAGAATTTTAAGTATCACATTTTCTCTTCATTCCATGACACATTTTTCTGAACTTTTGAATGATTCTTAACACCTGTAGAGAACGAACCACGCGTCCTTGTCAGGAGTGAATAACCTTATCTTCATTTTTATCTCAAACACTTCAATTTTCTTACTCAATCACAACAGGGAGCCTTAGTCGGCAGACAACAGGTCTGGTATCAATTTTCAAATGACCAATCGATCGTCATCATTAGAATAAAGTTGACCAAATTGATAAAGTATTCCCCACACGTTGTAGTAGGGCGGTAGACTTCGTAATCAACGAGCGGTCAAGTAAGCAATTTCTCATAATTCGCATAATTAATTCCTATTAAGTTAAGTCCTTGCTACATCGTATGTACTTGCATTAGTCCCTTTCCTATTGAAACCTTATAAGACTACGGATATGTTGCATTGGTAGAGCTACATTACTTTGTGCCTGATTAATTGATATAGTAGAATTCTGGGATGGTAAAATTTTATCTTGATTTAATTACTGGCATGTCTCATTTTCATTTTAGCATATTACCTTCACCTTAAAGATTGATTGTGCTCTAATACACAACTTGTTCACAAAATCTACATTGATTTACACCACGTCTCCTCATTGTAAATATCATTTTCAAACTAATCTCACATATTCAATCTCCAACTAACATCAATAGAATCGTTCGTACTTGAAGGTGATCATTATTGCCTGAAGATGACAGCAGTCGAAAAATGTTGTACATGTATGATAGCCATGATAATAGCATCATGTAATACTCCTGACTCCTTCCAACTACAAAACTGAAAATTACTACTCAGGCCTCTTTCATTCATACAAGGGTTATAAAGATTTCATTCATTAAGACAGCAAATGGATACTGAATTTGCTAGAGTGGAAGAACTATCACTTAGGTTTAAATTGAAACCTTGGTAGTCTACGAACTCATCACAATCAAAACTGCTTGCAAGTTGCGAACAACGGGGAGCTTGAAATAATTTTGAAGCAAGCTCGTTGATAAGTCTGTTCAAAATTGTTATGGAATGGTCCGTTACATGAAGTTGAGAATGGACTTTTAGAACAGGCTGAATTCTGGTAGGAGTCATCTGGGTAGCAGTCAAATATTCTATTTAAAAATGTCGAACGGTTTCATCTCAGTTGCTTTCATTTCAGTCTTGGATACTGCTGGTCAAGAAGAATTCAGCGCGATGAGAGAACAACACATGCGAAAGGGAGACGGCTGTCTCATTGTCTACTCTGTTACCGATCCTACAAGCTTTGCCAGTGTTGAACATTTTCATCAACAAATCCTCCGTGTTAAAGACAGGTGAGTGCGTTGAAATAAAGAAATCCATGCTGCATTCATGATGCGGTCGCACTCATGGCTGGTAGACGCTAACTGAAAGCGCTTAATAATTTAGATGAGCGAACGAGTCCTACCACGGATATACTGCAATTTGCAATTTTTGAATATTGCTGACTTTTTACCGACACCTAGTGTTTCTCAATGAAGTGTCACTTTGGCATTAAACATTTTTAGAACTGTCATTAATAGAAACGGAAAAAGGGAAAGCCAAGTAACTGATAATACATCAATTTCATAATTCAATTATAAAATTTATTTATTATCACATACTATATTATTGTTTTATTTAATAATTATTTTAGATTAATCAATTAAATTTAAATACTGCTACTTAGCTTACTGTATCTCTCTTCGGGGTAGCAACTCGACATTTAAAAGTTATTAACCCAGAAGATCGTCGTAACAAGTAGTCGATGTTGATTAGTCATTAGATCATTATCAGTTACTTGGCTTTCCCATTTTTCAGCTTATATTGTGTAAAGCGATGACGTTTTATCTTTTAATCTATCAAGCTAAATAATAGAATAGGCCCTTATATGATATTTAAGATACCTTTGGCATCATCGTAGCTGATAGATACCAATATTTTGAACATACAGCGGTGGCCATTAATTTAAGACCACGTAGATTTGGCCATTAATTTAATACCACTTATCAACTTCTGTTACTGCTCCATACTTTTGTTTTTACAGTCATCAAAGTCTTAGTGACACGATGAGTCACTCACCATTCTTCTCATAGATAGCTACAATTCACAACTTTGTTTAGCGACGCCCACTGTCCTGGTTGAAAGACATTCCAACTGATAAATACAAATGCTCACCGATTAGCTGTCACAAGTAATGGGCAAAAGACCGTTCCAGGACCATAAAATTCAAAAAATAGTATCTTTAAAAACGACATAAATTCATGAATTTAGTCGTTTTTAAAGATACCGATTTTTCAAAAAAAATGGTACTTTTTAAATGGTCTAAATTCATGAATTTTAACCCTTTTTCAGGTTTTTAAGACCTAAATTCATAAATTTAGGCGTTTTTAAAAATACCCAATTTTTCAAATTTTTCAAAATCTCAAAATTTGAGAATTACAATTTTCTCGCTTAAATCATGACCGTTCCAGGACACCGAAAAAATCAGAAAAGTTAAGAATCTCAAATTTGAGATTATGACATTTTACTTTGAAAATCATGACCGTTCCAGGACACCGAAAATCATAAAAGTTGAGAATTTCAAATTCATGAATTTTATCCATCTTTCAGGTTTTTAAAATATATCATGTGACTAATAATATTTCTTTAAAAATGGAAGAAACAAAAGTGGAAGAAACCGCAAGAATATATCCTTCGTTATCACAGTTAAAAATAAGTGAATTGAACAAAGAAAAACACAAAGATAGAGTACGCTATATGAAAGATAAGGAATCTCAATTATTATTAAGATTAGAGCATTATAAAAAATTAAGAAAGAGATGGACCAAAGTTAAGAATGTAACACAAGGAATTGGCATATTCTTAACAATAAGTTTAGGTGCTTTAACAATTGTCATTTCATCTGGCGTTCTTACAATTCCTGTTGTTGCTACAGCTTTAACAGGTACGGGTGTTTTTGCAACTTCACTTGTTACAATGTTAGATAAGTCTTTAATAACTAAGAAACGAAAATCATTAAAAACTAAGCATTTACATATTAAAGAAGTCTATGATAAACTACATTACTACTTTCAAAGAGTATGTGATGACAATGTTATTACGTTAGATGAGATTGAAAAATTTGATCAAATAGCTAATGAAGTAAATCAAATATCATTTCAATTACAGTCAGAAAAAGTTGATGATAAGAATAAACAGGATGGCAAAATTTCTAGTGATGGTAAAGCTTTTACTGATGGTAAAATTTCTAATGAAGAAAATGATAAAATTTTTTTAGAAGAGCTAAAATCTTTAAGCGAAAATTTAAGCAAACCTTTATTAAACAAAACTTAAAACGAGAAAACTTTAAACGAAAAGATGTCAGACAATAAAGCAATAAAAAAATAATTTGTTCAGTAAAATGTTTTTGTTGTATTCCAATGTTACCACAAAATTCAAATATTATATTTTAAAAATGGATAAAATTAGAGCTGATAATTTTAAAAGAATAAAACAATTAGAAGAGTTAATAAAACAAAGAAATATTATGAAAGAAAATCATCTTCAACATAGAATGATAAAAGCTGGCATTCAATCTGATATGTTTGAAAAAATGCAGCAAACCGAGCAAGTAAAAACTGATTTTGAGAAAACTATGAAACCATTTCAAACTCTTGAAAAAGAACTTGCAAATAATGATAAACAAATTGATATAACAGATCCAGAGCACAAAACTATATTAGATGACTATGGATTACTAGAATCAAACATTAATAAGAAATTACCAAAGTCTATGCAATTTGAACATTCTATTTCATTTATAGATGGAAAAACAATACCTAGATTTTATCTCGGACAAAAAGAAATATTTCCACAACCTTTTCGAGGTTTAATTTTTTCACCAGATAAATATGCTTTTAATTTAGATAGAAATTTTGTTGATCTTTTAAGAGGAGCAGATTTAAATAATTATGCTGTAGAAGATCTCATAAAATATAAAGCTATGTTAGATAGAGTTGGTGCAGTAAAATCTCTTAGACGTTATAAACAATTAGAAAATTTATTATCAACGGGAGTTAAAGTAGGAAAAGGTTTTAAAACTGAAACAACTGTATTCTTACCAGATGATCCACAAGAATTACTAAATAGATTAGATATTTTAATATCTGCAATAAAAGAAGGACATAATTCTAGTTTCAATGAAATTCATGCTATATTGAAAAGACTGTTAGAAAAGAAGATTCTAAATGAAGAGGATTATAAAAATATAACGAACCGATGGTTCTAGGGCTTCGCCCGTAGCTGAAATATGTTGTTGTTTTTAATTTTTTTATAAAAAAATATTCAAAATTTTAACTAAAAAATGTCTTCGAGAGAATTATCATCAGCAGATTTAGACAAAATTAATAATCATTTAGAAAATTTGACAGAGATTTTGGGTTTATCAAAATTTAGTACGACGTTAAAAATTATAACTACTTCATCACACACTTGTAATTTAGAACCCATTCTACATTTGGAACAAAATAAAAATTATCAAATTGCATTGACTAGTTTCTCCACATTTAACACTATTCAAAATGTTATAAAAGATGTGAATGATCAATTTAGATATTCTACTGATAAAGGCAAAACGTGGAAAATACTAACTTTTCTTCCTGGTTCTTACGAAGTTGAATCAATATCAAATGAAATTAAGAGACATTTAGGTATACCATTTAAAGATAAGAAACAATTACATTTTGCAGTTGAACCGGCAGTTAATAAATTTTCTCTTACTTTAGACGAAAATCATCAAGTTGATTTTAATCATGATAGATCATTGTCAAAGCTATTAGGATTTAATAAACAAACCTATAGTCAAGGTTATCATTTAGGTGAGAAGATTCCAAAAATAACTGAAATAAATTCAATTGTTGTACATTGTGACATTATTGAAGGAGGATATATAAATGGTAAATTGTCAAATTTAATATTGAGTTTTCCAGCTTTTACTGTACCCATTGGTTATAGATTAAATGTAATTCCACAAACATTAATATATTTCCCTATTACAAGAAAAACTATTAGCAACATTAACATGAGAATCACTGATGAAAAAGGACAAGAAATAAATTTTGGAGGTGAAGAGATTATGATAGATCTTTTGGTTCGGGAGGTATAAACTCCCACGCGAAGCTAGAGAAGTTTAATTTTCTTCTTCTTCTTTAAAAATAAAAATAAAAATAATTTTTTTTATTAAAAAATGAGTGAAGTGCCCCCATTAAATAAAAAAAAACTTAGATTTTATCATCATCCAAATTTATCTAATAAAGTTTTGTCAGTTATTTGCGGAAGATCAGGTTGTGGAAAAACGTATCTATTATTTAAAATTTTAACGACTCCAAATTTTTTGGATTATAACAATCTTATAATTTATACAACAACAGCAGAACAACCCGTCTATCAATTTTTAAAATATGGATTTGAAAATAATCTTAAAAAAACAGCAATTGCTTCATTATTCAAAGAATATGAAAAATCTGAAGATGAAGAAGAAATAAGTTCGTGGTGTGAAGAAGCAGCAAAAAATAATCAATTAGTTGAAACCAAAAAAAATAAGCATATAAAGATACAATTAATAGATGATAGTGGTAATATGCAAGATCCTAGTAAACTAGATAAAACAATGAAACATTGTGTAATTTTTGATGATTGTGTTAATGATAGAAATCAGTCAGTTCAGAGAAATTATTTCACAAGAGGTAGACATAACAACTGTAGTGTTTTTTATTTAACACAAAGTATGTATTCATTAGATGGAAGTGTTATTAGAAAGAATGCAAATATATTTATACTATTTGAAATAAATGCAAGAAACTTAAGTGATTTGTTAAGAGATTTATGCGTAAGAAATAAAGATGAATTTAAACAATCGTGTAACAATGCTTGGTCAAAAGATTATGGCTTCATTACAATTAATATTGATAAAAAAATTCATGATAGAGTTATAGAACATTTGTTTGCCGAGTGATAAAAATATACAAATATAGTGTTACAATATTTATTTTTATCTTATATATATATTAAATTTGTCTATCTTAGAAATTAGAAAATTAAAAAGTTAAAGTAGTTATTCCATCAGGTAAAATTTTTCTTTTATCATCAAATGGATCTAATGCTAGTTTATGTTCTTCTTTTAAATACATTTTATGTTTCTTTGAATTAAGTCTATAATTACATGCTGTTTTTATTTCATTATTAAATAATACATTTTTATAATCTTGAAATGTTATTTGATTAGCCACTGATGCCTTTGAAATTCCTTTTAATGTTTTATGTGTTTTAATATTATTAGTTGTATTATAACAATAACATTTAGATTTTAAAAATATATCTTCTGTTATGAAATCTTCATTTCCTTCTAATTCATCTTTTACTTTACATAAATCAGAAGGATGAATGATATGTTTTATTTTATTAATTTCTTCATCAAGTGAAGAATTATACGGTATTGTTAATTCTAAGAAAACAGAATCGGTATCTGTAAAGTGTAATTTATAGTTTTCGCCATAAGCAGGTGCTAAATAATCATATATAAATGTATACACAAAATAGTTTAGCTAATTCTAATATAGTGAATCCAATAAAATTAAACTTATCATGTTTTACGCTAATTCGACGTTAATGTACGTAAATGTCACTGAATCTAGTAGTTCTTTTATATGTAGGTTTCCTTGTTAAATTTTGAAACCTATCTTTATCATAAACTATTTCAATATTTTGTCTATTACGCACATTTTCTAAAGTCTTACCATAAAATGCATTATTCATTAATTTGAAGAACACGTTTCCAAAATCATCTTTATTTCTTTTAGCTATTTTACGTTTTTCAATATTGAACTCTATCTAATTTTTTAACCATTTAGATTTTTAATAAAATAGTTTTCGATGTATTTTGGTGAGAATCATTCCATGTTCTAAATACCAATCTAGCATTCTTCCTTCAACAACATACTTTCCTTTATTACTTTGTGTTAACATAAGTTTTTTTGTTGGTCTGTATTTCTTAGGAATTATAGATTTTTGATAATCTGAAAAATCTTCTATATTGGGAATTTTGTTTTCGGGACAGAAAGGATAATATTTTGTTGCGTCTTTTATATAATCAAGGTATACTAAATCAACTTCATATATATAACCATGATTATAATTTCCATCATATGTTTTTTGATAATCTAGAATATTACACCATGACATTTCACCTGTTGGTAATTCTTGTATCATGCAAGAAGAATATAAGCTATTAAAATCATAATATAACAAATAGTTTTCTCTCATGATTTCATCAACTGCTGCTTGACTATCTTCATTTGATATAAGTCCTTCTATATTTTGATTAAACAATTTTATAAACTGATCACTTTCTTCTGGAGATAAAGGTTTCATTATTCCATAATCATCAGGATTTACTTTTTTATTGTAACACTGTACATAACGATTACCTAAAACTGATGAAACTCCACCTCTAATTCCAGATTCAAAAAATAATAATTTATCATATGTATTTTCTTTATAATGTTTAAGTTTAACACCAGTATGTTTTAATCCTGCTAACCATGTTAAACCTGGTGTAGAATAACAATAACATGGATCTATTCCGTAATATTCTAAACACATGTCACGAAAGTTTTCAAAAAGATCAGCAAGGATTAATGCATCTATCTGAAGATATTTCATTGTATAATCATACATTGTTTTACAATTTAACTCTCTCCAATTTTTTTCAGCTTCTGTATAGTCTTCTTCAGATAATTGTGATTGTTTTAATGTTGATTTAAATTTATTGGAGGAAGTTGTTTTTCTTCCATAATTTTATTCACAGAATTAAAATCTCCAATTATATATTCATACGGAAATATGCCTTTTAAAGGTTTTAAATTATATTTATTTAATATTTTACATTGTTCAGGTTTCAAAGTTTTTCCCATAACATCTAATGAATAAGGAGTAAAAAATCTAAATGCATCTAAAATTCTAATACAACCTAATTGCATTGAAAAATATTCTTCTTCTTGTTTACATAGTACATTTATTTGTTGTTGTTGTAATTTTTCAGATGAAAATAAATCTTTCATTATTGAATGGAAATCATATTTAGAACCATTATAGAAATATAGAGGAACAAAGTTATATTTAAATTTATTAGCATTAGGATTACAAGAATTATGTGCTGCACCTCTATATAATCCATTTAGATGATCATGATCATTTACCTTATCAAGATATCTACCTCTGCCAGTTTTATAATTATTTGTTAAACCTTTTCCACAGTAAAAACATTTTATTTCATTATAAAAATGTTTTCTTTCTTCATCCGTTAATGGAATCATTGGTATATTTGTTTCAAGCAATTGTGAAAAATAATTTTGTAATTCTTCTACTTTCTTTGTAAACATTTCTGAACTATCTTCACCATAGTATTGAAAATATTCTGATTTAAATAATTCAGGATAATTTGAATGAATGTACATTCCCCAACATAATGGTTTTTGTTCAAATAAATATTTTTCTTTACTTTGTTCAGATACACTTTTTTCAGATGCACTTTTTTCAGGTGCACTTTTTTCATATTTACAAACCGAAGGTTCTAGGGCTTGGCCCGTACCATTTTCAGAATTATCATTTTCAGAATCGGGGGAAACCCTAGAACCTTCGGTTCGATTTTGTGTCATATTAACATTATATGCTTCGAAATCACAATATATTGTAAAGGGTACTTTATTTTTGAAATACCATTTATTGTATTCTAAATAATCATCTTTAGGAAAAGTATTTTCAACTGCTTCGTTTTGTTGACAATTCTCCAAATGTCTATTCATTTCTTCTTTAGTTCTAAAGCTCGTCATACATTGGAGACAGGGAAAATTAGCATTATCTGAAGTTTTTGTAAATATAGAAACATCTTTACACAATATAAAATGACCCTGATAATATAATATATTCGCTTGTGCTGATTGTTTTGTTTGTTCTAGTTTTTCAAATTTATATTGATATATTTCATGTGTTAAATCAATTTGTCTTTGTAAATCTTTTTCAGTTTTGATAATTTTGATTTAATATTTGTAACTGATAACTATATTCTTTATCATATTGTTCTTTATATTGTTGTAGACTTTTTTTTAAAGATTCATTTATTTTTTGATTGGTTTCATTTTCTTCATTATTTAATTCTTTATTGTCTTCATTATTTTCTTCATTTAATTTTTGAATCGTTTCTATCTTATTTTGATATTCATGGCCATATTCTTGTACTAATATTTTTGTTTGTTGTTGATAATCTGTTTTACAATTTTGTAAAATTTTATTTAAATTTTCTAATTTTTGCTGATATTCTAAAGATAAAGATGAATATTTGTAATTATAATCATCATTACGTCCTTTATAATTATTATGATTAATCATTATTGTTGATAATGTTTTAACAATTTCAAATTTTTCAGTACATATCCTTGGTAAAAAATCCTTGGTAAAAAATATTATGATGCATGTAATTTCCTCTTTTATTGTATACTATTTCTGATTGACATAAATTTTTATTATTCAAATAAAATTTTTTTGAATCTGAGTAAAGTGGAGTAATTTTACCAATAGAAACATAATTCACATTTAATTCAAAAACATTTACTTCTATTAAATTTTTATTCTTTTTATGAAACTTTATTAACCTATTATAATCATATGGAAATTCATCTAAGCCATCAGAGAGATCAAATTCATTTATGTATTCTTTATTATAATGACTTAGTCTTTCTTTATGATATTCTGCAGGATGTAAATGTGCTATAATACTCCACAGAAAACAATAATCATCTTCATTTTTTATGTTGATTATTTGTGGTGAACTGAAAGGTAAAGGAACATAACTACCACCAGTATTATTTTTATATTTATCAATTACTATTTTCTTGGATAGTATTTTAACAAATCTCCAACCAGATTCACGTAACTGGGCTTCAATTATACAATTTTCTAATTTAAGTATCATCGATTCAAATATGGGTTGTATATCATTTACATTATGAATTTCTTGCGAATTTGTAAAATGTCCTTGTATTATTTCTTCAGGAATTCCATCAGGTCCAGTTTTTGTATAAAGTACTTCTACATTCATATAACATTTGAAAGATTTCTTAAATATATTATAAAAGTTTGTTAATACATTATAAAAAGTTTTATCGGTTTCATTATATTCAACAGATTCATTAAATAAATATTTTATATTTGCAAAGGCTTCATCGGTTCGTTCAGCTTCATCAAATTCATCTATTTCGTTAAATTCATCAGTATCGCTAAATAAATAACTTCCATCTTGTACGGGCCAAGCCCTAGAACCTTCGGTTTGTATGGACTCATCTTCACTATTAAATACTTTTTTATATTCCGAATGTGAATAATCATCAAAATTTTTTTTAACTTTTATATCAGTAGGCAATGTTTCTAGATAGTTTTTATAACTATTTAATTTTAATATATTTCCTTCATCAACTCGATCTACATTTTGTAAATGCAATTTACTATTTAAATGAGATTGATAACTTCTTTTTGTTTGCAACTTTTTTTACATAAGTTACAATAAAACTTGGTATTTTCCATTTTTTTTATTTTTTAAAGAAAAAATTTGTGTTTTAATTTTAGATATAAACATTCTAATATCAAGGTCTTGAGTGTTATTTTATATTATTATATATTTCACGTTCCTAAGTTATTTTATTTTCTTTATTAAATAAAGTTTTATCATATTAAGTTTCATCATATAATGTTTTATCAAAAGATAATTTAAATTTATTTTCACTAACTATTGATTCTTCATCATCATCATCATAAATTGATTCTTCATCATCATAAATTACACTTTTTGGAATTGGATGCCATTCTCTTATTGGAATATCTAATTCTAAATTACATTTATTATCTGATAATAATATAATAGAGAAAAATATTGGTCTTTGATCTCTTTTGGAAAATTTAATGACACCACCATAATCTGAATCATTTTTAGTTTTTATTAAAGATGATAAAATTTTAAATTGATTAGATGTAAATCCTAATTTAAATTTTGTAGACCCGACACATAGTTGTCTAACAGTATCTTCAACTATTCCATCATTATTATTTTCAATTGTAAGAAAATGAAATTTAGATAAATTTTGATTATATGTAGTATCAATATCATGTACATCAGTATGAGATATAAATTTTTCTTCACTTACATTTTTATAATTACTTACATTTTTATAATCTTTTTTACCATTTACACCTTTTTCAGATGTTTCAGAATCATCATCATCTTTATCAGATTCTTCAATATGATTCAGAGGATTATTATGATTATGGACATTGTTAATAGTATAAGGTGTAGTCCACATATAAGGTGTTGTCCACATATAAATTTTTTCTTGTTGTGCTAAACCATTTATATAAGATTTTAATAAATTAATATTTAAGTTCGAATATAATCCTATATATGTATCATCATCATATCTTTGCGGCATTTCTAATGTTTCTTTTTTATAAATTGTGTCTCTATAATAAACTTGACATAATAATTCTTCGTTATGTTTTTTACTCTCTATATGAATATTATATTGGTTTTGTTCATCAACAAATAATCTAATTTTTTCCTTTGAAAAAGATTTTAATTTTTTAACTAATTCTCTAATATTGATATAATTAATAATTTTATTTTCTATCCAATCAGTATTACTAATTGGTAATACTGCTCTAATAAAACCATAAACATTATTATGACCTATTATAACCATATTTTCTTTATTTAATTCAACATAAGCCACATCATTATATTTACTTACAATATCCATAAATTTAATAAATGGATCACCCGGGAAAATACAATAGTTAGTTTCTATAGAAGGTAAACCTTTAGTCTGTTCTCTAAATATTTCGGCTTGTAATTCGAATAAAAGATTTACATCTATACATGGATTATTATTATTATTATTATCAAAACATTTATTTTCAAATCCCGTTGATCTCGTCGAATAAGAAGAACAGGATGATGCGGACGAATATAATTTTTTTAAATTTGGTTTTTCCATTTTTTTATTTTTATTAGAAAAAATTTTATTTTTTTATTTTTATTAGAAAAAATTTAATTTTTTTGTCATTATATAAAAAATTTTATTTTTTTTATTGTTAAAAAATGATGTTACTAAATGTTGGTGGAGGTGCATATATCCCGAATAATCGTGAATTAGAAATAGAAATAGAAAATTATATCATGAAAACTGGAGATGTTTTATCTGGTCCATTGCATCTTTCTATTCTTCCGCAACAAAAGACAGAGTTAACAAATAAACAATATGTTGATACACAAATCAATGACTTGAAAGAAAAATATATAAACGATGTTTTGGTTCCACTGATGAATGAATTAAAGTTGCTTAAACTTAATGACAAATCATTAAACGAAAAATTATTAAAACTTGATAAAAAGGATAGAGAGCTAGAAGCAGATATAGCAAAACTTTTTAAAAAGATTTCTGAACAATCAAAAATTTTAATATTACTTTCTATAAATTTAAAATCTGCAGTCATTAAAAATAAACATCAGATAAAATTATTGAAAGAACAATTAGAAGATGAAATAGAAAAGCTACCTGAAAGAATTAAAAAAAATTTAAAGCAGTTGCAAACTACATTCCAAAAACATGTTGATGAATTGAGTTCTAAAATTACTCAACAAATGAAAAAGATGAATGGAATAATAAATGAAGTAAACTCGCTTAATCAAAAAGTTGATAAAATGAAAACTCTTAAAATCAATTTAGAAAATGAATTAAAGAAAAATTTACAAGAAAACTCTAAAGAAAATAAAGAACAGGTAGATTCTGTTAAAAGACAATTAGATGTTCTTAAAATTAAGTTAAATGCTCTTAAAACGGCGTTGAAGATGAATCAGGAGAAAATGCAAGTTAATAGAAAAGAAATTAAAGTACATCACACGCTACTTGACGCAATAGATAAAGTGCAACGGAAAATTAATAAAGTTATCACGAAGTTGTTGGACATTCACACACGTAAATATTTTTCCCAAAAGTCAAATTTATTCCTAAAAAATGCCTATAATTTATAAACACAATCTTAAACATTTTGCTTCAAATCAAAGAATTGCTCATGAACCACGTATGAATCCTTTTTATCATTATGATAATAGAGAAACAGTTCACACGGAAGGAGCTTGCATCTTTTCTGGTATTGGAAGTATCGTTAACTTAATTAAAAATAATAAAGATTTGATTACATCTGCTGCAAAAGGAGCAGCTGCTATAGGTAGTACAGCTAGTGCAATATCAAATGCTGTTAAATCTCAAAACGAATTAAAACAACTAGAATCTATTCGTTAACTTAGGAATGATTCTGAAGAACTAAAAAATTTAAAAAAACTTTCAGAGGAAACAAAAAACAAAATTGCTAACATAGCTGTGGAGGGTGAAACCTTGAGGAGCGGAGCTCCGTCTGATAGTAAACATAAGAAGAAATCAGGCGTAGCCATAAAACGTTCAATTGAAGAAATATGAGGTAATGGCGTGAGCGGCAACCTTCGGTCTAACCGGCAAAGCTGTAGCGGAGCTGGTCTAGCAAAATTCTAAAATTATATTTTAATAAAAATTTTTTAGTAAAATTTTTTTTAGTAAAATTATTTTAGCAAAATTTTTTTTAGTAAAATTTTTTCTGTGTGTGAGAAAAAACAAAAAGTCAAATTATTTTTTATAAAAATGTCTTCGCTTATCGAAAATAAATTTGAATTAGATAAACCACCAGGTGTTACTTATAATCAAAAAAAGAATGACTATATAAGAATTGCTATGAATCCCGGATCTTCTAGTAGAGTAAATACTGGAGGAGATTTAATTTTTGAAGTTGATAATCAACAAAGTTATATATATCTACCTGATTCATTTTTACACTGAATATTCTTTATATAGTGATGCTAATTTTACAACACCATTATCAGATACCGATAATATTGCACTAGAGAATAATTTCTTTCCAAGATTATTTACACAAATGCGTTTAGATGTTGCAACTCAAAATATAGAAACAATAAGTGATTCTCCAGGTGTAATTGATACAATGCTTAGATTTGTAACAATTTGTGAAAATAATAAAAAGTATGAAATCGAAGGTTGGTTTCCTGATACTAATGATGGTATAATTGTTGATGATTTAACTCACGCTGGAACAGATGCCTCAGGAATTGCGAAAGATGTAGAAAATATTGCAAAACATTTAAATAAAACAAATAATGATTCATATAAAGAAAGACGTGAATTTAACAAGAAAAGTAAACAGACAGTAAATTGGTCATTGTCTCCATTATTCGGATATTTAGATTATGATAAAATATCATATCAATTAAAATTTAAATTAATAATTCATCGCACAGCAAATAATGAATTAATCTTTTTTGGTAAGACTGGAAAAAAAAGCATATTTAAAAATTGATAGACTTGAATGGTGGATTAAGCATATTACTCCTAGTTTAGAGATTGAAACAGCTATTGCAAAAAGATTAAATACTAACAAACCAATTCCAGTAAATTTTCTAAAGCGTACTGCTAGTTCAGTAACTTTTTCCGAACAAAGATTTAACTGGCATTTTACTAGAACTGCGAATACACCAAGATATTTATTACTAACTTTTCAAAGAAATAATTCTCCAAGTTTTGATAAGAACAACAATCTTTTTCATATTAATACAATTCGAAGTTTACAAGTTTTATTAAATCAAACCCGATATCCAATTGATCCATTAAGATTCGATGATACCAATAATCAATTTATGGAAGGATATGATTCTTATAGAAATCTTTGTATAGAATTTGGAGTTGAACCACAATTAACTCCTGGAGATTGGAGACATTTATATCCTGTTTTCTGTTTCGATTTAAGTGCACAATCTGAAGATATTATCAAGACTGGTTGTGATGTAACAATTAATATTGAAAAGAAAGATTCCACAACTTCATTAATAGCTTATGGTTTATTACTAGAAGATGCAAAATATTCTATTGAAATTCTTAATGGAAAGATGGTGAGGATAGGTTAATTAAAAATTTTTGATAACTAGAATAGATTTAAAATTTTTGATAACTAGAATAGATTAAAAAAATTCTGAGATTAAAATTTATTCATAACTACAATAGATTAAAATTTTGATAACTTAAATTTTTTTATTAAAAATGTCGCAAGCGAAAAGTATTAATAATAAAACTGTTGAATTAAAATTACGTAATATTGTTGACAAAAATACCCCTAAAACTATTACGATTAACAAAAAAAAGTATTACATAAGTAAACCAATGATAGAGAATATTCAATTACAAGAAGAAGAGAATGGCGGGATTCTACCATTAATTCCACTAATAATAGGTGGCATAGCAGCAGCAGGAAGTGTTGCAGGCGGGACAGCTGGTATTGTCCAAGCAGTAAATAAAAATAAATCAGAGAAGGCAGCATTAGAAGAACAAAAACGTCATAATAGAGAGTTAGAGAAAGTTTCTAGGGGTGACGGAATAGTAGATAATTTTATTAGTAAACTAAATTTAGTTGATGAAGGAAAACGAGTTCTTAAAAATATTCTCCGCAATGTTGATGATTTAATTGAAATTAAAGAAACTAAGGATGGTTCTGGAAGATATCTAAGTCCTAGTATGATTCGGTAATAACCTCAGGACCTTTGGTTCTATAGGTTAGTAACCTGAGGACCTTTGGTCCGATTCGGTAAAACTTTTATTTTATCTTTTAAAATGAATTCTACAAATTCCGAAAATTTAATTAAATTAAAAATTTCTAATTTAGATTTATTGAATTATCTCTTAAAAGTACATAAAACCTCAAATTGTAAAATTTATGAAGGTAACGACATACAAAAAACATTAGAAAACTTTCCTGGATTTATTTGGAGTAAATATTCGAAAGAAAAACATCTTCCTGGTCATTCATATACCGGTCCAGGGACTCGATTAGATATAAGACTAGATGAGAATAATAATCCGAAACCAGGTGAGGAACCAATAAATAGAGTAGACGCCGCCGCTTATAGACATGATTTAGCTTATCGAAATCATGATCTAAGTTCTCGTCATGCAGCTGATAAGAAGATGATTCAAGAATTAGATAGTATTCAAAATCCTACATTTAGAGAAAAATTGAAAGAATGTTTGTTAAGAAAGCTTTACAAGCTAAAATATTATTCGGTCAGGGTTTAAATGAAACGACAGCAAAGCTGTCTGAGAACAACGCTCGAACCTACGCGTCTGAAATTCATAAAGAATACAGAAGGCCTAAATATTTATTGAAAGTAAAAGTATTTAATAATGATGATATTTGGAGTGCTGATCTTATTCATATGCCGAATGATTCTGATTATAAATACGCATTGACCGTTATAGATTTATAGACACGATACGCTTGGGTAAAGCCTTTAAAAAATAAAAGTGGTCTGTCAGTTAAATATGCGTTTGAAGAAATCTTTAAAGAAAGTAAGAGAAAGCCAAAAAATTGTTTGTTGATAAAGGGTCGGAATTTTATGACCGAAACGTTCAGCCACTATTTGAAACTGTTTATTCAACTGAAAATGCAGGAAGGCCGTAGTGATAGAAAGATTCAATCGGACGTTAAAAAATTAATTATTCAAGAAATTTACTGAGCAAAGAAATCAGAAATGGTTGAAGATATTACCAGGAGTTGTAGAAGAGTATAACAATAAGATTCATTCTGGTATTGAAGAAACCCCAAAGAATGCTTCTGACGACCCTGATTTAATACGAAGGAAAATATTCGAAAATAATAATTTGAATGAGAGTAATCCGAATTTGCAGAAACTTAAGCCGAAATTTAAAATTGGTGATAGAGTTAGAATATTTAAGTATAAGAATAAATTTGAAAAGGGCTTCGTCGGATACTGGACGAAAGAGATATTTGAAGTTTGTAAAATAAATCAAACTTATCCGATTACTTACGAAATCAAAGATTTAGATGATGAAGATATCAGAGGCCGATTTTATCAAAATGAATTACAACGAAGCGAGCTTTGGCTAGCTTCGCTTGATTTTTAATTATTATTATTATTGGAACTAACGTTTTGGGAATGAAATTCCCTTGTTCAATTCTATCATAATATCAAGAAATGGTACTCCTTTTTGTAATTTAAATAAAACATAAAGACATAATTGACCGCAATAAGTAGTTCCTGGTTTTTGAATTTGAAATGTATTATAAGTTCCATTGCCAAGTAATTTTTTGACTTCGTTTGTTGGAGGCAATCCATAACAGTCGAAATAGTATTTATCTCCATTTTTATTAGACGTACCTGCAGACCAATGTACTCCTTTTTCATCTGATGTGTGAAGATTTGTTATGAAATTTATAGATGGCTTATTTTTTAGGAATTGTAATTCGTCTCTCATCAATATTTGAAAATTCTTTATTCCCAATTGATTTGCGATTTTTTTAGATCAAAATTCGTTGTTTGTGTTCCATATAGTTTTAAAAACTCATTTATGTTGCTCATTTTATAATAAAAAAATTTCTTATAGGGACCCCTAGAAGTCAGAAGGGAGGGGGTATTGATTTAAAACTGTTCCATAATGATGACTTTCCTTACTACTTAGTCAGATGGGGGGTATTGATTTAAAACTGTTCCACAATGATGACTTTCCTTACTACTTATTCGATTTTGAAATCATTTAATTTAATCTAAATTAAAGAGGTACATTTGTAAGGAATCAGTTTATTAGTAGAGTTAGTACTTCGCACATCTTTAATCAACTGCAATTCGTCTCTCATCAATATGTGAAAATTCTTTATTCCCAATTGATTAGCGATCTTATTTAAATCGAAATTCGTAGTTGTTTGTTTGTCGTATATTTTTAGGAAGTCTCTAATGTTACTAACTTTTATAGAAGAAAAAATTTTCTATTATATTCCCGTAAATGTGAAATTAAAAACAACACATGGATATTTCAATATGTATATTTACAAAACTGCAACAACACAAGTCTACAAATATTGATGTCCACACCGTGGACAACGAATTTTCGTTCTCCAGTAAAATAAAATAAAATCAGCTACTACTATTCAACTTCCTTAAAACAATCGGTTATTAACTATAATATTACAAATTGCATTAACAATATGTCCACACCGTGGACAACGAATTTTCGTTCTCCAGTAAAATAAAATAAAATCAGCTACTACTATTCAACTTCCTTAAAACAATCGGTTATTAACTATAATATTACAAATTGCATTAACAATTTGTCCACACCGTGGACAACGAATTTTCGTTCTCCAGTAAAATAAAATAAAATCAGCTACTACTACTTTTAAGTTCTTTTAAGCTTCTTTCCAAAAGCTTTCATATTTCCGAAGACAATCTTCTAACAATGATAAATTCGATTTCAAAAAACGTAAGGGTACATTTAGTCTACAAATCTTTGGAAAAATAGATGCCATCTTACCTAATTTAATTGCAAATGCAATTTCAGTCCTTGAATAAGAAATGTTATTAGTTTGCAATAAATGTTGAAAGTATGCCTTATCCTTTTCACACAGATCCAGTAAATAATTCGCGTGTTTTCCCAGGTAGATTTTCATCAGTATGTTAATAACGTTATTTTTCTTCTCCATCACAAAGAGTATTTAAATTTGCAATGGCTTTAGCAGTATCTCCTGAAGGCTCAACAAAGTCTTCTAAGGAATCCACAAATTCATATCGGGTAGATAAAGACGTCGATAATTGATGATGAAGGTCGTCAATCTTTCCGCCCCTTTCTCTTTCTTTCTTTTCTTTCACGAGTAAACGTTTTGCTTTTCTTTCCTTATCAAAAAATGTAGGGTCAAAAATAATAGGAAATTTCTCCATTTGTTCAATGATGAAAGTGTTATATTCTTCCTTCTTATCATTGGAAATATATCGTTTTGAAATTTCTGCAAATAACTCCGGAAACGTAGCAATAATGTTTGACTGCTCTTCGATAACTTCTTGTGTCATGACTGATCACAGCGCAGCACACGATACAATGACAGACGAGAGAGATAAATGAAAACAGTATAGCTGGCAGATGTCTTAACGTCATGCGGGTGTGCTGACGCACTGGAAAGAATCTAAACAACTTGCCTAACGTACAATTAAAATCTCATTGTTTCACAGAGTAGTAGCAGTAGCAGCTGTTTGTTCTTTAATACATTGTTTCCTTTCAAATGTTTGAGTGGGGGGTCACAGCTCTTTGCTCTGAAATGCCTTTTCTTCATAAATGCGAGAAGCAGATGTTCTCTACAATTGAGTGATCATCTGAGTGCAAAGCAGTAGCAACAACAGGAATTACTAAAACACCTGAAGATATAACAATTGTTAAAGTACCTAAACTTATTGTTAAGAATAAGCCAATTCCTTCAAATATTTTTAGTCACATGATATATTTTAAAAACCTGAAAGATGGATAAAATTCATGAATTTGAAATTCTCAACTTTTATGATTTTCGGTGTCCTGGAACGGTCATGATTTTGGGAGTAAAATGTCATAATCTCAAATTTGAGATTCTTAACTTTTCTGATTTTTTCGGTGTCCTGGAACGGTCATGATTTAAGCGAGAAAATTGTAATTCTCAAATTTTGAGATTCTTAACTTTTATGATTTTTTCGGTGTCCTGGAACGGTCATGATTTTGGGGGTGAAAATTGTAATTCTCAAATTTTGAGATTTTGAAAAATTGGGTATTTTTAAAAACGCCTAAATTTATGAATTTAGGTCTTAAAAACCTGAAAAAGGGTTAAAATTCATGAATTTAGACCATTTAAAAAGTACCATTTTTTTTGAAAAATCGGTATCTTTAAAAACGACTAAATTCATGAATTTATGTCGTTTTTAAAGATACTATTTTTTGAATTTTATGGTGTCCTGGAACGGTCGTTTGTCCATTACTGTCACAATCCGAGAATGGGCAAAGCAAAGAGCATCAAGCCAACTGTGAGAGCGCAGATAGTCGCCTACCATGAAAATGGTCGTAGTGAACGTTATATTGCGAACATATTCAATGTATCAAAGACTGCTGTACATCAAGCCATTGTGAAGTATCGCGAAGTGAAATCCTTTAGTGACCGTACACGATCAGGTGCACCGAAGAAAACTACTTTGAGGGATAACCGCCTTATCCGCCGAGAAGTCCAAAATCAACCATTCATTTCGAGCAATTCTGTTTCCAAAGTGTTAGCTGATCATGGAACTGTGTTATCTCCCAGATCTGTTCGTAGACATTTGGCTCATATGAATCTTCGCTCGTACAGATCCGCGAGAAAACCATTACTAACCGCAAGAATGAAGAAATCTCGACTTGCATGGGCACGACGCTATAAGAATTGGACGATGGATCAATGGAGAAAAGTTCTTTGGTCCGACGAGTCAACTTTTCAGTTGTTCAAACGGTCTGGTCCTGTTCGACGACCTAGCGGAGAGCGCTACAATCCTCGATTTGTGACTCCAACAGTAAAGCATCCTCATGCGATAATGGTGTGGGGATGCTTCAGTGCTCAAGGTCGTGGAGGTCTCACGTTTATGGCAAGAAACGAAAGGATGAATCAATCCAAGTACGTAGAAGTATTGCAGGAGAAGCTGACAACCTTCATGAATTGTCACAACTGCGAAATATTTCAGCATGACTCTGCTCCATGCCATAAAGCGGCATCAGTGACAACATGGCTTTCTACCAACAACATCGAGGTTCTCGATTGGCCTGCTAACTCACCAGACCGGAATCCAATCGAGAACCTCTGGCAATCCGTCAAAGTCAGAGTGTCGAAGAAGTCTCCCTCCACATTGAGTGATCTTCAAAATGCTATTCGAGAAGCATGGGTGTTAGAAATATCATTCGACTTGTGTCAAAACTTGGTGGCATCAATGCCCAGAAGAATTGTCGCAGTGATAAAAGCTGGTGGTAGAACCACGAAATATTGATTATTTTATTATGCTCATAATAAAAAGTGGTGGAATTCATTAGTTTTCAAACTTCTAAAGAGGGATTTAATTACAAACTTATTTATCATAACTTAACTAGTTACTTGTATTGTGGTCTTAAATTTATGGCCGAATCTACGTGGTCTTAAATTTATGGCCGAATCTACGTGGTCTTAAATTTATGGCCACCACTGTAAGTTCAAATGGAGATCGTCTTGCAATATAGGTGTGCAGTTTTTTAGTTTTTTTACAGCAACATTTAGAAGAATCAAGAATAGTCGGATTGGCAAAATATTGTCTGTACATGAAATAAACATACGATTGCATGGTGCCGGTTCGTCTGGGCTGTGAGTAGAAATAGTGTGTGCCGTCATGCGGCTAGTTCAGGCATTATACATGTCATAAGCTAGTTTAGGCCAATCCGAGCCGTACTGATGAGTCCTTGTAAAGCGAAACGCAGTGTGTACTGTCGCCAAAGAATCTTGTGTTTAATGCTCATCAATTTCTGCTATCATAGTCGGCTCACCTGTAAACCTGTGTAGATAGGCATGTCTATGCTATTTTACATAAACCAAATGGTTTGAAAGCAGTTAACTTGCTAGTTCCATTACAATGAAATATTGGATCCTACAAAGGCCTTGAACATACCCATGAAGACTTTGAAAATAGCAAAAAGCGAGATTTTAAAGCATTGAATTTGAAGCTATAGGAAAATATTGCAAACTTCATGTGAAGGTTTATCGAACTCTTAAAGCAGTATAACAGTGTTGATAAAGCACTATCATCAGAAAACCGATTGTAGAAGTCGGAAAACTAGCAAAGAAATGTAGCAATCTGATGTTTTACATACATTGAAATAGGCCACAGTTCGAGTCCACCACGTGCATCGCTTCGTTGTCAACCCTAAAAGTATAGAAAAATCTATATAGGTTAAGGACGGCACCGGTCAATTGACCTGTAGTAGAAGATAATGCTATAAATTATTAAGTTTCCTATCTTTGCAGGGTTGGTCGGCAAAAAAACCCACCCGGGGTTTTATCGGGTTATATCCGGGCGGGTTTTTTATACCGGGTTTTTCGGGTTTAATCTAGTTATTTCGATTTTCTTGAAATTAAGAGGTAATCTCTTATTTTAAAATTATCATTTTATTGAAAAATCAAACTACATTGCACACATCAGTGTAATGTAAACCATGATTAAAATACAATATCATGAGAAAATATCGGTGAGTACTTAGTATAGGTTACTGTATTTCAGCCGTACCAAGTATTCAGATAATTACAGGCTATCTAAATAAGGAATCATATGAAGTTATTCTCTCACCTACATTTACGAATAGTATACTTTACACAAGATTGGCTGTTATCTAAAATTTATAAGTTTTTTCTATTATTGTATTATCAGAGTATACTTTACACAAGATTGGCTGTTATCTAAAATTTATAAGTTTTTCTATTATTGTATTATCAGAGAGAAAACACATGTGTAGAGGTCTATAAATTGAACTTTATATAAAAATATGGTCAAAACGGGGAAGATCTAATGAGTCATCTAAACATCGATCACCAAATATCTGTCTGTTATAACGGTATTCAAAAAGTAAGAAAATATAGGCCTAGACAAAAATATAGGCCCAACTGTTAGCAGAATTACTGATACTAAAGCTAAATAATACGCAGATCGTTTCGTCCAACTTTCATATCATAATTTCGATTCATTTTATTTTATTTTATTTTTTTTTTTTTGATTACCTGAGGATGGTCGTTTGGTGTGGTCGAAAGACCTCGTCCTAATATGTGAAATCGAGGACGCACGCTCTTTCTTATGGTCCGAAGTGTCCGTCGCAGACTTGCAGCCTGCTGCGGTATCAGTAATGACGCGCGCGTACCACGCACGCGCCACCCCGAACTCCCCATCATTTCCGAGTGTCTTTTGTATGCGATAATAACATTAATGACCAGACTTGTGGGCAGTGGCTTTAAATCATTGTTTGCCAATATCGATCTTATCTTACGCACTTTCGACTGCGCCAGCCACCCAAAGACATGCGACCAGCAGCGTCAACCAATATGCGTGCGCTCTCCCGAATTCCCCATCATCTCACGAATGCATCTCTACAGTCCGCTGTTGACAAATCCAGGCTGGCTGATGTCCGGCGAGTCAGGGATGGACAATGGGCATCATATCAGCATAGGCGTTAAGTTTCTTGCGCAATGAAAACATCGGACGTTGACATATTATTCGGTTTTCCTTTTCCTTTTCAATATTTGGTGTTGTAGTAAGAAACATGTAGATTACGGAATTGTATACATTCCATACGATGACTTTTGAGAAGAGGCAGAGTCAATAAATCAGAAAAATGAATTGGCATTACTGTATTTTAATTGGAAGCATCGAAAAAATGACATAATATGGAAAAATCTATTTCACCCGATTTCGCCCGCCCGATTTCGCCCGCCGGGCGGGTGAAATCGGGTTTTTTTCTGACCGGGTGGGTTTTGACCAACCCTGTCTTTAGGCATACTTGCTGTGTAAATATTGAAAACAAACTACATACAACATTTGCAAATTTCCATAGGAGTTCAGATTGAGAAATTTCACATGAATTACGTGCATGTGCTACATGTGCATGTACAGGAAATTGCGAAAAACAACTGATTATAAAGTTTAATTTTTGTGCTTATACATGTACATTAAATGCCAATGGAAGCAGACACTCCGGATTGCAGCCACAAATTACTAACTTAAGTTACACATTGCTAGCTACATATACACGTACTGGCACATTAAGTCTGCATTACATGCATATGTAAGCAATTGTACATGTACATTACGTTGCAGTTGCAAATCAAAAATAATGCCAGGTTTGCTTATTCTCTATTCACTGTACAATAGAGTGCACAATATGCTAGGAGGCCGTAAATGAAGCAAAATCTTAGTGCGCAATTGCTGCCAGTACTTAACGAGCATGGGCCACATGTGAATTTCTTGCAGAAAAACAAGTCGACCTAGTTTTGCTTCTATGATGGCACAAGCGACAAGTGATTCAGCGTTCAGTTTATTCTTCTGGGTGACAATTTAGGTGACGTTCTTGGGTCCATGGTTGGCGTTAAAGTATGTATGGCTAACACAACATCTTCCTCAATGAAGAATTCTCGACGCGGTTCATTGAAAATCCCAAAGTTTTGGATATCACGTCTGCGTTCAGGCACACTATGTCGATCAAATTGACAAAGCACACCGACTGATCAGCCGAATCGTCTCATCCTTTTATCTGATTGTAAAAGAGACATATTTGAGGCTTCAATTTGGGGCTCGTGGCGCCATATTCAAGGACTCCACTTCTGTGCAGCGACTACAAAAAAGTACCACAACAGTTCATCTTCACCTTGTGCGCGGCTATTGCAGCTTCACCAGTATTGTAAAAATTCGGCTGATTTAGTTTAGCTTCCTTGCATTCATTCATGACCGAAGATGGAATTCGCGATGATTTCCTCCGATAGAGAACCCCTTCTGCATTATTGACACAGGCAATTGGTCAATTTCATATGATATAAAATTTGAAATGATGCACGGAAATTGTTGAGTGATATTTTTGTCGAACCGGTGAGATGGAGCGGATAGGTTTTAATGTGTTGAGCAAGCTTTTTCTCTCTGTCTCGATCTCGACCAACATATGGTGAAGCATTGAGGACCTAGAAATGTTCGGCATCACACAGGAGCCAGACTTTAACCCCAAATTTTCTGCCTTTTGAGGCATATATTGGATGAAGGGACATCCAGCTCGACATGGGAAGAGTTGCTTTTTGATGGTGGCGTTCTCCATAGGAAAGTAGCATTTCCTATAATTTTCACCATTTCAGCATTTCTCACCAATAACACTGCCTTGGGGCACGCCGCTTGGCATATATCAAACCACTCAGAATAGACGTCGTTATACACAACACGCTGTTTTCTGTCTTTTAGGAAGTTACATATCCATTTGGATCTGAAGTCTGGTATACCAAAGGTATAACACACTGTTCAGATTTGTGTTATCAGTTACATTGCCATTAAGTTGTCCAAAGTATCCTCGAACAGTTGGTGGTTTTGAAGATCACCCGAAAAGATCAAATCAAGCGATGAGTGATGTTAAATGAATGCACTCTCATTTTACAAACGGTTCTTACTTTCTATTCAGAAAATTTGAAAACGCATTCTAAAGACATGGATGCTGCGAAAAATTTACCCCATTTTATACCAGATAGGCAGAAAATTTCATAGCTGGCCCTGGAAAATAGACTGCTATGGAATTTTCGCTTAAATGATGCAAAGTCCACAAAAATAAAATCTCCGAATCTCGAGATATCTGTTTTGAATCAACATTGTGTGTGATCGTTGACCTAACTGCCGACAATCAGTTCTGCCACACGTTGCCAATCACAGACAGTCTTCGTAAAAAAATCATTGGCCTAGCGGCATTCCAAGGCTTGTTTGAAAGAGCAAGAGGAGAAAGAGGAAGGAAGCCGACAGATAAAAAACCATCAGAAAAGTTGAAAACAATTACAGCAGAAAAAGGAAAATAACTTTGTGACAATAAATTCGATGCTTCAGAACACTAAGAGATAAAAGATACAGGCATCGGACAATAAGAGACACACGAAGGAATGGAAAACATTAATATGATGCAGAACTATCGAGCCGGAGTTGATAGTATTGCAGGAAAGCACATTTTGTTCTGCTCGAATTAGATTCATTGGCACACAAGTTTTGAGCCTAAGACCTTCGTCTGTTGCAGAAATAATGTGATCATAAGATTAATTCGGCTACCAATTATTCCAGCTATTTCCTGCAAACAGATATCAAAATTTGATGCTTATGCAGTCGCCACTGATCGGCTTCAGTTCCTCCACGTGCCGGGAAATTTGGGTGGGTCTATACCCTCAAGCTCGATGCACTCCGAGACGGAGAGAAATATCAGTACAAACCAAGCAAGACAGCTGCGTCAGGAGCAGGAGGTGTCACTGGAAAGAGAATATCATAGTCAAAGACATCATGATCAAGGTTTTTATTTACAGAATTGTTGCATTTTTACAAGTTGAGATTTCCACACCGCTGAATTTCTACATCATCCGTTATTTCTCTTTCGATCCGTAATTATTACTTGATTTCTTTTGATGAGAACTTCAACTTTCTGTCAATTGCTGATTGGTTTATTTCCTTTTGTTGTGACCTTCCTGTCAGCGCCTATTATCAACTTGAACGGATCATGTCTTGAATGACATATAATAACAAGAATTTTTGTTGCAAAGTTTTTGTTGGTGGTTTAGTTGTAAGGTGACATTTGGCTATATTTGCTACATGCACATGTATACACTAGTTGATAAGATGGATTCGGTAACAAAATGCCAGTTTTATAATTTAAGTAGTTTAGTATTTACAAAATGGCTCCTAAGAAACAATAGGTGGCTGTAGTAGCGAGTTCATGTAATCAGATCAATGACGAAACGCAGTTACTTTCGAAAAATCTGGCTTACTACAAGAAAGCACTTAATTGCGGAAATTGCACAAGACATTTTGAAAAATCAGTTTCTCCCGACAGATATCGGGCGTTGGTCAAGTTTTGATAATGTCGGTGTTTTACTCTTCATAATCATCAAACATGATGCAATAATTTGCTGGTATTAGGAGGCCTGCGAAAATTTTGTAGAGCTGCGAAAAAAATGGAAAAATCTCTGGCCCGACCTCTGCTCAGCCTGTCGAACGCCTTTGATATGTCCACCAACAGAAGCCTCACTGCACCAGGTTCAGTTTCCAGCCATCTAAGTATTTTATCTTGAGCAAGAACGAGAGCACACGTGGTTCCTGACGTGAGATGAAAGCAAACTGGTAATTGCTCACCGAGTCTTTGACATAGGGAAGAATAAACTTCTTCACCACGATTCGTTCAACAATCTTGGATGTCACTGACAGAAATTATACAGGTCGAAAGTCTGCTTCATTAGTGGGACTACTGCATTTCGGTATCGGATGTATTTTGGCATTCTTGAATGCAGTTGGCACAATCACATCACGCAAACTCCAGTTGAAAGGGAAAGTAAGGCAAGGGGACAGCACATCGGAGTAGTTTTTGAAGATCCATGGAGGTAGTCCATCTTGTCCGACGGTAGTTTTGGATAATTTTGATAATTCACTATTGACATCCACTGATATCAAGTTTGGGGACAAGTTGAAGCTACTGAATCATAGTCACACGTCAGAGATGTATTGAACATTGAGGCAAAGTATGTCGCAAGGTCACCCGCAGAGAAGTTCTCAAAACGAGGAGATTGTGTGCATCGCGAGATCTCTCTCACAGAGTTTCAAATTCTCATTTGGTTGCATGAGGTCACGGCATCTTTCAAATAAGTGGTTTTTAGGTATTGTGTATGAGTAATGACCTGTTTGAGTCGATTATATTTACGCCAGTTGCCTCTATAGTAAGCATGATCGCTATCGTCAATTAATAGCTTCAAGGAGAATTTCCACCAGTCAGGAGTCACGGTATCACGTGCACGAATGGTTCTTTCAGGGAAGCAGTGGTTATAGAAGTCAAACAAAACACTGTGAAGTAGTTGTGCACCATCATCTAAGTTCACGCAGGAGGTCACTAATGCCAACCAATCCACACATGTAATTGAAGAAGCGAAATTGGCAAAGTTTGCTGCTGAAAATTTTCTTATCTTCTTTGTGGTAGTTGGACGAGGGTTGACCGTCGGATGCCACTTAATTATTTTATGATCAGACTACTTAGTGGTGTAAGAGGAATTGGCGCATGGCTAGTTGCAAAGTCCACGAAGAGCTGGTCCAGTATGTGTTGACCTCGTGCGGGAAGTTAACCAGGGCAGTCAAAGATAGAGGCTCACAGATGAAATCGTAGTGCTTCCTAAGATCATCAAAATCTCCAGTCAACATGATTCCAGCTTCAGAGCCTAAACACACTTTCACATAATCCACTATTGTCGTAAGAGAGATAATAGCTTCATGATGGGCCGGTATATTGTTCCAAAAAAGGATGGTAAATGACTATCAACACCAATCGTGTCTCTTTAATATAAAGTCATAAGAACTCCGAACTGAAGGAATTGGAAGGAATGATCTCATTAACATTCAGTTTCAAGGCAGAATATGGCTGTGGACCAGTTTGACATGACCGAAATCGATTCTTGATCTTAGATTTGATAGACAGCATAACACTTCAGAAATGAATATGGAGATATCAGCAAGATATTATTATGCTTACTATAGCTTCAGTGTTTGGAGGACATGTCTTAGACAGGTATGCCGACGAGGGTCTTTTAATTGTTTTAAGACTGAGGGTATCTTTCTATGATACACCTGCATTTGATCGACAAGCCGAGGCAAATTTTGATTAGTCTACCAGTATATCTTGAATATTTGGAATAATGTTTCATGTCTGAACAATAGTATTTTTTCAAAAAGAAATTGAACAATAGTAATATCATAAATTTGCCTTTCGTACATTCTTCCAAGGAAGGTTGCAGTTAGAGAACAATGAAAAATCAATCGCATGCGATATGATAAAGTGACGAGTGCACCTGCCGATGGAATGTCGAAACCATGGTATCTACTTGTCGATGAAGTGCACCACATTCCTGTCTATATGCGATGACAGAATCCTATTTAAAGCTATGTCTTAAAAACAGTTCCAAGAAGGTCCTTTTGATAATAGAATGAATGAGGTCTACCAACTGCCCTGTCTCTTAAAGGACGATCCTTTATTCAGGATGTTATTGGAAGAATGTCCTATCTTTTCATCGGTGATAGAGCATATAGAAAATTGGAGCAACTTTGATGAACTTATGGCCAAATCCGAATTATTGCTTCTTAGAGCACCTGATTGTGCTGTCTTTGATGATATTGATAGGAAGGGTGGAGGTTGCGACTAAAGTAATGGATGTTCTGGCAAAGAACACAAAAAAATAGACTTGCGCAATTCACAAATTGTCATTGTACTTTAGAACATGGAAATATAATAGTTATTTATATTTCACAGTGCAATAATCCCTGTGGTCATTGCATCCATAAAAAGGTTAATGCTTTCCAAGGAGTGCAATAAAGTCTTTATTTGTCTCCATGCATGCATTGTAGATATTATACAGCTTTATTTGATTTGTAAAGCGGATTATTGCCCGCGCGGGAAATAATATTTACTCCAATCATGGACTCCTAGATATATAGGTTATATATCTAGGAGTCCATGCTCCAATGCACAGGAAGGAGCTGAATCTATGTCAATTATGAGTGCTCCTGTCCTGCTTTATAGGTTTTCCGACATTAATGTAGAAATATGCAGATCAAATGTAGAATATGCAAATTAGATATCACCTTTTGCAAATGAAATATTATTTTCAGATCAAATGTAGACATATGCAGTATGAAATGTGGGAGCATAGAAATGGATGTGATCAAATGTAGAAATATGCAGATCTAATGTAGTTGCTCATCAATAAATTGTACAGATTAATCATCAATCACTGTAGAGACTATCACTTAGGATGATGAAATTGATGATGACAGATTCCAGTGTCATTCAAGGTACCTTTCATAATTATTTACCCCTCATAACATTTAATATTGCATCTCTAATGTACATGTAGCTCATGCATCAAGCTAACCAAGTCGAGAATTGAAAAGATAAAACAAATTGATGAATTTGATGCAAACAATGTTTAAGCTAAAACATGTATTCACTCCTCTGTTGCCATTTGTGGGCCTTGAAGATGCCCCACTGAAAGAAATTCCACACACGTCCAGATGAATGTCACGATTTCGCTGAGTGGTTACTTCAAGAATTTGCGAACTTTCGATTGGTGTATATTGAAGCTGGCTTTGATTTGCATAAAAATCAAGCAGTACGTTGGGGAGAGCACGCATACACTGTTCGTTTGGTGGCTGAAAGCAGGGGCCAAACATCACTGCGGTGTCGCCACAAACTGGGTTCTTGTACCACCAGTACCTAAATTTCTCCCCGGCATTGAAGCTCATTTTATTTTTGAGGATGCTCCAGCTCATTCTAGAGTAGCGTTGAGTCTCCTTCAAGATCTCCTCAAAAAACTTCGAGAGGGTCGCTTCAATTTTGAGCAACGACTCTACAGCGCTTTCTCTCATTGCCTTCGTTGCTTCGTCGCTTTCAAGACGATTTCGGCTCCATTACGGATCATCACATTAGTCAAAACCATCAAAGTCAAATCCGGCTGTCACTCGGCCCAAAGAGTCACACCTGTCACAAGAAAACTGCATGATCAAAAATGGAAATGTGAGATTGAGGGATTCGCGCAATCATAGCTCAGACTTTATCTGTTCAAATATGAGCTCGTTATATCTTCGATAATCTCCACTGCCGACCACTGAATGACATCATCGAAGAATTGATTTCCACTGGCTTGGACTCCTACTTTCACAACCCCAAATGTCATGGTCCATTGCCCACAAATGGCAACAGAGGAGTTAATACATGTTTTAGCTTAAACATTGTTTGCATCAAATTCATCAATTTGTTTTATCTTTTCAATTCTCGACTTGGTTAGCTTGATGCATGAGCTACATGTACATTAGAGATGCAATATTAAATGTTATGAGGGGTAAATAATTATGAAAGGTACCTTGAATGACACTGGAATCTGTCATCATCAATTTCATCATCCTAAGTGATAGTCTCTACAGTGATTGATGATTAATCTGTACAATTTATTGATGAGCAACTACATTAGATCTGCATATTTCTACATTTGATCACATCCATTTCTATGCTCTCACATTTCATACTGCATATGTCTACATTTGATCTGAAAATAATATTTCATTTGCAAAAGGTGATATCTAATTTGCATATTCTACATTTGATCTGCATATTTCTACATTAATGTCGGAAAACCTATAGTATAGACTGGATCTGTAAATAGATATTTTCACGATAGATCAGGTTAAATTTCTATTCAAATACTCTTGCTAACCATAGACACGTCAATCGCAATATGTCCTTGATCATCATAGCACGTCGGCAAATAAAATTCTCTACGCAACTCGTGCATAGGATAATTTCATCATAGCTTTCAAACTCGTTAGATGCAAATAGCCCTCACCTTTACGGGCTCGGGCATTTAAGATATCTAACTCGTTTAATGCTACAAAGAAGCAATCATGCACTGTTTCAGTTGCGTAAATAACTATTATTGCACTTCTTCATTGAAATACATCAGCACATAGAAAGTTTTTCATCGTCTAAAACGGTAAATTCTACATGGAAATCTCAAGAAATACCGCTGATATTTGCAATTCCATAACAAGTACAGGTGGATATTTGACAGCTATAAAATTTGGATGGTCATAGCTTCTGAGGATCCTGTGAAATATAAAGTTATCTACGCAACTCGTTCGAAGATATCCATCTTAATTGCATTATTCTCGATCAACAAATTGTGCCATTGCCCTTCGGGCTCGTGCATAGGCATGTCTATCTCGAAAAATGCAATAAATATACCTTTTTGCATTCTATTTCTAGAAAAGTGAATTCATTTTCTGCTGAGCAAGATATCCATTCATTTATCATGTCTGATTTCTATTTTCGGAATCGGACTGCAAGAATCTGATTTTCGGATTAGCAAGAATCATGTCCGATTTCTAGATACTCCTTCTCAATCTGTTATTCATAGAACAAAGATGCATTCATAGTACATTCGATATCGTTATTCTGAGATTCAAATTCTGGAAGATTACGTGCGGAGCTTCTGGATATTGTCACCTTCATTTCACTCTTTCGTCTACCCGGGAGTGTGTCTGGCATTATACCACTCGTATGTCTTATATCAACACGCAGAGTGGCGACACATGTTATGACACCAGACTCAGATAATGCATGAGTAGCGCAAACTGCTCGAGATCGTCTGATGGCAGCTTGACAACCCGAGTCAGACTTCCTGTAGCAAGCAGATCAGTTAGGCATTCATAGGCAAGATGCAAGAAGCATGATAGCCAATTTCTGAAAGACTGAAAGCGATCCTCCGATAAGCACACGTGTACTTATACAAAGGTGAGTGAATCGATGGTAGCCGCATTGGTGAGTTGAGTGAAAGAGAAGTTTGCCATCACCTTGTTGGAGATCAAAGAGAAAGTGCAGCAGGAGTTTCCACCAAGCCCATCTATCGGCATCCAATCCATAAGTCGGAGTTTGGAGGGGAAACTTGCTATCAAGAAGCAGTTAAGATTCGCACCTATCCAATGGAAAGAGCCGAACATCAAATAAGAAAGCAAGGCTTTTACACAATGGCTTGTATACAGTGGCATGCAGACATAAATCTTCCAAGATGACTGGGCGAACACGTGGACATTGTTCATTCAGCATGCTTGAAGGCGGGATGATGACCAATAATTTCTGACAATTCTGACTTTTCTTTGAAGAAGAATTTGCGACTCTAATTGACAAGGCATTATCGCAATCTGAAGCGGATCCACACTATGACGCCATGTCGAGGGGGATCGTGCAAATCCTAGTATCCAAAGACAGATAAGTGACCATGAAATAGCAAAAGCATTGGGAAATCCGGGAAATCATTTTCCCCTGAACTTTTCCTGTCTTTCAGATTTTCATCCTACTTCTAGGGATGAATGTTGTCATTCTCGAATAAAATGTCTTTGCACAACATAGTAGTCTGGGAGCCAAGGCGTCGTATCGTGCTTAAAAACGAAGTAAAAATGACACCCCTGCTATACTTTTCTTAACACTTTCATGTTGTTAAGTGGTGTATGGGACATCAGAAAACAGTTGTTAGCAATGCCAACTCTCTTGCAAAAGTTGCTTTAGGCCTACTTTTGTAAAACTATCACGATGTTAAAAATGCAAAGCATGGAGTGAGTACGGAATACAAAAGTAACTCTAGATATGGATTGAAACAACGTATACCTACGCACGACGTCTCATTTTGATCGTCTAGATGTCCTCTCACTCATAAATCTTGTTGGAAGTGAATACGTTAAAGAACGAAGTCGCCAGAGGTCAAAAGGTCACAAAACCTAGGTCATAACTCAAAAAATAGCACTTTTTTAAAAAGGACGCCTGACTCACTGCCTTGGAGCGATCAAATACTTCAAAATCAAACGGTAACCTCATCTAGGGACCCATGGGAAGTTTTTGAAACAGTTGTTTGGAGGTCATGACCCAATGACGTGATCACAGGTCAAATTTCTGTAAAGGTCAAATTTTAAAAAATCAATAAAACCAGCTTTTTTGGTCTTATCGATATTCATACGCATTCCGTTAGCCTAGGCACAGCCAGGGGATAGTTATCCATAGTTTACAAATATATTCTTCTCAAATCAATGATAATACTTTGACTAGAAGTTATCATTAGGCTTATTCAGGCGGTCAAGGGATCAAGAAGTGATCAATAGCGTAGTTTACCACATTTTCACCGAGACCACGCAGGAGGAATTGACTGTTATCGGCGGCGTAGCTCAGGATTTCCAAGAAATTTGGAATCACCGGTGAGCTGCTGTGTTCCATGGTGAAGTTGCACTCGCGCTCGTAGTACATCGACAGTGGAAAGGATGGCCAATGAGATGAACACAACTTGTGACGTCATAAACAAGTTCTTGAGTGGGTAACATTTTTACGTCGTTCATTATCGATGCTTGCGCTTTGCGTTATCCAAACAATCCTCCTCGTGTACTTCTGTTGTCACTTGCTTGGAATATTCGACTCTTCTCCCGCCCGGAAATACCATTAGCTATAGTATTTCTCGCAATCTGCATTGATATCAATTAGCTGTCGGTGTTCGAAAGCCACGACCGGTGAATTTTAGGTACGGTAATGATTTAAAATTAATGGATCACATATTCTATGTATACCTCTGTGATTTGTAGAGCAAGGAAGTATTGCATCATACCGTGTGTCGAACGACATCAACGTGTGTGCGGCACATGTACAACGCTCTCAGCCTCCATTTCTGAAATGTTCGGATGAGAATAAAGTAAGTCAATTTCAATCTTTATAGCATCCCTCATTGAATCTAAATCGTCATTTATCGTACACATTTTTCATGAGAACTGAAAATAATGATAATGACAAACAGAAAATGAGTTTTCCTAGAACCCCCTTGCGCAATTTTTTTTTGATACCAAAAAAACTTGTAAATTATTTTGGAAAAAATGATAATTAGAGACAGAAAATGATTTATTTTGAAACTTTGATTTTTCTGAAGAAATGGTGGATAAGATAGGACTAATGTTAAAGTCGATAACTCATTTTTCGATTTTCATTTTTCGTTTCTTTTTTTTCAGGTTAACAAGATCCTTCTTCAAGTATGGAACCATTACTTTCGAGGAACACGAAAAAGAAGCGTCGGTCAAGCTCCTGTCCTGAATTCAGAATTGACTATTCGAAATGCATCATATGTCAACGTGCAGCCAAAAAAACATGGAAAAACGTCCACTATAACAAGCAAAGGTTTACCAGGATTGAAGTCGGCAATTTTCATACGAAAGGATGAATTGTTTGCGAAGATCTGGAGTGATTTAGAGGATGAAGCTACCTTCTTGGAGAAGAGACCAATCGTCCATGTAATCTGTCGTAGCAAATATACACTCAAGAGAACATTGGATAACATAAAGTTGAGGTCTAAGCAAACGAAAGGAGAGAAGTCGGACTCTTTAGACAATTCGACTATTCGTCTAAGATCTGATTCTTCATCTTTGGTTGGGAAATCTCTTGAATATAATAAATCTGTCTGTTTTCTTTGTGAAAAAGAGAGAGATAGCTATGGAGTTTGGACCTTGATTGCCATTGCAACGCCTGATGGGAGGGAAAGAGCTATACACAAGAAGGCAAAGGATATTAATGATGAAGTCATGTTATTCAAGATTAAAGGACATGGTGAAACGTGTGTAGATATGGTGGCTAACAATTTTCATTATCACTGGAGTTGCATGAGTCGATATATGAACAAACGTACACTGAATGACAAAGAAATATCTTCAGATTCCAATCATCACGATGCAGTATTTTCACTTCTAGTATCCGAAATCTCAGATGGACTCCGCAACGAGAGACGCGTTTACTCAGTTGACCAAATTGTGATGAGATACAATGATTTATTAGCTGAACATGGTAAGACTGAATGTAGGCCCGATAGACTGGTCAAGCGTATTGTGAATCACTTTACAGCTGACTTAGTTCAAACCGTGAAACTGAAAGGCAGAAGTCTCGTACGTCCGACATCGCTTACTGTAAAGGAATTGTGCAGTCAGGTTTTCGAATTGAAATCTAATCTGAACGAAAGCAATTTTCTTTCGAGCTCCGATAACGAATCTGAAAATGAAAAGTGTAACACTTCTATGAATTCGTACTTAGTTGCGAAAAACATTCGCGCTGAGCTGAAACAAGTTTCAAGAGATACAGAAATGTCAGAAATAGAGGTATCATGCTCAGCGACCTCAAGTCTAGTTCCGGTCAACTTGTACAATCATTTGGCATGGTTGCTTTTTGACACATCTGATTCGATGGATGAAGATGGTCGAGTTGATTTACTGGACGAGCAGAAGAAACGTGTCATGAGCTTAGGAAATGATATACTCAGTTTGGTGAACAAACAACCTACATCAAAGCAAGTTGGTCTAGCCTTACATATTTTGAAGGAAACCAGAAACAAGAACTTGATCACTATGACTAATCGACTTGGACACTGCATCTCTTATAATAGTGCGCAGCGATACGTGACTATTATAGCTAATGAAGTTCTCGAAAAAGAAGAAGTCGAGGGGATTTATATTCCAGAGAATATCGTACATGGATGCTTCCTTCAAACTGCCTTGGATAATCTGAATTTTCATTCAGAAACAGAAGATGGTGGTAGCTTAGATGCAACGACCAATATCATTTATCAGTATTCGAGCGGAAATGACACCACAGACACATTCAGGAGAGTTCCCTATGATCCGAAAAATCGAAAAACGACGATAGAAATACCTGATAAGTTCCATCCAGTTAAAAGTCATCTCACTCTAAAGGATAGAAAAGAAGCGCGAGCACTGAATTGTGTAAAACTGGATGACATAGCGAAAGTAAGCGAATGACAGGACTTATCAGATGTTAACATTGTTTTATTCTTGTTGCGAATGTTTCCGACTACACTTCTGATAAATGATGGCGATTATGATTCAGCGTTTCACAATACTCCAACATGGAATTCTTTTTTCTCGCTATATTCTGGAAACGATAAACCTAAGACTGAAATAGGATACGGTCCATTATACCCTCAAACACCAACCGATCCAGACGTCGTCAAAACTTCTCTCGATTATTTTGTGACGCTGACTAATAAGCTAAATCAGACAAAGACCGTTGTCACCTGTGATCAAGCCATTTATGACATCATCAAAGGCCTAGTGAAAAAGAATCCAGTTCGCTATAAAGATGTCATTCTTCGTCTCGGTGGCTTTCACATAATTCAAAATTTCATGGGCTCGATCGGATTCCTGATGAAAGAAAGTGGAATAGAAGACTTGCTGGTAACAGCAGAGATATGCCATCGGGGAACAGCTAACAAAGTCATGGCAGGGAAGGATTATTACAAAATGATACGTTATCATTCCTGGCTTTGCGAAGCATTCATCATGCTAAAATGGGAAGCCTTTGAACAATGGTTGTTAGAAAAAGAAACAGTTGGTCACGTTGAATCGATTTCACATATTACTGAACTATTACAGGACATTGGAAATGATTTCGAGGCACAAGATAAAGATAACTTGCGGAAGCATGTCGATCGTGTTCTTGATAACCTCAGCACATTACTCAATGTATGGGAAGAATTTGAGAATTCGTTTGGAGAAACTGCCAAATTTTGGGATATGTACATTGACATGGTTCTGATTTTCAAGCGCTATGTTAACGCTGAAAGGGCCGGACTTTGGGAACAACATCTAATAGAAGCCCGAAACATGCTGCCATACATCGTGGCATCCGGACATACTAAATACATGGCATGCTTGCCAATTTACCTCGAAGAAATGATGAACCTCCCAACCACAGCACCAGAAGTTCAAGTGGAATTTGAGGCTGGAAACTTTGCTGTTCATCAGAAACATGGTAGCTTCAACGGTGTGTGGACAGATCTTGCTTTAGAGCAGACGTATAATAAGGAAGGGAAAAACAACTTGTTCAAAGGCATAACTCAGAAAGAAACAGCGAGAGAGAAGTACATAAAAGCTTTACCTACCTTAACAGCAGTCTCTGAAAGCATGAAACAAATGGTACACCTACAATCTGTAACTTCTGACCATCATGAAAAAATAAGCAAAGACGACTTGCAGAAAATTTTGAAAATTAGAAACACAGTTTTTGAAGATATGAGAAATCCCTTTTCCTCAAATGTTGAATTTGAACAGCTAGTTAACATTTCAACTGGAGAAATATTGATTACGTCAGAAGTTGTACGTTCCAAGCAATTAGGATTGGATGCTATTGTAGAAGCAAGAACGAGTGGCGCCGCGAAGATAATTTCTCCAAAGATACTGACTTTTGCTTTGCAAAAAAAGAAAATGAAAAATAAACAAGATCCAGTGAAAATGATAGCATCGGAAGAAAGCATCGTTACGAGGGCCTTGTGTTTAACTCAAGATTTGACTGAGGAAGGTAAGATTGAAGCATTCAGTTTTGAATGGTGTAATTATCCTCCAAGTCTATTTGAACCGAGGAAACATGACAAAGATGCATACAAAATGCGGAAAGGAAACAAAGTTGATTTCTTAGAGACCATCCGTACTAAATTGAATGGGACGTGGAGCCCTTTGAGCGAGCTCCCACCTTCGATCTCCAAGCCGGTTTATCTAATTGATGCTATGGCATTTATTCATCGCTTTCAAACTCTAGGGGCAATCGTCTTTCACCAACTTCCTGAGCTATACAAGAACAAGATATTGAGGATAAAACCAGCAAATTGTTGCGAAATACATTTCGTTGCTGACAGATGCAACTTTAGAGAAATGAGTTTAAAAAGTGATGAAAGATTGCGACGCCAAGAAGATTTGGCCATGGTTGAGTATGAACCCACAGATAACATGAAAATACCACAATGGAAAGCATTCACCTCAAATCCCAAAAACAAGCAGAACTTGCTGAAATACATTGCCTCGTGCTGGAGTACAGTCATTTGCTTGAGGGCATAAGCCTTATATTTGATATTGAAGATCAGCACATTAGTGTGACCAACAAAGATACAACCCCACTTGAAAGGTACAATAATCACGAAGAAGCGGATACGAGGATTTTCGCACACATAGCCAACTGTTCCGAAAGCAATTAGTTTGTCATACATGCAACGGACACAGACATTATTGCTCTTGCAATATTTCATTCTCAACGGTTGTCTCATGTCCTTGAATTATGGGTTGAGAAGAATGACACTTATTTGCCTGTCCATGACTTGGTCAACCAGCTTGCTGAGAACTTGGAGAAGGAAAAACTAGTGCTGACTGGAACCTTGTAAAAAAACGTAGCTAACGTAGCTAACTTGTACTAACGTAGCTCTTCAAATGATGGAAAAATGAATCACATAGTTGACTTTTCTCATAATGATTCACATGTTAGCTCTACAGTTTTTGATGAAGCTAGGGACTTCTTTTGTCGTTTGTATGGAAAACCGGAGTACAGTTTTTCTCTTGACCGCTTACGCGCTCATCTGTTCACTTCCACTAAACGCGACTCACGCTTGCCACCACCGACAGAAGATGCTTTCCATCAACATGTTTTGAGAAATCTTTGTCAATTCAGCTTTTACAAGGAAGCAGCGAAATCAAATCCGTGTCTCCTTTCACCCTTGAAATTTGGACGAAAGCTGGATCAGAAGGGAGCATTAGTTCCTCTTATGATGACAAAAGAGAGCAAAATGGCGGCTGCTAAACTTCTCTTCTGTAAATGCAAGAAAGGCTGCCTTCAAAAGTGTTCATGTGCGAAAAACGGAACTGCATGCATAATCGCATGTAGCTGCAATGGCCATCATTTGAAGTGTGGACGTCTGGAAGAAGATAGTGAGGAGGACGACATGACTTTTCAATGACTTTCATAGTAACTTTCATGGTTTTCAGCGTCATGTTTACCTAATACAAGCAAGACATATGAGCAACATGAGTCCTTTTCATTTTGAGCTGGTCTTCATAGGAAGTTACAGAAAAAATGCATATTGTGCCTTAAAAAATGAGGGTAGGAAATGCGAATGAGTCACAATAAATATATATTTCAAAGTAATAAATTAATGTAATAGTAACATAATATAATAATAATAATGAAAAGTGACGTAAATAATGTAAAATAATGAAATAGAGAAAAAGTAGCCGATTACGTATGCTACGAATGACCTCTTGACCGGCTGAATGGCCTAGGCCTAATGATAACTTCTAGTCAAAGTATTATCATTGATTTGAGAAGAATATATTTGTAAACTATGGATAACTATCCCCTGGTTGTGCCTAGGCTAACGGAATGCGTATGAATATCGATAAGACCAAAAAAGCTGGTTTTATTGATTTTCTAAAATTTGACCTTTACAGTACTTATTTCGAATACTTTAAGAGGAGAAGGTCTTCGCGCTTTATCTTCTTAAAGTATGAGAAAAAAAGTAGTCTATCTGATTTAAAGCATGTTTGCCATTTAAAAGTAGTGCAATATTTTCTCTTGGAAAATAAAGCTCGTGTGTGAGGAATATGAAGTTCATTTATCCTAGATATGTCCGTAATTAATTATCAAGCAATTTATTAGGGCAAAAAACGAATTGAATGACAATTTGACATACAGGTAAGTTAGAGTAATAAAGAATTGAAATTGCTGGAAATCAGTCAGTGTCGGGAACATGAGACATATAAAATGTTGGGAAAAGGTAAGCACAAAAGTTACTCGATTAAATTGAAGTCGAGTTGAGTCATCTTTGCTTTGAATTTTTCATTGTTACCCCTGAACCCTCGGATGGAAATGACGCATGTCCTTGGAATTTCGTAAGATATTCGTCTTCTAATTTAAGAAATGACGTCAGAATATCTTTGATTGTTTTTCAGGGCTATCAATTGTGCTGCTCTTTTCAAAAATCGTTTGCATTCATCTGCCATGCCGCCAGTTATTGAGAAAACGAGAGGTGTGAAAGTAGCCTTTTCAATTAACATCACCCGTTCATTGTATGCTCGCTTTTTATCCTGTTCATGTGCTGAACACATGACTTTTAGGGTTTTGTTAACGTTGGATGGAGCGTTAGGATGAAGAACCCGTACATCGAAGAATGCTTTGTCTAACGCACTTTAAACACCTCTTGCCGATATATCCAACCTCCCCTCATCCCTGGTGTTACTGCTGCTAAGGAGATGCTCACCACTTAGAGGAAGGAGATGAGACTCAATAACAACGTTTTTACATATATTTTTCAGGATTTCACTTGTAGTATCCCGAATGTTATTATGACGAAGTGATACATATCCTCCCTTTTTTCAAATGAGAAAATGGTCATTCGTGTTGATCTGAACGCAGACACAAGTTTTTGGGCAATCCAAGACGGAAAAATTATAGCAGAGTGCAATTCCATCGAGAAACTCTCGCATATTCAAAATGAAGTTATGTTCGGACAGAGGAAGCGCGGTTAACCATTGACAGGTTCCTTTTTCTTGAAGTAATTCAATTTGTCACACCATTTTATCACACAAATACTCTTTCACTTCAGCAAGCACTTTTTTAATGTTGCTTTCCTTTTCTTTTCTGATTGATGATACTAACTTCAGATTTTCAGTTTCTCTAAATACAAAATTAAAATTTTATTCGATTAACACATTCCATATTTGCTTAGTTATTCTCAATGATTTCTGATATTCCTTTTCTGCTGACTTCATTGGATTCTCAATTGCCATCCCACCGTTTCGCACGGGAAGAGACATCACTTTTCTTTCTTTTATCGATATACTTCGAGCACAAATTGCTGGCAGAAATTCTGACTGCAACAGATCTTCAATCCCTGATAATCATTGGGAAATTCCAGGAGTAGTCCTCATCAGAAAATTCCATCTCTTTGAGATCCCAAAAACATAAGCTGAGTATGCGAGTTAGGGCTCAGTTTTTGCAATGGTTTTGCTCTGCTTTTGATATCCGTAATTTTTCTCAAATTATCCTAAATACATGCATCACTAATTTCTACTATGAATTTTGGCTAGAGATAAAGCACTACTTTGAAAAATAGTCTCATAATGGGAATATCAAGAGTATTACATATATATATATATATATATATATATATATATATATATATATATATATATATATATAATATTAATAATATTATATAATATATATAATAATATTATTCCGCTCCATACGTCAACACCGATCATACTAGAGCAATTAGTATGTGCAGTAATCAATTCAGCTGGATTCTGATGCATTTTACAATAATTGAGCTAAGCAAACTGTTTATCACTTGCTCCATAGTTATATCTAGATACACTCTACCGTCATAAATAAAGTCTACCAAAGTCACTGGCCTCCAGTCCAGTACATGGTATGGGAGTTGAGCGTCCCTTAAATATCTTATATCATAGATGTCCCTGTCTATACTAAAGCAGGACAAGACCAGTCAAATTATGCTCCTTCCAGTCAAAGACTTCCGCTTCCACATTGTTAACGCTTGCATTCTCCACATCAAGATACCTCGCATAGGCCATCAATGAAGGATTTCAAAACTTGGTTCAAGACTCCGATTACAATATTGGATGCACTTGGTCTCCAACAACATTGGTATCAAACGAATTGTTCCATAAAATCCATAGGAAGATCAATAAATCAAAGTCAAGACCTTCTTTTTCCAGAAAGCGCAAAAAAGTAATAATCCGAATAGTGGTGCATTATCCTTCCTGCAGCGCAATGAGCAATAGTATCCAGCAGCAAAGCCTTCTTGTGGCGATTTGGCAACGATCAGGCCTAATCAGTCACAATAAAGCTCCTTAGAACATCATTCATTTCATCAAATAGTTCAATAAAGTCAGCCTACAAAAAGTTTTCACTGAAATGGAGTTGGTATGTCCAGAACAACATAGAAATTGCAGTAGTCTTTGTTCCAGTGCATTGGAGTAAATATTATCTCCCACGCGGGCAATAATCTGCTTTACAGGTCAAATAAAGAGATAGATCTTCAATGCATCCACGGAGACAAATAAAGGCATTAAATCTGCGCATCTTATATCGCATGTCATTATTTGAAAAAGTGAAAGATGTTTTAAAACAGGCCATTTTTAACCCTTCTTGAGCCTCTTGGCTTTCAGACGTTGGGAGCCTGGGTCCGAAATTCAACCCGCGTCACAGGGGACATTGGGAATCGCCTGGTAATGTCCACTGGCGATCAGCGTCAGAAAGGGTGGTTGGCGCAAAGAACATCTCTCGCCATTGTTCGAGGTAACGCAACGGCCATAGCAACTTCCGTAATGCGTACTTCTATATTTTTAACAATTTTTCTAATTAATTTACCAAGTTTTTTTCACTCCTTCTTTTGAGTTTTTCCCCTCGTGATAACTTTTGTGTGATTTTATTATTACCTGGTTCGTGATCTTACTCTGTTTTTGAAAAAATAAAGATGATTATCCTTCAATGGATGACCCGAATTGTGAATGCGTGAATATCACTTGTGACGGTCTTTCGAGGTTGTTACCTCCTGTCAGACAGCATGCGTGTTATGACGGTGGAGTGAGTGCATTCACCGTTGACATCAGAGCAAGCATGGCGCACAAGGGTGCGTCTGTGTCGGCAATCAGACTGTCTCACGTCGGTTGTCGGACTTTGGCAACTCATTCTTGTATACTTTTCGTCTGAGTGAGACGACTGCGGATTAAGCAATCCGTCTGCAGTGAGCATTGCTTGCGTGGGAGATTGTTAGTACGAGTGCGTTTTCCGAGAGATTATTGTCAACATTCAATACTTAATCAATAAGACGGATAGAAGTTTCTATTTTGAGGCCCCGTGCTAGGAGTTGTCTCTCGAAATTGGCACCGTTTTATCTCGTGACGTTTGATATTGTCTTATCTGATTAATTCAGATATGCAGTCGAGGGACATCATAATCATGTAATGGTATTATGATACCAAATCGATTTTTATTGAAGTCTCATCAGTTTGTTGAAGAAACTTTATCGAGCATATCCATCGATTCTCATTCGGCATGTACAAATAATGAGAACTATTAAATCCATGACAATTGGGACTGGGTTCAGTCAAAATCGCAGCGTTAGTCTTGTTTATTGAGCTCATGCAGGTCATGCATTAATCCAATGGTTACAGTAGCATTGCCTTTGTACACTTGCGGATTGGAGAACGCCATCAGTCCTCATTAGGACTACTTTAACTAATAATTTAAATTAGTAAGCATTATATTCTATCATAAATGGACACTGGGATGAATTTCATCATCGTATGAGAATTACTTGGATAGTATGTCTTCAGATGCAGGTGGTTTCACGACCCCGCTACTGGACCTCTCCTAGCTGGCGAAATGCCTCATTTGTCCCACATCTTAATAATTATCATACATAGTCACTTAGGCGCAAATGCCAATAGATAGCAGGAATTTGAAAGTCCAACCTCGGCAAATTCCTCGCTCTTCTCGAGGCTCTGGCAAATTTTCTCATGGTTTATGTGGTACGAAAAGTGTTCAGCGTTAATGCGAAGGAGTGGATAGCGCCCTCTACTTTGAAAAACATTAGATTTTGTGGTAGCAATAGATGTCTTTGCTGTAATTATGAAAAGCGAGTTTAAACTATCTGTCTGTGAAAAAGACAGAAAATTACCAAAATTATATTGGATTCCAAAATTTCACAAAACTCCATGCAAATTTAGATTCATAGCAGGAGCACGACAATGCACATCGAAAAAGCTTTCCATCAAAGTAAATTCAGCCTTAAGTATTTTGCGTGACAATTTTCAGAGATATTGTATGGCAATTAAGAGAAACAGCGGTTTCGATTGCTTCTGGAGTATAAAGTCCACACAAGAATTTCTACACAGATTAAATTCGACACAAGTTCATTCATTGCAAGTTTTCGATTTTTCAACCTTATATACGAATCTTGATCAAAAATTGATTGAAGATCACATATTCGCTATTATGGATTTGGTGTTTAATTCCTCAAATAGAAAATTTATTTGCATTGGATATGATAAGTCCTTTTGCTCAATGAAAAAATATAATGGTTATCACTGTTTTGATAAACAGAAGTTAAAAGAAGCCATACATTTCCTATTATCACAGACCTACGTCACATTAGTAATGGTCAAAAGACCGTTCCAGGACACCATAAAATTCAAAAAAATAGTATCTTTAAAAACGACATAAATTCATGAATTTGAACCCTTTTTCAGGTTTTTAAGACCTAAATACATGAATTTAGTCCATTCAAAAAGTACCATTTTTTCAAAAAATGGCATTTTTAAAAACGACATAAATTCATGAATTTTGGTCATTTTTCAGGTTATGAAGACCTAAATTCATAAATCGGCTAAAGCCAGAGGAGCTTCGCTCCGATTTGGGCGTTTTTAAAAATACCCAATTTTCAAATTTTTCAAAATCTCAAATTTGAGAATTACAATCGGGCGAAGCCCTAGAACCTTCGGTTCGATTTTCACCCTTAAAATCATGACCGTTCCAGGACACCGAAAATCATAAAAGTTGAGAATCTCAAAATTTGTGATTATGACATTTTGCTCCCAAAATCATGACCGTTCCAGGACACCGAAAATCATAAAAGTTGAGAATTTCAAATTCATGAATTTTATCCATCTTTCAGGTTTTTAAAATATATCATGTGACTGAAAATATTTCTTTAAAGATGGAAGAAACAAAAGTGGAAGGAACCTCAAGAATATATCCTTCGTTATCTCAATTAAAAATAAGTGAATTAAATATTGAAAAACACAAAGATAGAGTACGTTATATGAAAGATAAGGAATCCCAATTATTATTAAGATTAGAGCATTATAAAAAATTAAGAAAGAGATGGAGTAAAGTTAAGAATGTAACACAAGGAATTGGCATATTCTTAACAATAAGTTTAGGTACGTTAACAATTGTTATATCTTCAGGTGTTTTAGTAATTCCAGTAGTTGCTACAGCTTTGTGATACAATTAGATTTTAGTTGTACGTTAGGGAAGTTGTTTTAATTCAAGCACGTCAGCACAATCACATGACGCCAAAGCATCTGGCAGCTGTTTTCAATTCTCTCTCTCTCCTGTCATTGTTCCGTGTGCGCTAGAAAGCAAAGTTCTCATTTGAAATGTCTTCCGTCAGCAAACTAGAGAGAGAATTTTGTTGCTTCGTGGATCAAGTTGTGCCTCTTATTTCACCAGACCATATGGATTTCTTCAAAACGATAACAGCAAATTTTATCAATGAATCACTAAGAAAAAAACAGAAGACGAGTGGAAACGAAGAAGATAAAAAGAGAGAAGTGTTTGAAATAATCCGAGATTCATTCAAGGATGTTGACAGCAGCAATTTACCTGTATTTCTCGAGAAAAAGGATATTATAAGTACATCATCGTGCATATCTTCATTGAATAAACTCATTGGTTTTGAGAAAATTACACATCGGAATCTTCTACGCTGCTATGTTTTACAAGGAGAAGTGCTTCAGCGACTGAAGTTATTGTCTAAAATGAATTATACAAAATTCGTGAAAGAGTTAAATGAGACCCACAAAATAAAGTTTTCACGCTCATGTGTGACATTACTGATCAAATTATTCAAATTATCAAAGAACTATCCAAACTTAGCCAATTCTTCTCTATCAATTTACTTTGTGATGAAGAATTTTGCTCATCTTGAAGATTATATTGATCGTGAAAAAGAGGAGGAACAGCAAAGAATAGCAGAATCCATATTTGATTCACCCAATGTGCAACAAACTGAACAACAACATGCGCAACATACTGGACTCACGCAGGAATTAGAAGACTTGCGAACGTGAAATTCTACTTCATAAGTAACAAGTAGTAACATTTATTGCAACTTATTTGACTGGAGACTGAAAAATGACAATGCCATTTTCAAATTGGATTTCTGTTTTCATCTAAATGTTGGACTCTACTTCATAAGTAACAAGTAGTAACATTTATTGCAACTTATTTGACTGGAGACTGAAAAATGACAATGCCATTTTCAAATTGGATTTCTGTTTTCATCTAAATGTTGGACTCTACTTCATAAGTAACAAGTAGTAACATTTATTGCAACTTATTTGACTGGAGACTGAAAAATGACATTTTCAAATTGGATTTTTGTTTTCATCTAAATGTTGGACTCTACTTCATAAGTAACAAGTAGTAACATTTATTGCAACTTATTTGACTGGAGACTGAAAAATGACATTTTCAAATTGGATTTTTGTTTCATTTAAAATGACTGACCTGATCGAGTTTTTTAAATTATATGGAACAGACACAACAACGAATTTCGACCTAAAGAAAATCGCACATCAATTGGGAATAAAGAATTTTTATGTCCTAATGAGAGACGAATTACAATTGATCAAAAATAAGCCAACTGTAAATTTCATAACGAATCTTCACACTTCAGACCAAAACGGCGTACATTGGTCAGCAGGTATCTTTAGTAAAAACGGAGATAATTATTATTTTGACTCATACGGACTTCCACCTACAAATGAAGTAAAAGAATTACTTGGAACGGGAACATACAATACGTTTCAAATTCAAACACCAGGCGCAACCTATTGTGGTCAATTATGTTTATACGTTTTGTACAAATTACAAAAAGGAGTACCATTTTTAGATATAATGTTAGAGTTAAACAATGATAATTAAAGCTCGGTTTTCTGTAATTCGTTTTCATAGAATCTACCTGTGATATCCTCATTATCTAAATCTTTAATTTCATAAGTAAACGGATAACTTTGATTTATTTTACAAATTTCAAATATCTCTTTCGTCCAGTATCCGACGAAGCCCTTTTCAAATTTGTTCTTATATTTAAATATTCGCACTCTATCTCCAATCTTAAATTTCGGCTTACGTTTCTGTAAATTCGGATTACTCTCATTCAAATTATTATTCTCGAATATTTTTTCTCGTATCAAATCAGGGTCGTCAGAAGCATTCTTTGGAGTTTCTTCAATACCAGAATGAACTTTATTATTGTACTCTTCTACAACTTCTGGTAATATCTTCAACCATTTCTGATTTCCTTGCTGAGTAAATTTCTTGAAAATTTTATTTTTTAACGTCCGATTGAATCTTTCTATCACTATAGCTTTTCCTGCGTTTTCAGTTGAATAAACAGTTTCAAATAGTGGCTGAACGTTTCGGTTATAAAATTCCGACCCTTTATCAACAAACAATTTCCTTGGCTTTCTATTACTTTCTTTAAAGATTTCTTCAAACGCATATTTAACTGATAGACCACTTTTATTTTTTAAAGGTTTTACCCAAGCGTATCGTGTATATAAATCTATAACTGTCAATGCGTATTTGTAGTCCCTTTCATTCGGCATATGAATAAGATCAGCACTCCAAATATCATCTTTATTAAATACTTTTACTTTCAATAGATATTTCGGCCTTCTATATTCCTTGTGGATTTCGGACGCGTAGGTTCGAGCGTTGCTCTCAGAGTTATTAGTTCGAGCGTTGCTCTCAGACAGCTTAGCTGTCGTTTCATTTAAACCCTGTCCGAATAATATTTTAGCTTGTAAAGCTTTCTTAACAAACATTCTTTCAATTTTTTCTCTAAATGTAGGATTCTGAATACTATCTAATTCTTGAATCATTTTCTTATCAGCTGCATGTCGAGAACTTAGATCATGATTTCGATAAGCTAAATCATGTCTATAAGCGGCGGCATCTACTCTATTTATTGGTTCTTCACCTGGTTTCGGATTATTATTCTCATCTAGTCTGATATCTAATCGAGTTCCTGGACCGGTATATGAATGACCAGGAAGATGTTTTTCTTTCGAATATTTACTCCAAATAAATCCAGGAAAGTTTTCTAATGTTTTTTGTATGTCTCCTCCGGAATGCTGACAATTTGAGTTTTTATTTTTGTTTAATAGATAATTTAATAAATCTAAATTAGCAATTTTTGATTTAATTAAATTTTCTGAATTTGTGGAATTTGCGGTATCCATTTTTAAAGATAAAATAAATGTTTTACCTAATCGAACCTTGATCAGAGGCTTTATCCGATCGGACCAAAGGTTCTGAGGTTATTACCGAATCATACTAGGACTTAGATATATTCCAGAACCATCTTTTGTTTCTTTAATTTCAATCAAATCATCAACATTGTGGAGAATATTTTTAAGAACTCGTTTTCCTTCATCAACTAACTTTAATTTACTAATAAAATTATCTACTACTCCTTCGCCCCTAGCAACTTTCTCTAACTCTCTATTATGTCGTTTTTGTTCTTCTAATGCTGCCTTCTCTGATTCATTTTTATTTACTGCTTGGACAATACCAGCTGTCCCACCTGCAACACTTCCTGCTGCTGCTATGCCACCTATTATTAGTGGAATTAATGGGAGAATCCCGCCATTCTTTTCTTCTTGTAATTGAATATTCTCTATCATTGGTTTACTTATGTAATACTTTTTTTTGTTAATCGTAATAGTTTTAGGGGTATTTTTGTCAACAATATTACGTAATTTTAATTCAACAGTTTTATTATTAATATTACTTTTCGCTTGCGACATTTTTAATAAAAAAATTTTAAGTTATCAAAAATTTAAATCTATTCTAGTTATGAAAAATTTTTAGTTAAGAATTTTTAAGTTAACAAAAATTTTAATCTATTCTAGTTATGAAAAAAAATTTTAATTAACCTATCGGAGAGAAGCTCCTCTGGCTTTAGCCGATCGGACCAAGGGTCCTCAGGTTATTAACCAATCCTAACCATCTTCCCATTAAGAATTTCAATAGAATATTTTACATCTTCTAGCAATAAACCATAAGCCATCAATGAAGTTGTGGAATCTTTCTTTTCAATATTAATTGTTACATCACAACCATTTTTAATAATATCTTCAGATTGTGCACTTAAATCGAAACAGAAAATTGGATATAAATGTCTCCAATCTCCAGGAGTTAATTGTGGTTCAACTCCAAATTCTATACAAAGATTTCTATAAGCATCATATCCTTCCATAAATTGATTATTGGTATCATCGAATCTTAATGGATCAATTGGATATCGAGTTTGATTTAATGAAACTTGTAAACTTCGAATTGTATTAATATGAAAAATATTGTTGTTCTTGTCAAAACTTGGAGAATTATTTCTTTGAAATGTTAGTAATAAATATCTTGGTGTATTCGCAGTTCTAGTAAAATGCCAGTTAAATCTTTGTTCGGAAAAAGTTACTGAACTAGCAGTTCTCTTTAGAAAATTAACTGGAATTGGTTTGTTAGTATTTAATCTTTTTGCAATAGCTGTTTCAACCTCTAAACTAGGAGTAATATGCTTAATCCACCATTCAAGTCTATCAATTTTTAAATATGCTTTTTTTCCAGTTTTACCAAAAAAGATTAATTCATTATTTGCTGTACGATGAATTATAAATTTAAATTTTAATTGATATGATATTTTATCATAATCTAAATAACCGAATAATGGAGACAATGACCAATTTACTGTCTGTTTACTTTTTTTGTTAAATTCACGTCTTTCTTTATATGCTTCATTATTTGTTTTATTTAAATGTTTTGCAATATTTTCTACATCTTTCGCAATTCCTGCGGCATCTGTTCCAGCGTGAGTTAAATCCTCAATAATTATACCATCATTAGTATCAGGAAACCAACCTTCGATTTCATTCTTTTTATTATTTTCACCAATTATTACAAATCTAAGCATTGTATCAATTACACCTGGAGAATCACTTATTGTTTCTATATTTTGAGTTGCAACATCTAAACGCATTTGTGTAAATAAACTTGGGAAAAAATTATTCTCTAGTGTAATATTATCGGTATCTGGTAATGGTGTTGTAAAATTAGCATCACTATATAAAGAATATTCACAATGTAAAAACGAATCAGGTAAATATAAATAACTCTGCTGATTATCAACTTCAAAAATTAAATCTCCTCCAGTATTTACTCTACTGGAAGATCCGGGATTCATAGCAATTCTTATATAGTCATTCTTTTTTTGATTATAACTGACGAACGGAGGATCGTCTAATCTAAATTTATTTTCGATAAGCGAAGACATTTTTATAAGAAATAATTTGACTTTTTGTTTTTCTCACAGATAGAAAAAAATTTTTATTAAATATAATTTTAAAATTTTACTAAAAAAATTACTAAAAAATTTACTAAAATATAATTTTAGAATTTTGCTAGACCAGCTCCGCTACAGCTTTGCTGGTTAGACCGAAGGTTGCTGCTCACGCCATTACCTCTTATTTCTTCAATTGTTTTTTCATTATGTTTACTATCAGACGGAGCTCCGCTCCTCAAGGTTTCCCCAACAGCTATGTTAGCAATTTTGTTTTTTGTTTCATCTGAAAGTTTTTTTAATTTTTTTAGTTCTTCAGAATCATTCTTGAGTTTACGAATAGCTTCTAGTTGTTTTAATTCGTTTTGTGATTTAACAGCATTTGATATTGCACTAGCTGTACTACCTATAGCAGCTGCTCCTTTTGCAGCAGATGTAATCAAATCTTTATTATTTTTAATTAAGTTAACGATACTACCAATACCAGAAAAGATGCCATCCCCTTCTTTTTGAACGGTTTCTCTATTATCATAATGATAAACAGGATTCATACGTGGTTCATGAGCAATTCTTTGATTTGAAGCAAATTGTTTAAGATTGTGTTTATAAATTATAGGCATTTTTTAGTAATAAATTTGACTTTTGGGAAAAAAATAAATACGGGCGAAGCGCGAAGCCCTGGAAGACATCTCCGTTGACCCATGAACCGATGTCCATTATAAAAAAATGTTTATTTTTTGTTCTTAACTTTTACAGATTGCGTTTTTGATTTAACTTTATCAGGAACCAAACCTGCATCAATCATTCTTTTTATTCTATGATTTTCTTTCATAATATTTCTTTCTTTTATTAACTCTTCTAATTGTTTAATTCTTTTAAAATTATCAGCTCTAATTTTATCCATTTTTAAAATTATATACTTTTATATACTTTTATATACTTTTATATATTTATACTTTTATATTTTTAAAAATTATATTTATACTTTTATATTTTTAAAATTATATTTATATTTTTTATGATTCTTATTTTTTGTAGGTAAAAATATTTAAGTTAATATTTACAATACTCGTTTAAGATTTACGTTTATGAATATCTAACAACTTCGAGATAACTTTATTAATTGCCTGTTGCACTTTATCTATTGCGTCAAGTAGCGTGTGATGTACTTTAATTTCTTTTCTATTAACTTGCATTTTCTGCTGATTAATCTTCAACGCCGTTTTAAGAGCATTTAACTTAATTTTAAGAACATCTAATTGTCTTTTAACAGCATCTAACTGTTCTTTATTTTCTTTAGAGTTTTCTTGTAAATTTTTCTTTAATTCATTTTCTAAATTGATTTTAAGAGTTTTCATTTTATCAACTTTTTCATTAAGTGAGTTTACTTCATTTATTATTCTATTCATCTTTTTCATTTGTTGAGTAATTTTAGAACTCAATTCATCAACACTTTTTTGGAATGTAGTTTGCAACTGCTTTAAATTTTTTTTAATTCTTTCAGGTAGTTTTTCTATTTCATCTTCTAATTGTTCTTTTAACATTTTTATCTGATGTTTATTTTTAATGACTGCAGATTTTAAATTTAAAGAAAGTAATATTAAAATTTTTGATTGTTCTGAAATCTTTTTAAAAAGTTTTGCTATATCTGCTTCTAGCTCTCTGTCCTTTTTATCAAGTTTTAATAATTTTTCGTTTAATGATTTATCATTAAGTTTAAGCAACTTTAATTCATTCATCAGTGGAACCATAACATCGTTTATATATTTTTCCTTTAAGTCATTGATTTGTGTATCAACATATTGTTTATTTGTTAACTCTGTATTTTGTTGCGGAAGAATAGAAAGATGCAATGGACCAGATAAAACGTCTCCAGTTTTCATGATATAATTTTCTATCTCTATTTCTAATTCACGATTATTCGGGATATATGCACCTCCACCAACATTTGGTAACATCATTTTTAAACAATAAAAATAAAATTTTTTCTGATTATAAAAAATACATAAATTATAAAAATACATAAATTATAAAAATACATAAATTATAAAAAATAAAATTTTTCCTAATAAAAATAAAAAAAATGGAAATGACTCAAATTTGTCAAGTTTGCAATATGCGTTTTTTAAATCAAACACTATTATATTCTCATATGAAAAACACACCATGTGGTATGCATATGAATCAATTACAACCTAATAATATACAACCTAATAATATTCAACCTAATAATATTCAACCTAATAATATTCAGAATAATATTCAACCTAATAATAGTATTCAGTATAATAATATTCAATCAGAGCAACCATTACAAAGATTAAAGCATTTATTTATTTCAGATAAAGAACAAAATCTTTATACTGCTAGAATAAATACACCTAGGCAAAATACTGCTAGAATAAATACACCTAGGCAAAATACTGCTAGAATAAATACACCTAGGCAAAATACACCTAGGCAAAATAATAATAATTATTTAGCACAAAATAATAATGTAGCACAAAATAATCCTTTTGTTCAAAATAATCCTTTTGTTCAAAATAATAATGTAGCACAAAATAATTATATTGATAAAAATCAATTTGTTGAAAGTAATAACAAAAAAAAATATGTTCCGGATGTAATAAAAATATAACATCAAAAAATTTTGCACGTCATTTAAAATTATGCGAACAAACAGAAGAGGTTAAAAAAGAAAAAAAAGATAAATTAAAAGATCAGTTATGTCGTAATTGTAATAAATATTTTACAATTCAAGGAATTACTAATCATTATAATTCTTGTATAAGTTCTACAAGACAATGTACAAGTTGTCAAAATACTAAACCTAAGACAGAGTTTTATGATAGTAAATATCAGTGTAAGGATTGTTTAAAAGAAAAAGTTAAATGTAGAGGTTGTCAAAAAATTATATTAAAGAAAAATTTTCAGCGACATGTAACACTATGTCCAAAACTTAATCAACATAATAATCAACATAATAATAATTTATGTCAAAATAATAATTTATGTTAAAATAATAATTTATATTAGTATTTCAACTAAAATAGTTGTATTTCAACTAAAATAGTTGTATTTCAACTAAAATAGTTGTATTTCAACTAAAATATTATTTTTTATAAAGAATAAAATATTATTTTATTAAAATATTCTTAAGCATTCCGGAAGAGAGGAGAGGTTCGGAACATACTTCTTTTGAGTATAGGAACAAAAAGTCCGACACATTCCGGAGGTTCTACAGAGGTTAAAAACACTCATAAGAGTGTAAGAATGCGAGTCCGGAATTAAAAAATAATAATTCCTAAATTTTTATTTTAAAATATTAAATGAATAAAAACGAAAATTTGGAAGATTTATATTCACCGGTTATAATTAAAAGTAATAAAAGTAATCTAAGTCGTCATAAATCTCTTAATGCAATAAACGAAATAATAAATAATTATATGAATAACACTGAGTTTCAAGATACACTAACCCCTCAAGATCCGAATCTCAAAGATATTAATAATATTGTAGAAAATCCTATATATAATACTAAATATAATAATAATATAGATAAAAATATATATAATAATATAAATAAAAAATATTTAGAGCCACTACCCCCTAATTCATCTCTTAATAAAAAAATACCACAATCAGATCTTACACGTCTTTGGAATTTTTTAAAATTTCATTGTATAAAAATATTGTTAGCATGTATTTTAATATTTTTTATTTATCATCTTGTTATATGTATTGGTAATCAATGGGGTTACTTTCTAACAGAGGAACAAAAGAGAATAATTTTTTATAACCAAGAAAAAAAAACTTTTAAAGGATGGAAGACTGAGGAGGATAAGATTAAGGATAAAACTAATAATAAAAATATTAAACAAGGTAAAATGCATCAAGAAAATTTACATTTCATTGTTTACGGTAAAACTGGAAGTGGTAAGACTACGTTTATTAAAAAATATATAAACCAATATTATAAGGATGAAACAAAAGTACATATTTTTTGTATGCATACTTCTGAATGGCCAACTTTTACAAACGTCTATAATGATAAACAATTAGATGAGTTACAAGATATGGAAAGTTTTGCTGGTACACCTGAAAATAAATCTTTATTAATTTTAGATGATGTTGCAAGTTTATCAAAACAAAAAAATATGTCAGAAATATTTACAAAAGGAAGACATCAAAATATTGAAATAGTTGTATTAGCTCATAAAGCTTGTGATGTAGATAATAAGATTAGAGAAAACATTCAAACATTTTTTACAACTACACAAAATAATGCAGCATTCTTTAATGATATTAATCTAAATTATAAAATGAATATGCCTTTATCATATTATACACAACATAAATATGGAATAATACGTGTTGACACCATAAGAGGACATATGCAAGTATATGATAAAGATTTAAATATATTAGTAGATACCGAACATGAAATCTATAATAACTCTCAAGATTTTGATATTAGAATGTATGCAAATGCAAAACATTTATCAAATCAAGTTATAGAACAAATAATTATCTTTTTAGAGTCTGAAGCAAAAGTACCACTAAAAATTATTCCTGATACATTTTATTTTTATTTTGATCATTATTTAAATGCAAAATTTGGTATACCAATACCTAACAGATTACAAGATAATGAAACATTAAACTATTTAAAAATTGCAATAAATGATGTTAGAAACGGTTTAAGAAAAGCAACCCCAATAATATCTGATGTTAAATCTACATTTTCTGATGCTAAATCTACATTTGATGAAGCCAAAAAAACATATAATGATATAAAACCATTAATAAATGGTGTAAGTGAAATACTTAATAATTAAACAAATTTATCATAATCAAACCGAAGGTACTAGGGCTTCGCACGATTTTGCAGATATATTAGTATTTTTTTTCTCTAAAAATTAAAACAAAAATTCTTTTAAAAAAAACTAAAACACAAATTTTTTCTTTAAAAAATAAAAAATGGAAAAATTTTATTGCAACTTATGTAAAAAAAAGTTACAAACAAAAAGAAGTTATCAATCTCATCTACAAAGTAAAATGCATTTACAAAATGTAGAACGAGTTGATGAAGGAAATATATTAAAATTAAATAGTTATAAAAACTATCTAGAAACATTGCCTACTGATATAAAAGTTAAAAAAATGTTTGATGATTATTCACATTCGGAATATAAAAAAGTTTTTAATAGTGAAGATGAACATGTACAAACCGAAGGTTCTAGGGCTTGGCCCGTATCAGATGGAAGATATTTATTTAGCGATACTGATGAATTTAACGAAATAGATGAATTTGATGAAGCCGTAACAGATATAAAATATTTATTTAATGAATCGGTTGAATATAATGAAACCGATAAAACTTTTTCTGATATTCTAACCAACTTTTCTAATATATTTAAGAAATCTTTCAAATGTTATATGAATGTAGAAGTACTTTATACAAAAAATGGACCTGATGGAATTCCTGAAGAAATAATACAAGGACATTTTACAAAGTCACAAGAAATTCATAATGTAAATAATATACAACCCATATTTGAATCGATGATACTTAAATTAGAAAATTGTATAATTGAAGCCCAGTTACGTGAATCTGGTTGGAGATTTGTTAAAATAATATCTAAGAAAATAGTAATTGATAAATATAAAAATAATACTGGTGGTAGTTATGTTCCTTTACCTTTCAGTTCACCTCAATTAATCAACATAAAAAATGAAGATGATTATTGTTTTCTGTGGAGTATTATAGCACATTTACATCCTGCAAAATATCATAAAGAAAGACTAAGTCATTACAATAAAGAAGAATACATAAGTGAATTTGATCTTTCTGATGGCTTAGATGAATTTCCATATGATTATAATAGGTTAATAAAGTTTCATAAAAAGAATAAAAATTTAATAGAAGTAAATGTTTTTGAATTAAATGTGAATTATGTTTCTATTGGTAAAATTACTCCACTTTACTCAGATTCAAAAAAATTTTATTTGAATAATAAAAATTTATGTCAATCAGAAATAGTATATAATGATAGAGGAAATTACATGCATCATAATATTTTTTACCAAGGAAATATAATATGTACTGAAAAATTTGAACTTGTTAAAACACTATCACCAATAATGATTAATCATAATAATTATAAAGGACGTACTGATGATTATAATTACAAATATTCATCTTTATCTTCAGAATACCAACAAAAATTAGAAAATTTAAATAAAAGTTTACAAAAATGTAAAATAGATTATCAACAACAAACAAAAATGTTACTACAAGAATATCACCATAAATATCAAAATAAGATAGAAACAATTCAAAAATTAAATGAAGAAAATAATAAAGAATCGGCTAAAGCCAGAGGAGCTTCGCTCCGATTAAATAAGGAAGAAAATGAAACCAATCAAAAAATAAATGAATGTTTAAAAAAATGTCTACAACAATATAAAGAACAATATGATAAAGAATATAGTTATCAGTTACAAATATTAAATCAAAATTATTATCAAAATACATTTAATATTACAAAAGAAATTAATGAAACACATGAAATATATAAAGATGAATTTGAAAAACTAGAACAGTCAAAACAACCAGCGCAAGCGAATATATTATATTATCAGGGTCATTTTATATTGTGTAAAGATGTTTCTATATTTACAAAAACTTCAGATAATAAAAATTTTCCTTGTCTTCAATGTATGACAAGTTTTAGAACTTTAGAAGAAATGAATAGACATTTGGAGAATTGTCAACAAAACGAAGCAGTTCAAAATACTTTTCCTAAAGATGATTATTTAGAATATAATAAATGGTATTTTAAAAATAAAGTACCCTTTACTATTTATTGTGATTTTGAAGCATATAATGTTAATATGACACAAAATCGAACGGAAAGTTCCAGGGCTTCACCCGATTCTGAAAATTATAATTCTGAAAATTATAATTCTGAAAAAAGTGCGCCTGAAAGAAGTGCACCTGGAAAAAGTTCAACTGAACAAAGTAAAGAAAAATATTTATTTGAACAAAAACCATTATGTTGGGGAATGTACATTCATTCAAATTATCCTGAATTATTTAAATCAGAATATTTACAATACTATGGTGAAGACAGTTCAGAAATGTTTACAAAGAAAGTAGAAGAATTACAAGGACGTTTTTCACAATTGCTTGAAACAAATAAACCAATGATACCATTAACGGATGAAGAAAGAAAAGAATTTTATGATGAAATAAATTGTTATTACTGTGGAAAAGGTTTTACAAATAAATATAAAACTGGCAGAGGTAGATATATTGATAAAGTAAAAGATCATGATCATCTAAATGGATTATATAGAGGTGCAGCACATAATTCTTGTAATCTTAATGCTAACAAATTTAAATATAACTTTGTTCCTTTATATTTCTACAATGGTTCTAAATATGATTTCCATCTAGTAATGAAAGATTTATTTTCATCTGAAAAATTACAACAACAAAAAATAAATGTACTATGTAAACAAGAAGAAGAATATTTTTCAATGCAATTAGGTTGTATTAGAATTTTAGATGCATTTAGATTTTTTACTCCTTATTCATTAGATGTTATGGGAAAAACTTTGAAATCTGAACAATGTAAAATATTAAATAAATATAATTTAAAACCTTTAAAAGGAATATTTCCGTATGAGTACATAACTGGAGATTTTAATTCTGTGAATAAAATTATGGAAGAAGAACAACTTCCTCCAATAAATAAATTTAAATCAACATTAAAACAATCACAATTATCTGACGAAGACTATGCAGAAGCTGAAAAGAATTGGAGAGAGTTAAATTGTAAAACAATGTATGATTATACAATGAAATATCTACAGATAGATGTATTAATACTAGCTGATCTTTTTGAAAACTTTCGTGATATGTGTTTAGAATATTACGGAATAGATCCATGTTATTGTTATTCTACACCAGGTTTAACATGGTTAGCAGGATTAAAACATACAAATGTTCAAGCCGATGGCTCTAGGACAAAGTCCGTTAAACTTAAACATTATAAAGAAAATACATATGATAAATTATTATTTTTTGAATCTGGAATTAGAGGTGGAGTTTCATCAGTTTTAGGTAATAGATATGTTAAATGTTATAATAAGAAAGTAAATCCACAAGAATATGGAATAATAAAACCTTTATCTCCAGAAGAAAAAGAAAAAATATTAGAAATTTTTCGAACGAAACGAGAAGGAGTAGAACGTGAAAAAGCAATTGATGAATTCATGAGAGAAAACTATTTATTATATTATGATTTTAATAGCTTATATTCTTCTTGCATGATACAGGAATTACCAACAGGTGAAATGACATGGTGTAATAATCTAGATTATCAAAGAACATATGATGGTGAAAATAATTTTGGTTATGTATATGAAGTTGATTTAGTATACCCTGATTATATAAAAGAAGCAACAAAATATTATCCTTTCTGTCCAGAAAACAAAATTCCCAATATAGAAGATTTTTCAGATTATCAAAAATCTATAATTCCGAAAAAATACAGACCAACAAAAAAACTTATGTTAACACAAAGCAATAAAGGAAAGTATGTTGTTGAAGGAAGAATGCTAGATTGGTATTTAGATCATGGTATGATTCTCACCAAAATACATCGAAAACTAGAGTATAGAAAATCTAAATGGTTAAAAAATTATATAGAGTTCAATATTGAAAAACGTAAAATAGCTAAAAGAAATAAAGATGATTTTGGAAACGTTTTCTTCAAATTAATGAATAATGCATTTTATGGTAAGACTTTAGAAAATGTGCGTAATAGACAAAATATTGAAATAGTTTATGATAGAGATAGATTTCAAAATTTAACAAGGAAACCTACATATAAAAGAACTACTAGATTCAGTGATGAACTTTGTGCTGTTCATCTAAGAAGAAGCATTGTAAAACATGATAAGTTTAATTTCATTGGTTTCACTATATTAGAATTAGCTAAACTATTTATGTATAGTTTTATATATGATTATTTAGCACCTGCTTATGGCAAAAACTATAAATTACACTTTACAGATACAGATTCTATTTTCTTAGAATTAACAGTAGCATATGGATCTTCACTTGATGAAGAAATTAATAAAATAAAAGATATCATTCATCCTTCTGATTTATGTAAAGTAAAAGATGAATTAGAAGGAAATGAAGATTTCATAACAGAAGCTATATTTTTAAAATCTAAATGTTACTGTTATGATACAACTAATAATATTAAAACACATAAAACATTGAAAGGAATTTCAAAGGCATCAGTAGCTAATCAAATAACATTTCAAGATTATAAAAATGCATTATTTAATAATGAAATAAAAACAGCATATAATTATAGACTTAATTCAAAAAAACATAAAATGTATTTAAAAGAAGAACATAAATTAGCATTAGATCCATTTGATGATAAAAGAAAAATTTTACCTGATGGAATAACTACTTTACCTTTTTAATTTTCTAATTTCTATTTTCTAAATATAACAATATAACAATATAAAAATATAAAATATTATAAAATAAAATAAAAATAATAATATAAAATTATCATATAAAAATGGATAAAGTTAGAGCTGATAATTTTAAAAGAATAAAACAATTAGACGAATTAATAAAACAAAGAAATATTATGAAAGAAAATCATCTTCAACATAGAATGACAAAAGCTGGTATTCAATCTGATATGTTTGATAAATTAAAATTAACTGAAGAAGTAAAAACTGATTATGAAAAAACTGTCGAACCATTTAAAACTCTTGAAAAGGAACTTAATGAAAAACGTGTTGATATAGCGGATCCTGTACTTAAAACACTATTAGATGACTATGGTTTATTAGAGGCAAACATAGATAAAAAATTACCAAAATCTATGTTATTCGAACATTCTACTTTCTTTTTAGATAAAAAATTATTTGCAAGATTTTATCTTGGTGGTAAAGAAATATTTCCACAACCTTTACGAGGATTAATTTTTACTCCAGATAAAAAACCTATTAGTTTAGATAGAAATTTTGTTGATCTTTTAAGAGGAGCAGATTTAAAAAATTATGCTGTAGAAGATCTAATAAAATATAAAACTATATTAGATAGAGTTGGCACAGTAAAAACTCTTAGACGTTATAAACAATTAGAAAATTTATTATCAACGGGAGTTAAAGTAGGGAAAGGTTTATCTGAAAAACAGAAAACAGAAACAACTGTATTTTTACCAGATGATCCACAAGAATTACTAAATAGATTAAATATTTTAATATCGGCAATAAAAGAAGGACATAATTCTAGTTTCAATGAAATTCATGCTATATTGAAAAGATTGTTAGAAAAGAAGATTCTAAATGAAGAGGATTATAAAAGTATAACGAACCGAGTGATCTAGGACTTCGCCCGTAGCTGAAATATGTTGTTGTTTTACTTTTTTCATAAAAAAATATTTATTTAATTTTTAGTTTAAAAATGTGTTCAGCAGATTTAGACAAAATTAATAATCATTTAGAAAATTTGATAGAGATTTTGGGTTCATCAAAATTTAGTACGACGTTAAAAATTATAACAACTACTTCATCACACACTTGTAATTTAGAACCTATTCTACATTTGGAACAAAATAAAAATTATCAAATTGCATTGACTAGTTTCTCTACATTTAACACTATTCAAAACGTTATCAAAGGTGTGAATGATCAATTTAGATATTCTACTGATAAAGGTAAAACATGGAAAATACTAACTTTTCTTCCTGGTTCTTACGAAGTTGAATCAATATCAAATGAAATTAAGAGACATTTAGGGATACCATTTAAAGATAAGAAACAATTACATTTTGCAGTTGAACCGGCAGTTAATAAATTTTCTCTTACTTTAGACGAAAATCATCAAGTTGATTTTAATCATGATAGATCATTGTCAAAGCTATTAGGATTTAATAAACAAACTTATAGTCAAGGTTATCATTTAAGTGAGAAGATTCCAAAAATAACTGAAATAAATTCAATTGTTGTACATTGTGACATTATTGAAGGAGGTTATATAAATGGTAAATTATCAAATTTAATATTCAGTTTTCCAGCTTTTACTGTTCCCATTGGTTATAGATTAAATGTAATTCCACAAACATTAATATATTTCCCTATTACAAGAAAAACTATTAACAACATTAACATTAGAATCACTGATGAGAAAGGACAAGAAATAAATTTTGGAGGCGAAGAGATTATGATAGATCTTTTGGTTCGAGAGGTATAAACTCCCGTTCGGGAGGTATAAACTCCCGTTCGAGAGGTATAAACTCCCGTTCGAGAGGTATAAACTCCCACGCGAAGCTAGAAAAGTTTAATTTTCTTCTTCTTCTTTAAAAATAAAAATAAAATAAAAATAAATTTTTTTATTAAAAAATGAGTGTAATGTCTTTAAATAAAAAAAAACTTAAATTTAATCATCATCCAAATTTATCTAATAAAGTTTTGTCAGTTATTTGCGGAAGATCAGGTTGTGGAAAAACGTATCTATTATTTAAAATTTTAACGACTCCAAATTTTTTGGATTATAACAATCTTATAATTTATACAACAACAGCAGAACAACCTGTCTATCAATTTTTAAAATATGGATTTGAAAATAATCTTAAAAAAACAGCAATTGCTTCCCTATTCGAAGAATACGAAAAATCTGAATATGAAGAAGAAATAAGTTCATGGTGTGAGGAAGCAGTAGAAAATAGTCAGTTAGTAGAATCTAATAAAAATAACCATATAAAGATACAATTAATAGATGATAGTGGTAATATGCAAGATCCTAGTAAACTAGATAAAACAATGAAACATTGTGTAATTTTTGATGATTGTGTTAATGATAGAAATCAGTCAGTTCAGAGAAATTATTTTACAAGAGGTAGACATAATAACTGTAGTGTATTTTATTTGACACAAAGTATGTATTCATTAGATGGAAGTGTTATTAGAAAGAATGCAAATATATTTATACTATTTGAAATAAATGCAAGAAACTTAAGTGATTTGCTAAGAGATTTATGTATAAGAGATAAAGATGAATTTAAACAATCGTGTAATAATGCTTGGGCAAAAGATTATGGATTCATTACAATTAATATTGATAAAAAAATTCATGATAGAGTTATCGAACAATTGTTCTCTGACTGAAAGTCGATCGAAGATTTGTTTACTGAGTAATAAAAAATATACAACATAGTGGTATAATATTTTTTTGTTATTATCAGCTTTAATTTTATCTATTTTTTAAAATATAATATTTGAATTTTGTGGTAACATTGGAATACAGCAAAAACATTTTACTGAACAAATTATTTTTTTATTGCTTTGTTGTTTGTAATCTTTTCGTTTAAAGTTTTCTCGTTTAAAGTTTTCTCGTTTAAAGTTTTCTCGTATTAAGTTTTGTTTAATAAAGTTTTGTCTAATAAAGTTTTTAGCTCTTCTAAAAAAATTTTATCATCACTAAAAGTTTTACCATCACTAGAAATTTTACCATCCTTTTTATTTTTATCATTAACTTTTTCTGTCTGTGATTGAAATGATATTTGATTTACTTCATTAGCTATTTGATCAAATTTTTCAATCTCATCTAACGTAATAACATTATCATCACATACTCTTTGAAAGTAGTAATGTAGTTTATCATAGACTTCTTTAATATGTAAATGCTTAGTTTTTAATGATTTTCGTTTCTTAGTTATTAAAGATTTATCTAACATTGTAGCAAGTGAAGTTGCAAAAACACCCGTACCTGTTAAAGCTGTAGCAACTACTGGAATTACTAAAACACCTGAAGATATAACAATTGTTAACGTACCTAAACTTATTGTTAAGAATATGCCAATTCCTTGTGTTACATTCTTAACTTTACTCCATCTCTTTCTTAATTTTTTATAATGCTCTAATCTTAATAATAATTGGGATTCCTTATCTTTCATATAACGTACTCTATCTTTGTGTTTTTCAATATTTAATTCACTTATTTTTAATTGAGATAACGAAGGATATATTCTTGAGGTTCCTTCCACTTTTGTTTCTTCCATTTTTAAAGAAATATTTTCAGTCACATGATATATTTTAAAAACCTGAAAGATGGATAAAATTCATGAATTTGAAATTCTCAACTTTTATGATTTTCGGTGTCCTGGAACGGTCATGATTTTGGGAGCAAAATGTCATAATCACAAATTTTGAGATTCTCAACTTTTATGATTTTCGGTGTCCTGGAACGGTCATGATTTTAAGGGTGAAAATCGAACCGAAGGTTCTAGGGCTTCGCCCGATTGTAATTCTCAAATTTGAGATTTTGAAAAATTTGAAAATTGGGTATTTTTAAAAACGCCCAAATCGGAGCGAAGCTCCTCTGGCTTTAGCCGATTTATGAATTTAGGTCTTCATAACCTGAAAAATGACCAAAATTCATGAATTTATGTCGTTTTTAAAAATGCCATTTTTTGAAAAAATGGTACTTTTTGAATGGACTAAATTCATGTATTTAGGTCTTAAAAACCTGAAAAAGGGTTCAAATTCATGAATTTATGTCGTTTTTAAAGATACTATTTTTTTGAATTTTATGGTGTCCTGGAACGGTCTTTTGACCATTACTCACATTCGGTAATTTAGTTTTCAGGCAGATTAAAGGCATTCCAATGGGAGGAAATTCTAGTCCACTCCTAGCTGACCTATTCCTCTTACACTGCGAATATGTTTTATGCAAAATTTGATAAAAACTAAGAAATAACATTTAGCACGCTTGTTATCACCTACATCAAGATACATGGACGATATATGTGTTGTCAATTACAAACACTTTAATTCGTTGATTCAAAGAATCTATCCACCTGACTTGTTGGCGGAGAGAAATGGTGATAGCAATAAAGAGGTAGTTTACCTTGATGTGAAAATACAAATCTCACAGAACAGCTTGAGAACTTCAGTATATCACAAGGTAGATGACTTCTCTTTCTCTGTGGTGCAACTGACTTTTCCGGAGAGCATGATCCCATTACAGATGGCCCTTCATGTTTTCGCGTCGCAGGTAGTCAGATATTGTAGAATATGCTCGAAGTTACAAGACGCTGTACACAAAACTAACAAGACACTAAATATCATGAAATCTAGAGGTTATTCTCAGCATGACTTGATGAGTTACACAGAAAAGGCTTTCACAAGGCATAATGAATCGCTTCACAAATATGGTCTTTTCTCGGCTCGACAATTCACTTCACTCTGTGAATTTCAATGAGGCACGCGACCAACAAACGACTCACATTTTCCTTAATGCCTTGCTGCATAGGTGAATAAACGACTAACAATGACTTGTAGCCATCATATGGGGGGCGGTGAAGAGTGAATACAGAGCGCTTAGCGTGGCTTACGGGAGATGAGAGAGCTCCCATTGTTAAGTCTTGATGTATGAGGCGAAGTTTGTGTAAAGGCGGATTACATATTTATCACACAGCGATTACATCTTTATGGGATTCGAGGATGAACAGGATCTGTTTACTTGTGGGAATCGAAAAGGCAAAGATTGATGTACAGGATTTGTTTACATGTGCGGATCGCAAAAAGCATACTGTATTTATTGATGGGAATGAATTTAAAGACAGGATCAGTTTAGATGTGGGAAACGCAACAATTGAATGATGTCTGATTTATCTTTGTGACATATCTTTCAAGACATATCATTACCTATTCAGTATTTTGTCAGCCACTATGTGTGGGACCCCGCTCGTCTGGGTTTGAGTGTTCAGGTTAGGGGTCGAAACACAACTAGACGAGTACCTGCTGATGACTGACGGACTGCAGTATTATGTTTTATATCCCTTATTAATCGGTAGCTGAAGTAGTGGTCGATGTATTGTAATTCAAATGAAGAAATGTGGAATTACATGAAGTACTATAGACGGATGAAGAAACTGGCGATAACAAATTCAAGTGAAGAAATAGTATTTTCCATGTGCAGTCTTAGGTATAGTGTGTATAGTTTCATTGCTTTCGGTGTAGTAGAGTGTCATTGTAGTTCTATTGTTTACCTCCATTATCCACTTTCCACTTATCCACTCTTACCATTATCCAGTTTGTGTAGTGTCAGATATAGTTCACTTGTAATCGGTGTAGTAGCATCGTTGTATTTCCATATTTTACCTCCACTTTTCCCATTTTTATTCATCGGTTTCCTGTTGTTTTATAATATCCATTTTTAATTTCCTTAACCTGTGGTGACCATTGTCTTATTCTATTTCCACTATCAGCATCTGTAGTCGCTACAGTATATTAGACGTCTGTTTTGAACGTGTATACGGCAGTGTTTGGAATCTATGGCATTAGTATATTAACAGCAAGAATGAGTAGTATTACAAGTCTTAAGATCTTCATTTTTACCAGATATTGGGCCAAAGCTGATCAATTTTAATTCGTTGCCACGAGAAAGCTACATTGAGTTCTTTTAAGAACTGATTAATCCAATGGTTACAGTAGCATTGCCTTTGTACACTTGCGGATTGGAGAACGCCATCAGTCCTCATTAGGACTACTTTAACTAATAATTTAAATTAGTAAGCATTATATTCTATTATAAATGGACACTGGGATGACTTTCATCATCGTATGAGAATTACCCAACTGTTATTCTCTGAAGATGAAAATCGTAACACCTGAAGTTGGTATGGATCTAGTCTTCTTGCTCGACAAGATATCCATGAAAAGCGTCATTTCATCGACAACTCATGCGCAGAATTCTATGGTCCATTTCGCTAATGCGTTCATTTGCTCGAAAAAATTGATCATCGGATGTCAGCATATTACTTGTCTATGACATGGATCATTTATGGCACAAATCAATGAAATCTACAAACTTCAGATCTATCTTTGTGCATAGATAGATCTACAACATGCATAATCTACATAATCGTAGATGCTCAGATCAAAGTTTAAATCGAATGTTTTAGATGACGTTATTTGCGATATTCGTTACTTTGCTTCCTTAATTTGATAAGATGAGTTTCAAGAAACAAAAACATCAAAAGATGAGCCTCTGCTACTTTATATTAAATATGCCTAAATTATTGACTGAAAGAGGAACGATAAAACCCATTGGGAATGCACTGAAGCATACGAGTATGACAATCAAAGCGGTTCGAATAAATGAATGTATCGAACAAATGAATGTGCCGAACAAAACGACCATCCCCGTATGTATATATGCTCGAGATCCTTCCTCCGTTTTTCGTCTGGTGGACACCAGAGAAATCCGACACTATCATATAATGGTACAGGATCAGAATGAGCATGCACATTGAAAACAATAGTACGCCGTGGACATGTGATGTGTTTATCTAAACGGCAACGATGACGGCTGATAGTGATTAGGTACCAACACCTTGATCATGTAGTTTGCAAAGATACACGGTTATTCTATTAAATATTCATTCATTTCTATAAACAATTAATTGCATGATATTTTATATAAATATTAATTTAAGTTTGCTTCTTTTTGAATATAAAATTATTTTGACAAATAACTTGCAATGCTGCCTTTCATCAAAAATTTACAACTTTTATTGCATGTTCTTTATTTAAATAGGCGCTTCATTTTGAAGTTCAGCGTCTAAGGTAGATAGTACTACCGAAACGTACGTGGAGAAAGCAGATTGAGGACGAATTGAAAAATATAGTCATTAAGGAAGAAGACGCTGCGAATAGGCTCAAATGAAGAGAAGGTATAAACACGATATCTATGTGATGAGGTGAATCCGGCCGCCGTCATTAGTCGTGGACATAACCGGAGTAAAACTACACTGACGATCTTCAACATGATTATTTCTAAGGTCTAAGGTCTACCAACATTGAAATATTCCCAACCGAGCAGCTGAAATAGTCATCAACAAACAGCGGTTGCTTCGTCGTTTCTTTCCTCATTTCATATGTATTTTTTAAATAAAAGCTCGATTTATATTTCATAGTGCTACCTTGAGGCGAGAGGGCGGAACATGTTACACTAAAATATAACACTGTCTGTCTACATTTCCTTCTACATTTATAGATGGAGTGTGAGACTAGACTCGCTGACAAAGTCGGAAAGAGCTCTGTCACGGGCATCTTGACTCCTCAGTGTATTGCATGGACAGCGATTTGATTTGTGACCTCTGTGTTGACCTGTGCCTAAAAACATTAGCCATTTTTAGCAAATTGCATTTTCATGTGTTTTAATTTTGAATCCCTGCTCTGATAACATAATCAAATATGCAAATGTCTGGGGTTCAGATATTTATCTGCACCTGAGTCACTAACTGCGTCATGATAACTTGTACTGATGACAGTTAATTGATAAGCCATTTACTTCAGCAATTCCAAATGATTGAAATCTAATCTCGTTTGAATATGATGAATATTTAACATTGACATCAACGAATAGTCTGACAAATATCATCAATGAATAGCCTCAATCGTCAACAATGACCCTGCTCAAGAAGCGTTTGGAAAAATCATGACTCATATTTACATGTGAGTGTCGCACGTGAGCAAACATGAAGCTAGCTCTGCTACATAGCAAAGCAACATTGGAGAGATATTGACATTCGAAGAGGAAATTCTTTCGCATCACGAAGAGATGTGAAATTTACTCAACTGTCAATGAATGATGTCCGTTCTTCCGATTATCAAAGAAGTCGGTTCTGACATTTGACAACGAACTATCCATTCAAAATTTGCAGGGATTTATTAAATTAACCCATCTAGCTAGAAAATCATGACTAATTAATTAATGATCAGAACATCACAATAAGCTAGTACCAGCTTTTGCTGTCGATGTCATAGCTGAGAGAATTTTTGTGTCACCCAATCCAACGTGCCCATGTCTCATTTTTTATCTGGACCTTCTCACGACCAATCCGCACGAGCTAGAATTACTTACTCTTTATCATTATTAGCGTTTTTCTTCAAAGATCGTTGGATTTGTGCTCTTTTAGGACCCACTGGGAAGACGTATCGGAACACATTCGTTGCGAAACTGATATTTTTAAGAATATTTCAATATGCTAGTAATCGCTACCCACACGAATGACGATGAAAAATATCTTGAGAAAAGCACTAGTACAGTATATTTTGCATTAGGATTGTCTCCACAGGCCTATTTTATGCATCGAAAAATCGAGCAGGAAAAAAACACGTGATTTATCCTTAGATATCTCATAATTCAGGTGTATCAAAATTTTTCAACCTTCTGTGATTCTGTTATAGATGGCGAGTCATTGCTGTGTAATCTATTTGTTGGCACTGGTACTTCCGTTATATTTATGAGAGATTTTTTGTCTTGCAATCATTAAATTAAGGACTGTTAATAAGATGAGCAGAAATGAAATCATGGGTAGACTTGCACGGTCGTGTTGCCTAATTATTATTCGCAATTGAACATTTGCAACACGGGAGTGCAAAGTGTAATGAGTCTTGTATTTTGTATTTATTCGTGATTTTTCTCACTTAAGCTGGAATTTCATTATAAATTGACGTAAACCCGAAATTCAAGTCAAACTTGGCTCGTGTTGTAATGAAGTTGTGACTCAAAAACAGTGCGCTAATAATTGACACGAAGAATCGGGAAATTTGACCTTCAGTGGGAAGGCTTTGAATTTCACGGCCATTCTGGTGCGGACACCCAACTGAGCTATCGAAACACTTATCAGCCTAGTCGTGGAATTCGCTTGTGAAAGTCAACAGTTTCTACTTTCAATGATATTTCAGTCAAATGTTTTAAGTCAGTCTACTCCAGGCCTGCAAATCTATTTGTATGGTTTAACGTCACTATTATGTCATACTGTGGGCTTGCACGGTGCTGACATGGTCAAGCTTTAATCTGGAGCGCTGTGATCTTAGTCCGGATGCCCTTCCTGACTACTTCCAGTGATACTTTCGGGGCTCGATCTCTGGACCGAAAGATCTCTAGGCTAGGCCCTTTATCACTGTGCCACGAAGACCCTTTCAGTAATCTAAAGATAATGAATGCATTGCTAAATGATAGTATCATTTACTGCAATATGTAGTAAGCACGCAGCCCACATTTTTGTACTGTCTTTCGACATCACCATGGTTAATATTGTACACATGCACATACACAATCGCAGGAAATGTTATACTTCAGCATTTATTTCATTTAATGATGACATACAGAGTAAAGTAGAGGTGGTGACTCATAGGATGAAAACGTAGATAGTGGGTAAGATGCATATTATCAAGCTGTATCATGTTGCTACATTTCAGAAAGATGAAACGTAGATTTTCGAAACAAAAATCTGTCTTGATCATAACTTGATAAAGTTAGGTGCAGACCCTGCTGTTAAAGAAAAAGAAAGAAAAAATGCTTTATTCACTGTCAATACAAAAGCGGTATATGACATTATTTTGCGATACAACTATGACATTATTTTGCGATACAACTTGTCAAACACATTTTGAATACTTTACAAAAGAATTCGTGTACAGCGCAGAGGAACGTTTAACAGGGAACATTATTCTTGTTTGTCGAAGATCATACATGCTTTTGCTACGAAAGGTGAAAAACTGTGACAACGGGTGACAATATCTGTTACTAGCAACTTTCCTGGCTAGTTTTAGCAAGGTCTTTGAAGCATTTCATGCACACTATTGTTGTTCCGCAGTCCAGTTCCTGCCCATCTTCTCGCTAATCTATCAATTTTGAAGATCTTCTTCATGTGCTTCTGGCGAAGGTCACATATTACAGGCCATGAATACAAAATTTGCGAAAAAACCAAGCTGACATAGGCTTGCCAGATCGCAGCACTCCTGTTGCGGTTGTTTCTGAGTTTCTTAATAAAAGACATGGTGCGCGACAACACCGTTTATGTAGCTCACTAAAATGTTTGTCCCAACGAAGGTCATTTTCAAAATGCACACCAAGCACTTTGACCGAATCAACTTGCTCGATACACGAGTCATTTACACGTATATTCATCACAGGTTTATTTGACACATTTCTTGAAATATACATGCATTTCGTCTTGTCTACATTGATCACAAGCTTTTTTGTTCTAACCCAGGCACAAAAATCATCCACATCAGTTTGAAAAGAGCTAGCATTATCATCCACAAGATGCAGCAAAGTTATGTCATCAGCATATGCAATCACACGAGTATTAGAAAAATTCGGTAAATCATTGATCAAGCTGACAAACAGTAGCGGTCCTAAAACCGAACCCTGTGGAACGCCACTTGAAACAGGCTTCCACGGGCTACTATAATCAGAAGATACAACACGCTGGAATCGACGAGACAAAACTTTCTATCAAACAAACAACATATGGTTGAAGATGAAATTGTTTGATCAAATTATTGAGAAGAGTCAGGTGGCTTAGACTGTCACAGGCTTTTCTGAAGTCAACAGCTAGCAGTTGTACAGAGTTGGAAGTGCGAACAGTAATATGTTGCAGGATTGTCAAACGAAGGGTTAGGAGTGCATTCGTGCAGCCTCCGAAGTTGCCAGGTATAAAGCCAAACTGTCGAGGGTCAAGGCTATTCTTTAAGTGCGGTAGCAAAATGAAATCCCGAATAATCTCAAAAACCTTGCTTGGAAAAGGTAGCAGCGAGATAGGCCGATAATCAGTCTTTCCTTTTGGGATAGGAAGAATGTCTGCAAGTTTCCACGCTTATAGTTTCCACGCCAACGATTATAGACATGAGCAAGAGGCCCGGCAAGAATATCTGCGAACGAGCGGTAAAAATACCCTGGAATACCGTCAGGGCCAGATGAATTGGACTTATAGCTCTTCATTAAACTGTAGACTTGAAATTCAGTAACCGAAGGACGAGTATGACGAGTCAGGACGAGCATCTTTATGGAAATGGATATCGCTAGCGCCAAAAACTGACGAAAACTGATCATTCAGATTATCGAGGGCGTCATGTATTTATTTTTATTTATTTTACAAGGAGGGATGCTCCTATGGCAGTGACATCTGGTGAGGAACACCGAGATCCACCGCAAAAAAATAGGAGTGAACTACATGTACATTCAAAAGGATTACATCTTCACAGTCTTCAACGCTTTACGCGTCACACCTCTCTCGAACAGCTCGTGGGGGAGAGCGTTCCAGAGTCTGACAGTCCGGGGAATGAAGCTGGACGAGTGATGAGCCGTGCGAGACGACGGCACACTCAGAGCCAGTTCGTGCGCGGCATCAGCTGCACGAGTCGATCGTCGCCACTCAGCCGGTCGTGGGAGCAGGTCGCGGATCGGACGGGGTGCCTCACCATTCACGGCTCGAAGAAGGAAGATCAAAGATGAGACAGACCAGCGTTCATGCAGTGGCTGAAGCCGCATCTGTCTCAAGTCCTTAGCGTCCAGGTCATGAAGGTCCATTAGTCGAAGAAATCGGCTCTGTATTCGATACAGGAGCCTCAAGTCAGTCAGGGGACCACCACACCAGACAGGTGAGAGGTATTCTATGCGGGAGCGAAGGGTTCCTTTGTAGGCGGCAAGCATCGCAGATCGTGGAAGGCAGTTCGCAGCACGACGGAGGGCTCCTAGCTGTTGGCCACTCTTGATGGCGATCTTTCTCACGTGGGCGCCCCAGGACAGACGGTTGGTGATGGTCAGTCCTACGATGGAGAGTTGTACTACCTCCACCAGTTGCTCCTCGGCGAGGAATAGCGGTGGATGAGCACTGGCAGCGTCACGAGCACGACTGATGGTGAGCGCACGAGTTTTTGAGGCGTTGAACTTGGCGCACCACGTATCTGCCCAACGATGGATGGTGTTTAAGTCTGTATTGATGGCTTCGGCTGCTGTCACACGATCCGCCCGACTCTCGATGACTATGCAGGGTGCTGTCGTCAGCATAGAGGTCCAAGCTACACGCCAGACCGTCCTCGATGTCCCTCAAGAACACCAGGAACAGCGTTGGACCCAAGACTGAGCCTTGGGGGACGCCGGCGCGCACGGGTAGAGCAGTAGACTCCTGACCGCAGATGGCCACGGATTGAGAACGACCGCGGAGGAAGTCTTCCAGCCAGCTGTGTAGCCGGCCGCTAATTCCGTATGCTGCAAGTTTGGCAAGGAGTCCTTCATGCCAGACACGGTCAAACGCCCTTGACAGGTCAAGGGACACCACTCTGACCTCCCGACCACTATCTAGGGCATTCGACCAGCGCTGGGTGACGTTCACGGCCATATCTAAAGTAGATCTGCCAGTCCTGAAGCCGAACTGGTGGTCCTGAATCACATTGTGGTCGGTTAGGAAGTGTAGCAGTCGTCGGTTGATGATCGTTTCCAACATTTTAGACACAATAGGTAGCATGGAGATGGGTCTGTAGTTCTCGGGGTTGTTCTTTGCACCTCCCTTGAGACATGCAGTGATGCGGCCGTGTTTCCAGCCTTGTGGCACACGCCCCGCGGTGAGTGACAGGCGGAACAGCCGCGAGAGGGGGGACACGAGTTCGCTTGCACACTCGCGGAGAACCCGGGCGCTGATGTCGTCGGGGCCTGTTGATTTGGTGACTTGGAGACGTTGAAGAAGGAGAAGCACTTCATGGTTTCCAAACTCGACAGTTTCAAGCACATCGTCGGTCAACGACTCGAGAGACGGTGGTGAGCGACCTTGGTCGTTGATGCTTGCTTTTGAGGCAAAGCAAGAGTTTAGGAGTTCAGGCTTTTCTCGCGATGTGGACAGCTCTTTGTCGTCGTGAAGCAGCGTGGGGATGGAGGGGCCACGTAGACGACCCATGGCAGCATTGATTGCTTTCCAAAAGCTCTTGGGTGACGCCGGTTTGTTCTCAACGCCAAGAGCGACTGAGTGAAGATACGAGCGGCGTGCAGCTGCGTAGGTCCGTCGCGCATCTGTGCAGGCCTTGCGGTAGCAGCTGTGAGAGGCGTCACAGGGGTTGCGACGCCAAAGCCTCCACGCAGCCATCTTCTTGTCGCGTGCACGGATGCACTTGAGGCCAAACAATGGCGCAGATTTGGGTTTCAGCTTCGTGGTCTTGGATGGTATGAATCGGTTGACACCGGAGATAACATTTGCCCGCCACTTCTCCCACACCTCGTCTACCGATCCGCTGAAGACCAGCGACCAGTCGACTGCGCTGAAATGAGCTCGCAGACCATCCCAGTCAGCGCGATTGTATTGGAGGAAGGTGCGGTAGTAGGGCCGGTCACGTTTGGGGGTGGAGGCAAGGGTGATGGACACCCCACATTGATCCGATGCCAGGGACGATGTTGGTGTGAATAGCATGGTCAGGTAAGTCAGTATAGCAGTGGTCAATCACTGAGCGACTGCCGGATCCGAGAATGAGGGTAGGAACTCTGACTGTTTGAGCCATACCAGTGCTGATACAGAAAGAAAGAGCAGACCGACCAGCACTGTCAGTTCGACTGTCACCCCATTCCTGTAGATGAGAGTTAGTGTCGCCACAGATGATGATCTCCGAGTTGGGATGGGCAGAGCGAGTGGAGGCGATGGCTTCCTCCAAGGACTCGAAGAAGGCGGAAGGGCACGAGCTGGGTGAGCGGTAGACGGAACCGATGATGCAGCAACCTCGACCTGAGCGCCGTCTCACTCGGAGCCAGATAGCTTCCAGGTTGATGGCCGATTCTACAACCTGGAAGCTATCTCCTCCCGTACAAGCACCGCGACCCCACCTCCGTGCGAGCTGCGATCCCTACGGTGAATGCTGAAGCCCGGGACAATCGGCGAAGCCTCCGATGTCAGGAATGTTTCGCACAGACACACTACGTCATATGATGGGAGGACAGTCTGTAGAGCGTGGAGATTGGAGTGGAATCCTCGGATATTCGCAGATAACAGCTGAAGGCGCTCACGTCGACATGCAGTTCTCTTCCTGGCAAGTACCTTACGGTGCGCTGCCTGATGGTCGGAAGAAGAGAAGGCTGCTGCAGTCGGATCGGCTGATCCACTTGTTCCAGGGCGAGTCGAGTTGCCAGACGCCGGCGGAGAGCCAGGCAGGTGGGCGCGTGGGTGTGCGAGCCGCTCAGCTGATCGCTCCTTGGGGAGAGAGAAGGGAGGCATAGGGAGGCGATCGTAGTTGTCGGGAATTCCCTCTGCATCTCGCTGACTCACGATAGGGAAGGAGGTCACTGGTCGGTGAGGTTGGGGAGCAGAGGATTGATGGGGAAGCTGGCGTGGCTGATCGTCGCTGCGAATCAAGGGAGGTCGCCTGGCTAGTACCCGATGGAACCACAGACTTCGCCTCGTGGTGCGAGGTAGGGGAAAGTTATCCCTCAGGCAGAGGAGGTCGGCGCGGCTGTACACGAGGCGTGATGAAGAGGCCATGCGATAAGTGAGTCAGAGGTGAAAAAGGCGCTGAATAGAGACAAAAGTGCTGATTAGGAAGTAGCGGATCGACGGATCAACGACAGTGACCGGGAGCAGCACAGTAGCAGGGCGAAGAGGATTGGCGTCAAGATGATGCAAAAGTTAGGCCGAATGGTGGAGGAGAACGTCAGTAAAAAGTGAAAACACCGAAGATGCTGAACGCAGCCTGCAGGGAACGTCATTCCCTCAGGAGCGCTGGGGAAAATGTGTCAGAGGAAGATTTTTGGGCTTCCTATTGAGTTGAACATTGATAGATTTCCATTGCTCTGAACTGGAGTTGGAATTTATGTTTTGAAAATGACGGAGTTTGGCTTTTGAGATTTCGGACTCGAAACGTTCCCTGAGCTGCAAGTGCTTTTGATAGTTGCCTCGACTTAAAGACCCATCCTTAGCTTCCGACAAAGCTTTCAGGGAAGGAGTAAGCCAGGTAGGATCACAAGATCTCATGCGCACAGTCTTAAAAGGAAAATATGCATTGAAGCAGAGTTTGAGGAATGTTTGAAAGATTTCGACAACATAGTCAACATCATCAAATTTCAGACAAAAGCGGAACCAATCAACAGTGCTCAAAAACTGTCTACATGCAGCATAAGAAGATGGAGAAAAAGATCTAACTTTCATCTTGGTAGTCGAGATATTGCACAATCTAGCGCTGACACTTTTCACAAAAATACCTTTATGGTTGGATCTACCAAGAGGAGCAACGCAGACAGGTATTTCATACAAATCAACATTAGTTCTTATGAAGGCGTCTAAAACATTGTCGCCACGAGTGGGCTGGTTTACAATTTGTGTCAAGCCATTACAATCACAAAATTCACCCATATGATGACGCAAGTCATTGACATCGCCGGTAATCACAAACTGACTGGGCTGAGAAGAGTCAAGTAGTACTTGTAAGTAATCCAAGAGAGTATCATAGGATGAGTTCGTTCCCCAATACGGGTGATACACTACTACCACGTTTGTATCAAAATCAGAGACATAACAGCACAAAACATTCGATTTTAAATTGCTTACAGGATCAGCACTCACAAGAGAAACATTTAGAATGGACTTATGATAGAGCGCAACACCACCACCATTACAGTCCCGATCTAACCGAATGACATTGTAGCCGGGAATGGATACGCAATTATCAAGGATGTTGTCGTCCAGCCAGGTCTCCGTTATGCACACAATGTCAGGGTCAAACTTCAATAATCTTACTTTGAGCTCGTCGATCTTGGGAAATAGGGATCTGGCGTTGAAAGACAGTACAGTTGGGCTTCGGAGAGGAACACGATTCGGCTTACGTAATTTCATAGACTTGACATCGCAGCTAGCACTCGGAGTGTGACTAAGTGAATAGCCGCTTGTTGGGGAGTCGTGGCAGGAGGAGGATGAATGGACTGAAGTCGCTGAGGCTGACTCGGAGTGCTGACCGTCGGATGATGGGAGGGGAGATTTGCGCAGGATCTTGTTATACCATAGCGAGCGTCATTGTAAATGGGAGATGGGGAAATCTCGGCGCATGTCCAGCAGTTGCGACCGGCTCACAGATCTAATAATAAGAGTAGATGACGAAGTCACTGCATCTTTGCGTGTCGGACGGTGAAGCGGGAAAATGTTTATTTACATTTGGCGAGCGCTCCGATCTAAAGGCAGAAAGCAAATGATTCTGTAGTTGATGATGTAAAGTGTTGCACAGACCCACAAAGGAATCTGTGCGGAAAGAGAAACAAAATGAAGCATGTAGATTTCATATATAACGCCCACATCGGTCAGTTGGCATCAGATTTTACATTCGTTTAAACATGGTAACGTCTTGTTGTGTGCCTCACTGTACTAATCGTTCTTCGAAGATTTCCAGTATTTCTTTTCATCAGTTTCCTTTATCAAACAAAGCATTATCACAGAAATGGTTAAATAACATCAAAAGAAAAAATTTTAATCCGTCCAGGTCATCATTTGTTTGCGCTGCTCATTTCACAGAACAAGACTTTAAAAGTGATCTTACATATTCGAAAAAGAAAGGCTGTATCACGCCAGTTGCTCGACGAATTCGCGTGCTTAAACGTGATGCTGTTCTCACGATATTCGAAGGGTACCCAGACTATCGCATTTTAATGAATAATTTTATAAAAGCATCCTCCAATACTAACGTTGTAGAATGCGGAACCTTTACTGACATTGAGCTTGATTTCCGCTTTAATAAGCGTTTTGATCTTCATAAATGTAATGATTCTGTACAAACACCATCCGAATTGTGGAATCAGGATCGTGAAAATCTATATTCGTCTTGGATATATTCCATGAAATTCAATTCTGACTGGCGTTGGAATGTTCTATATTACATCGCAGGATACATAGTTCGGAAACTGAAAGATAAAATTGATTGTACCATCTGCATTGATGCTCTGTTTGACAACATCTCTAGCGAATAGCGATTTAATTGCCGGGAATTTAGATGTAAATTTTGCTCAATTTCTCGCTGTGAAACAGAGAGGTGGTTTGTTGACACCAAGTTATGGGGTATTTTCTGTTGTTTGCGTTACAGAAGCTATTTTCCGATCAATATTTCCAGGTGTGACTGATGTCTCACTCTTGCCTAAGGAAAAACATATTGACATTAAAATTGAATATCTTGTGCTACAAAAGGTTGATAGGATCACAATTTTCCCCGATATCAGTGGACATATATTTGACAATGACCTTGGAAGTGAATCTGATCACATTATCAAGTTGATCCGTATGATTTGCAATTCTTACGTGAAAATTCGACTACTCAGGTACGGTAAGCTGTATTTTGAGAGAAACATTTTTTGTTCTTCAACACAATCTAGGCAGCAAGCGACAAAAGCAGTTTGTTTAGAGGAAAGTAAATATTCTTTTCCTGATTTGCAGTCGTTTTTACTTGCATGTGATGTGACCATGTATTTTTTATATAGTCCTAACATTATTAAATAGCGGCTTCACGTACAAAAATGACATGTTTAAAAATGAACCATCACACTGATTTTTGCGTAATTTTTGAAAAATAACTCCTCTTTATTAAATTGTGTTTTAATTGGGACTTGCTGATATCGATAAATTTTTGCCTCATCTTCTTGATAAAACTGAAATGTTTGCGCACATTCTTATTTTCATGCCATGTTTTAGATCATTCATTAAAATATCACAGTGCACACATTCGCAATATATACCGGTATACATGTATATACATCACTAATCATTTGTCAAAGGTCGACGGAGAACTTTGAAATGAATTCCTCTCTGTCAGTGTAATCAATCCTTTGTCTCTTCCTATCGCCAAAGCGTTGACGGCGCTGTTTGTTGCCTTTACTTCGGAGCAGTGCGATAACGTAAACATGCTTCACGCCTTCGCGTTGCCTCGTCATCCACTCATATTATTAGATCTGTGGACCGGCTGTACTGATGGCGTGACGTCATCAGAAGCCCAACGAGCAGCACAAAGCGAAGTAGGAAATGTATGTAATCCGCAGATGGGCGATGGACAAAGAAAAATCCGAAATTTGAAAATTCTGAGTACACTATTGCTAATCGGTGAAAACTGAGCTGCTCAAACAACAGATCAATGATTGGGCATTCGAATGATGCAAGTTTCACGATGCAGTGTCAATGGGACAAAATGCAGAGGAGAAGTTAGTATCAATCGCTTGTCAGCGGGAAGGAGCTCGCGGAGAGACGTCCGACCACTACGACGACAGAAGATGTTGATTTTTTCGAATTTGAGATTGTACATACGTATATACTCCTAGTCACCAGAGAATCTTTCAATAACATGATTATAAGTTCCTTCAATCAGATATTCTTCTCTGGGTAATTTTTTCGTATCTGGTAAAATATAGTAGATATAAACGATTAATGACTGTCAATCGCTCATTGCTTGTAAATTAGTTTTCTTGATCTATACCTTGATAATATTCAGCAATCAATGCTACTATAATGTATAAAAATAAGATTGAAGGGCGAAGTAGCTGCACAAGAATACTCATCAAAGGCTCGCTCTGAAACACACGTTTTCTCAATAGATGCGACCGTTTGTGTAAAGACCGGCGACACTACCTGCATGCATATGTAATAAGAAAGAACAAATCAACGAGATTTGATTATTCGACAGCTGTATCAAAATACTAAATTTTATTGATAGCAGCGGCAAGACATCAAGCCTATTGGATTCCACGAATACAAAATTCTAGTGCCAAATCTTACCCTGACAAAATCCTTGTCAAATGTTTTGAAAATCCATTTCTTGGCTGATAAGCCACTTGTTTTGTGGTGTGACTAAAAATGGATGAAATCTTTTTGATTGATTGGATTATGCTTTTGGTCAGGTGTCAGGTCGACCGTATATGATACCTTTAAATTTGACCCATAGGTTAGAGACTTAGTCTGCTTCTGTATTTTTTTCTGTAAATAAATGAAAAAGAGGCCTATTTACTCGTGTAGATGATTAGGTTGATCTTGAACTCGTCTCGCACAAAGCATTACAAAATTGTCCAAATATTGCCTAAATCATCTGATTAATTCACATCCGAAAAATAAATTTGCTTACTCATTGCAATGAAATGCATTCACTCAAGTTATATTGATTGAAAGACACAGACTCAGATTAATGTACATGCATAATATAGTACTTTTACAATCAAAATTATCACTTTTATTGGCGGGTTGTTTTCAAGGAATTCCGCCTATTACCGAAAGGCTCAATGACAAAAAACTTGGCATCAGGGTCAGCAACATAAAGTAATCGCAAGAGTAATCACGCTAAACACAGTCACAATCAGATTGGAGAATGTATTTTTTTCATTCTAATCCGTATGAAGCGAATTGGACACCCTGATCCGTTGACTGGGAGTATGACCCTACCGGTGAAATCCTCTGATTGATGAAATATCAACTTATCTGAATAACTGAAGTTTGTCATGCCCAGAACGGATACACAATGAATAACTCCACATAGAGATGAGCCACTTCTGATTTCAATCAAAAAGCGGAAGCACCCAAGTGTGAGTGATATTTCTTTTATATTTCACCATAGAATGTTAGAAGCTGTCGAACGTTTTCGGCCAGCGTCCACCAGCCATAATCACGACAAGTTAACAAAGACCTGATCCTTCTTTTTTTATTTCACTATAGAATGAATAACTGTTAATGTATTACAGAACCTCCTACCCCATTCTTCTGGTCGCCAACAAAGTGGACTTGGTGCATGTGCGTAAGGTGACAAACGACCAAGGAGAACAAGTTGCCAAGAAGTTAAATGTAAGTCTTATTTTCCAAAAAGTCATAAGTCATAGATGTTTATTTTGAAATGGAACAGGAAACGGAAGGCAATTGCCGCAAGGACACTTACAAGCAAGCGTTGATAATAGGTGTAGCACTATGCATGCGCAAAGTTTACCATCACAATATGCATAACATATGAGATATACTGGTATATTTACAAATCTACATAGTGATCATAATATACATCATATAAAATACAAAATACGCGGAACCTGCACATTTACAAATTTTCAGAGTGATAACTACATAATTAAAGTTCATTGGGTGGGAGTCATCACAATATTCACTCGGATCAATGGGATTAAATCTCCTTTTGATCTTATTATGATGCGAGTCTTCACTATGGAACAAAAGTAGGTATCTAAATAAAAATTTGTCATCAAGTATGAACTACATGCCAAATAATTTTTACGAAATTACATATTAGCGGTCACAGTATGAGCAAAATACAGAAAATTATTCTTCATAATCGTAGAAATCGAGGGAAAATATGAAGATCATATGCTACCACTCATGGATTCGTTGGTTTACTAAATTGTAACTGCGAGTATAATCGATGATGATTATGGCTCTCATGATCTACGATCAAATGATATAGTGACATGCAGTGTGCGTCGAACGCACACTCGCCTGGGAGACCGAGCTTTCTCCGTTACTGCATCGCGATTGTGGAACAGCCTCCCTTCACATCTCAGAGACCTCTTCCAATCTTTCGTCGATCAATTAAAACGTACATGTTCAAAAGAACGCCTTGTAACCTTTGTACTGTGCATGATAATAATTTTTTTCATGAATAAATAAATGAATACGATCGGATTGCACTTCGCCATGCAATATGATGTGCAGTTCACCGCTCGAGTTGCAGATCTGTTTCTTTTGGCTTCCTTGATTATTCGCAACAGATAAATCTACTTCGGGGGATCATTATCTCCTTGGGCCTCTTTCTGTTAACCAAACTCGTAAACGATTTGTTCGCTGTACACTACTCAGATCCGTGATGACTAGGACTCGGAAAAATATTTAGTCAACGGTATCAAAATATTCAAATATTTATTTATTTCAAAACCTCGGAATATTAAAAAAAATCATCAAAAGTTTTGAAATGCTTAAAATCAAAGTTCACTGTGGATTATAGTAATGATTCCGCTGGATTCATGAAAAGGTTAAGTCCCTCCCATCAACATATTTAGATGCTCATTTATTCCAAAAATTTTAGGCAGTAAAGCGTAAGTTGGCCATATGTATTTCCATTTTTTGGTAAAAACAATACCAGACTAATATTTAGAGAATAAATGATAGAGCGCAAGATTTAGATGTCGTTGACGCCTGTAAGATGCAATAATTTATTACACGGTCCTTCCTTTTTGCGACAAAATTGCGTACCCTGACCAACTAACATAGTGCTTCCTAAAAATTTGATATAATATGTTAAAAGCACAGCACTAGATTCATCTGCGCACGCTTCGGTGTACTAGAATGGAAGAATCGTATCTAACCTAGATATCGAAATGGCACATCACAGAATCAGACAGCTTGCTCCTTCTCGAATGGATAATTTGTGTATCGCTTGCTATTGGATCAGGTGACCAAATATTCGTGCGCCTGCTATTTTTTTTAAATAATGATCGGAAGGGTCAACGTTATGGAGAAAACTTGCGCGCAATGATCTGAATTCTTCGAATCTGAAGGAATTGTAGCAATCGAAGCACTTTGCTGGAATACACAGTAATCCGCAATCGACGCACGACATTTTTCCTGTAAGGTATTAAAAATTCCTTTTTGCCCACTTAGTAAGTTCTTCGATGTGCCGTCGATTTCGAATTAATCACACTTCTAGCAAACCGAAGCAGATAAACTAAATATTTAATTCTGTGGTTAAAAGACAGTGGAAGATGCACAGTCTTTGAAAATGGTGACTGCCGATGCATCCCAATTTTCAATATATTGATTTCAACATGTGATTAAATCAAGGGAATGTTTTAACGGAAAGCAAAACGAGTCCACAAACCTTAGAAATATTTAGAAAATGTTTGAGAAAAATCAAAATATTTAAAATACCCCAAGAATTGAAGAACACAATATTTTTCCGAACTTAAGTGATGATTAAAAATTGTCCGAGGTCATTGATTTCCTCTCATTCAACTAAAGGGTGATCTAGTAGAATTCTTGTATTTCCATTATTGCAAAATGTTTCTTCATTTGGCATATTAGAATATGCAGTCAAAATCACCGGACTTGAGATGAAAGAAAAGAAATATCGATTCCAAATTTGTAGGCTGACGAAAACGGAGCATGTAGGTCACGAAGGGGTGAATTGAACTTAATGCAGCCGTTTGATGCGTATAAACAGTTTCACGTAGAGTGTCGATTTGTTGAATAAAAATCAGTGTGATGGATGAAGTGGAGTATCGAAGCGTTATTAAATTCCTTGTCTTGCGAAAATTGGCACCAAGTGAAATTTTGCAACAATTGCAAGAAGCATACAAAGAATCCTGTCCGTCAAGAACCACCGTGTATTACTGGATTCGTGAATTTCGAAGAGGAAGACAAAGTGTATTTACGGACACGTCGAAGAGCGGTCGCCCAGCCGAAATTACAGAGGCCAAAGAAGAGGAATGCGCTGTTTTAATGCACGAAAATCGGCACATTAAAATCGATGATGCAGCCGATATTCTGAGAGTGAGTCACGGAACAGTGTACCCATTGTTACGGCAAAGGGATTCTCATTTGGGTTTCTTCAAGCCTATAAGTGCCTATAAGTGTAATTTTTGCATTTCATTTATAGAAGTTTTGTTGCTATTATTTACAATTATCTGATGCCTTCCAAAGTTCCTTGCATCACCTTGCTGTACAGTATACTTTCCGTTTATTTGATTGATATTCTACGACAAATTATGAAAATGAGAAAGACAAACAACAAAGTGTACTCAAGTCGTCAAGATCAAAACCCCTCTCAAGATCAGCTTACGCAACGTAAGAGGACTGAGGTCCAATTACGACGACATCAACATCTTCCTCCAAGGTGAGTCACCAGATCTATCCCTGTCGGAAACCAGGTTAGATCCCAGTGTGCTACTGAATCAAGCGATGCTACTCCTGATGGATACATATTTCAGCGGATGGATTAAGCACCCTGTCATGGTCTTGGAGTTTATGCCAAGTCAAGCCCTCCCTCTGAATGGGGCGCCAAATGGCTTGTTTCCTTCAATCCTTCTAAAAGTCAGAGTGCTTTGCACTCAGGACTTAAAGAAGATGATTGTCATCGTAGCGTTAAGATGTCAGATAATAGGATCAGAGAACAAGCTTCCATCTCCTTCCTTGCATAAGCAATCGCGAAAGACTGGTCATGGAAACCGCACATCCAGTCCATCAGCAAGCAGGCAGCTCAACGCATTGGTAGTGTCTATCGTGCCAGCAGCTATCTTCCACCATAGACTGTCTGCTATCTTTGCAAGTCCACTATTCGTCCTCTGATGGAGTATTGTTGTCAACTGTGGACCGGCGCCCCACAAACACATCTTAACCTCCTTAAACGGTTTGAGAAACGTGTCAAGAATCTTATGGGTGAAAAACTTGCTAACAAGTTGCAGCCGCTCTCTGTCAGAAGGGAGGGATGTCGCTTCACTCAGTCTCTTCTACAGATAGAATTTCGTTAGAGGCAGCTCTGCAGTAAATGAGTGCGGATCCAAACCGAATATCTTCTTTAGAAGCACACGCAGAACTAATGCACTCACATGCTATAATGTGAGCTTAGAAGGCGCACGTACTGTGAGTCGCTCAAAAAGCTATTTTGTTCGCACGGCACAGCTTTGGAATCAGCTTCCCCAGAATACTTTCCCTGACCAATACAGTCTTGATACTTTCAAGAGGCGTGCGAACAGGTTTCTGATGAGGTCAGTTTTATCGGATTAGAGGATCTGTTTTTCCTTTATTTTAAATAAGACATTTGATTGCCTTTTCATTGAGTAACCCCTATCTTCGTTCTTGACTCATAGCTGTGGTAGGGGTGAAAATTCTGTAAAAAAATACACTTAAGCGAAATTCAAAGGTTTCACAATTTTGCTTATTGGATATCAGCAATCAAACAGTTCTCATCTGACATTTTAAAAGCTCATCTTGTAACGCTAATGAATATGCATATACGACGCATTGAAGAAGATGCCAAGAATGGTGCGTTTTTATGACAATCAGATTATCTTGTATTCTAGCATTCATTTCAATATTCCGTTAGCGTCACTGCATTCCTTTTACGACCAAATTAAGAGGAATGATACCTCGTGATCTTGGCTATTGCGTAAGAGTGACGCATTGCACTAAACAGCGTCGATAGGAAACAATAGCTGTCCAGTCGGAAATTTTGTTGATGCTAGATTTCATATGACATTCCATAGCTTGCAATTCTGACTGAAGTTTTTGTGGTTTGGTTGAGCGTGAGTCGAAAAATTGATTCTGGAAGGAACTTCATGTGATGCTGAAGATAGGTAATAGTTATTGCACTGTGAGCAATAGTCGAGCGCGTAGCGCGAGACTGGCTTCCAGTGCGATAACTAACTTATCGGCACTGCTTTCTGTGCACGGTGTCACACAAATCTTCCCCTTTTCTTGTGTGAGCCATGTGTGAGCACATGTGTAGCACACGTGCAGCACGCTTCAGACTACTCTGGCATTGAAACACGAACTGGACATTTCTCTCGTGTAGTTGACAGAGACATGAAGAGATTCAAGAGAAGATGAGAAGTTAAATATGTAGTCAGAATTTCACTGAGTTGTTTCTTAGTGCCTTGCTTTTATTTTAGATGATCTCCATATGAGGTCAGACATAAAACGTCATTGATTGTTCGTTTAAATCACTTCGATTTTATTGCAATTTCTAAGTGTGATTTTAGGAATGTTTTATGGAACGTGTTATGAGGAGCACGCGTCATACCGCTGTGGAACAGAAACCCGGAGTAATTATTTCTCTAGTATGAGTGACAGCGACATGTGATAATTAATTGGGAGTCTGCAGTCCGAGAATTGAGAGAAGATGATCAGAATTAAATACTTCTAGATTTTCATTAAAGTGTCTAGTTTCCTTGCTTTTCCATTATCTCTACACTTCATGATTAATAGTCTGGAGTCTAAGAAATTTAAAGATTGTGAGACGCAAGCAGTTAGAAATTTTGACAGAAGTGTGCATGTTCTATGTTTTCGCTCCATTTTATCACTACATTTGGGCTGACCGCTTTCTTTCCACAACATCGATAATTTCTTCCACTTCACTATGTGATCAATTTTCTAGGAGCGATAAAGTCCATACGTTTCCTTTGGTGTCAGTTATCTATCTTCTCACTTATTTATGTGTAATTTATATGTATTATGGTTTTCATCACTCCCAGAACTTCATCCTTCCTTACTTTATGTTTAAAAATTTGCTTTGTGCTGCTTTCTCGATTATATGTGCTCTTCGTTACTTTGCATATACTCATTGCTTGATATTCGCGATTTGCATCAATTAGAATACTTTCAATATTTCGTCCGTTTTTTGGTATATTTCATTATACATGGGGAATGGGATAGTAGCTTATTATTCACGGAGACTGGAACATAGCCTAGCACAATTAAAATCTGGCAATCATAGCAAAATTTGCGTGTTTTAATTATAAATGTGGAGGTGATTTACATAGGATTTATTATAACATTAATACTTTTTAACTTTGGGATTTTTTATAACTTTTCATAGAAGTATCTACACTTCAAGATTGATCGCTTTAATTACTATAAGAGCAGCACGCGGAATAAAGTAATTGTCTGAAGTATAAGAAATTGAAGGATTAAGGCATCTGCCAGTTCCATGTTTTTGTTGTACTTCATTGCTGCATCAGGGATGACCGCTTCTGCGACAGCAATAACTTCAGAGTTGGAAAAGTCGGAATTGGAATTAATTCCGATCCGGAATTAATTCCATTTTTCGTCGGAATTGGAATTGGAATTGACGATATTCAAATCTACTGGAATTGGAATTGACCCTGATAAACCTCAATTCCACTTTTTCGATAGACCTGTGATAAATCTATTTGTACAAAAATTGAAATCGCAACGTCCAATCACAACAATTAACAATACTAATTTTTAAGACTTATAACTTATATACTATAGACTTATACTTTTAAGTTATATAGATACGATACGCAACGATAAAAGAAAAACTTTAAACTTACAGTTCACTTCTTAATGTTGACTTCACTTCAATTCGATCGGACTCATTTATACCTAAATAATATCATAAATATCAGTGTCATTTATACCGTCAATCTTCAATTGCGCTCGCTGATGTGTTGCTGTATACCATGGATGCGCAACCTGCGGCCGTAGCAGAGGCAAAGTGCGGCCGTGACAATGAGAAGCAAATGAAAAAGAATATTGTGCATGTATATTGCAAATATTTCTGGAGTTCAAGGCAATCGAAAAACAATCGTCATAGCATACTGGTCATCTTCTAACTGTTCCTTCACCTGAAGAAGTTCCTTTCTGTCACACTGCTACAGTCTTTGATGCGCTCAACCACGAATTTAGTGCGCGGTTCAACGACTTCAACGCACTTGCTCCTAAAATAAAGTTCACTGCCTCGCCACACCTGATCCAGATAGAAGAGGTTCCATTCGAACTTTAAATGGAAGTGATCGAGTTGAAGGCGAATGATTGTCTTGTGAAGAAGTTCAAAAGTGATGGTATTTTACATGAAATATGGAAATCAGCTGTGGAATATCCATGATTGCGAGAGTTGTCCTAAAACGTTTTAGTTCTATTTGGAAGCACATACGCCTGCGAGGCAGCGTTCTATAAATTAAATTTCATAAAGAACAAGTACCGGACGCGCTTGACAAAAAAAAATAATCTCGAGAATAGTTTACGTTTGATGACATCCTCTCAAGTGCCTGATTTTCGAAGCTTGGTCAACGACGGACAACAGCAAGTTAGTCACTGAGTCTTACACTGATATAGTAGATTTTTTACAAGAGATTGTATTTCTACCTATTTAGATTTTGTGTATTTTCATAAATAAAATATGTACAAATTTCAGCTGTGTTTTATTTCGCATTTATCATTAAATTTAAGGCTTACGTTTTGGGTTGCGAAAGAACTGTATGATTAGCAATAATAAGATACTTTATAACTTCAATAATAACGCCAGGTAGGCAGGCTTATATGCGGGGTTCTAGAAATGCGTAGGCCTATATATAGATTATATATATATATAAGTGTTTCTATATATTCTTATATATATATATATATAGTATATATAAAGTGTTTTCTCCTTCGGTTGCCCCTACAAAAACATGCTTTCAACTTTTGAAGCGATAACACCTTAAACTTAAAATCATTTCTGGTCAAAAATGACCGTCGGTCGTACATCGGTTAACTTGCCTTTATAAGTATAAGTAGGCCTTTACTTTTGTTCACTGCGTCATTCATCATGGAAAGCTAATTTGAGTGGTGCAATATAAAAAGGATTGGCTATTGACCTAGTTGTCCACACATATTAAGTGCGACCGTGATTCTTTCGGCCTTCGAAATGACGGCCGAAAACTGTAGAAGGTTGCGCACCCGAGCCGTATACGCTGCTGTGTTGTTCGCTGGCGGGCAATTGTTGTTGTTATTTCTGTAGTTAAGTTGCATCGCGATAGCCCGGAGTTCTTCTAACAGCTGCTGAAGATGTTGTATGAGTTGTTGTTGGTAGTTGTGATTGTGTCAATTTCTCATCGTTTCTAATTTATACCAATTTTTGAGACTTGACGATAAGTCCACTTTCTTTTAAAAATTGATAGTTTCCTTTAATCTCTGCCCGCTAGCTTTCGACCCGACTTCATTTCGTGCTTATCACGGATTTTATAATCTCCTTTTTGAACATGGACCATTAATCAGTTTTCATGATATCTCTTCTATCGTCGTTTTTTCTGTCATCATCAAGTTATTCGCACATTGAATTTCTTTCTTCTGTCAGTTTATTAATCGATTTATTCGATTATCGATTTAATCGATTGCACTGGGAGCAGCAGTTGAGCGCGCAGCGCGAGAGTAGCTTCCAATGCGATAACTAACTTATCGGCACTACTTCCTGTGCACGGTGTCACACAAATATTCCCTTTTTCATGTGTGAGCATATGTGCAGCACGCGTCAGACCGCTCTAACATTGAAACGCGGATTAGACATTTCTCTCGTATGGTTGACAGAGATGCGGACAGACTCAAGAGATATAAAATGTGAAATATGTCAGAATTTCACTGAAGTTGTCTTTAAGTATTTGTTTTTTATTTTAAATCATCTCCACATGAAGACTAACCGTCAAACATAAAAAGCTTTTGATTGTTCTTCCAAATCACCTCGATTTTACTGTAATTTCTTAATGTGATTTTAGGGACTTTTTATGGAACGTGTTGTGAGGAGCGTGCGTCATACCACTGTGGAATTGAAACCCGGAGGCCGGAGTAGTTATTTCTCTAATATGAGTGACAGCGACATGTGGATAATTAATTGGGAGTCTGCAGTCCGAGAATTGAGAGAAGATGAAACATCAAACATTTTTAGATTTTGCATAGAAGTTTCTGTTTTCCTTGCCTTTCCATTATCTCTACACTTCATGATTAATCGCTTTCATTCTTATAATAACAATAGGGGACTGCGCGGCATCAATTAATTGTCTGGAGTCTGATAAAGTTGTGAGAAAGAGTGGGAGACGCAAGCGGACAAATAATTTGATAGACGTGTGCATGTTCCGTGGTTTTGCTCCATTTCATCGCTACATTTTATTTTCCATCACCCTGAGAACTTTCTTTAAAATTCTCCCGCATGAACTAGGAATCTTGAAATCTTTGTATCTTCTTCTGTTGCTTGCAATTGAAACATCTGAAACAATTTCATCCCGATTATAGAGAGCAAACTAAAAGAAATCACATTATGATTACCACAAAATCGTAAGCGCCAGACCCTAAACATGTTTTGTCTCCTGTGCTTGTGTGACGTGACCAGGACTTGACTTCATACATTTGCTTTCTCATCCACAAGCAGGCTTCACCAGCTTCACTTTCAACTCGTTTTAATGATGTAAACACCGCGATTCATTGCATTCCTACACAATGGCATTCACACATTGCATGCAGCCATGATTTCGTGATGCCTCAAGCAGTGCAATAAGCCACGAAAAAAGCTAGCCGTGCGATAAGCAATCCACTAGTTGGTCGTCGCGCGGGAGCTCTTGCTATCGTTCGCTGTGCGATAAGTGTTACCTGCACACATTTTACAGGAAACTGTATCAGTGAAATGTGCACATGTAGAATGAGCCTTTTGAAGAGGTGATTGAATAATGTGTCTATATGTTAGGTCATTAGTCATACAGGAAGTGTTCGCTAAAAGTTTACCTCATGTGTACCTGTAGTTTAATGAAATTTTCAAGAAATTGTGGCTTATCACATTATTCTCATTGTGAATTATTGATCTAATAAAATACTTTGCGCTACATATTTTGCCTCTAAAACAACGAAAGATTGCTATCAAATTAATTGAATCTGTTCTTGTGGTCTCTAAAGTCCTCATTCTCATAATGACATGTAGATCGTGGCTCGCAGGGTGGACGGGAAAGAGATGAAATTTAATTTTAGATAACAAGCTTTACATAGGAAAGGAAGCTTAACTATGCATCAAAAATTATATTATTAAAATTTTGACATCTATCTGCAGAATTATGTTGCTACATGTAGTGATGCAGTTCAGCTGCTCGGACCTTGACATTTTCATTAGCATTGAGAGTCAAAGTGTCTCAATCAGTTTGATGGAGTATGCTGCATCGGGTCATCTTGAAAAGGATATCGAACCCACAATTCACAAAGTATTTTGCTATTACACGAAACTGTCCAGACATCTCACGATCGACGATGAGGACTCCGTGATGATACGTCAGATGAAACATGTCGGTGAACTTTCAATCAAAGAAAAGTGGAGTAAACGACTGAAACCTATCCATTATGCTGCAGTTATTCTCGACCCCCGTACCAAGTTATCTGCGGCAATCGATTCAGCGGAGCGAGAACAAGCAACTGACAATTTGCGAGAGTTGATTCACAAACTCAACCCTGTAATAGATCAACCAACTGCCTCGTACGAGGAAGATGATGATTTCTACTTTCCTTCAACATCAGCTGATGTATCATATGGATCACGGAGCTCTTTAGAGCGGTATTTTGTGGAAGACACAGAACCAGGGATACGATCATCAAGTGACTTGCTATGTTATTGGAAACAAAAGTGTTTTCGCATATCCAGACTTGGGAAAGATCGCACAATGTGTGCTCTCAGTTCCAGCATCAACCGCTACATTCGAGCGCTGTTTCCTACAAGCTGGCTATACTATTAACGTTAGGCGAACACGTCTTAATCCATCAACTATTGACATGTTGCTGTTTGTGCGGTCTGCACTTAAATTCACTACTGAATTGGATACTGACAGTGATGCTGAACTGCATAGTGACTGATTATTGATCCGTCGATTCAAATACTTACGAGATTTGCTATTGCGAGTTTTAGTTGTTGCATCAGAAAAAATCAGTCTGGCATTGTAGCGACTCGCGTCAGTTCTTTGTTTTTTTTTTGTTTATTAGAATGCATTGCAGTACATTTTGTCGTTTTATTTCAACTTTACGAGATTCTTCGATTTATTGTAAGTTTTCCATCGAGAGAAAATTTTGTGGGTAGTTATGCTTCTTATTCAGTATTTATTAAAATACTTTATTAGCCTAAAGAAAATACTACTAGGAAGTTAGACTACCGCCTGGTATCACATTAGGATCAAGCATTAGCTTAATATATAGAAATATTTCTGATTTTTCGAATATAATCGGGTCGGGTTCGGGTTGAAATTTTGTTCGACTCGGGTATCCGAATTTTTGGAACCAGACCCGACGCTCATCTTTGATCTAAAGCTTGCTAACAGTTCTTCAATGATGCTTAGCATCCAGTTCATCCTCAGGCGTGAAGCTCAGATCATTGCTAACTTCTAGTTTGTCATGTCAGCAAGTATCCTCTGCCATTGCAAACTTATCGTGACATAATAGACTTTCTACAACGGTAGCAAGTCAACTGTCCGTCTTCTGATGTGATGGATAATTGTTGCCACGGTGCCCTAGAAATACTTCAATCGTCTCGAATGGTTAAAGAAACGTGTCCAGGATGTTGCGGATGAAAAATTCGCTAATGAGTTGCTTGCAGCGCTCCTGTTAGAGGGGAGACAATTTAATTTAGTCTCTTATTGTTTTGATAGAAGCAAATCCGTTGCAAATGAGTGCTTTCTCAAATCTGAGATCAAACCCAGAAGCATGCACTGAGACTCTTCCGCTATCATGTGAGCACAGTGCGCGCACGTACAGTGAGTCGCTCAAGAAGCATTTTTTGTTCACACTGTACAATTTTGTATTCAGCTTTCCAGACCACTTTCTCCAACCTAGATGCAAAATTCATAACTTCCAAGAGGCTTGCGAACAAGGCTCTGGTGCAGACGATTTAATATGTGAAGAAGTTCGGAAATCTTTGCTTTGCTAATGTATGATAACCCATAATAGTAATAGCCGCAATTGAGTAAGCGAAGAAACAAATAGAAAAAGTGACGCCCTTTAATAGGAGACGCATATCAAAATTAGCCTATATATAATGGCGTGTGTAAATTAGTAAGTTGGGATCGACCGGGTACGGGAGCGGCTCCGGTCACTTTCCAGACACGGTCCAGGTCCGGACTCGGTTTCAGTCATTTTTTAGACATGGTTCCGGTCCGGTGCGACTTCAGTCATTTTCCAGACAGAGTTCCTGTCCGAGCACGGCTCTGGTCATTTTCCAGGCGCTGCCTTCTCAACAGTGTCATCGAATGACTACATTGTAGGCGAAAATAGGTGAAACTTCTAACTAACGAAATGATCGAAAGGTGCAAGTAATCGCAAAACAACGTATTAGTCTCATTTTTTCACATTTCAATCTGATTTTATGCATACAGTCGACGACGAAAAGTTTGCACGGAGGTAATTTGATGCGTATTTTTTAAATTATATTGTTATTATGACAAAATATTAGAATAAAAACATCTTCAGTGCTAACAATTATTTATTCCATTGTACGACAGACACAGTGAAACGTTCAAAGACATTAATAGGTCTAATACCTTGTCTGGAACCCCTTCGCAGAGATGACCGCCTCAATGCGGCAAGGCATGGATTCCACCAGTTTTCGGCAACTTTCGGCGATTTCTGGATCTCCATTCCAAACGGATTTAAAATTGGAGATGATTGTTCGTTTGATGGTGCAAGATCTCTGTCTGAGACGTCGTTTGACAATACTCCAGAGATTCTCAACTGGGTTGAGATCTCGCGATGCTGGAGGCCACGGAAGAACGTTGATGTTGTTAGCAGTCATAAAATCCATTGTCTTCTTGGTTTTGTGACACGGGGCATTATCTTGCTGAAACAAACAATTTCCTTATGTCAACCACTCATTCAGCTGCGTGATAACGCTGTGCCTGATAAATCTGACTACAGTATTTCTCGGTATTCATGGTTCCATCAATGATGGCTGCGCGTCCAGTTCCACGAATGGAAAAGCATGCCCAGACCATTACAGACGAAGGATGCTTTCTCGTAAGGTTGTAATGAGATGGAGTCAAAAGATGGCCTTCAATGACACGGACGTATCGTGGACAGTTATCGAGGATCGCAAAGACGGATGCATCGCTGAATATTACCTTTGACCAGGAGTCTACAGTCCAGTGACGGTGATCACGGGCCCACCAGAGACGTTGTTTGGCTTGCTTCTCGGAGGTGGAGGGTCGACGATAAGGTTTGACAACTTTAATACCGGCTTTCGTGCCGGTTCTCTGTACAGTTCTCAAGCTGCATACATTCGTGGCGTCTAATTCGATGTGAATCTCACCGGCACTCTTGCGAGGATCCTTTGAGGCAATTTTCTTCATACGTCGAATATCTCTCGTTCAACGCTGTTGGTCGGCCTCAATTCTCGTATTTCGTAGTGTGCGAACATGTTTCTTGAAGCCGACGTATTGTTCGTGACACTGTTAATGTGAGACATTGAGCTCGTTTGCGATTTCCATAACTTTCATTTCAGCATGCTGATAAAGAGTCACAATCTTCAATCTTCGAGCGTCATGATGATCAGTCATAAATTCGTTGTACTTGATAACTTCTGTCTTTACTTTGTCAAAGCAAGTCGACAATAGGCTAATGTCATCTGTGAAAGTCACAATCGCATGAATTTGAATTTGAATTCTACGTTCACAGTTGAGAGTGTATATTGTGTAGACAGAAGTTCTAAATTTCTCCATGGATATCTAAAATCAGTGACATCAATACATGTCTTTCAAAACCATTTTTTGAACTCGGACAAGCCGCATTGTCGCATAGAGTATTTCCGAATTGAAATGAATATCAAGTATCGTTTGCCATACAACTTTGAATGATACAACTCTTACAAGCAATAGTTTAAATGCCATATGAGCTATTCTGATTATGAATTTGGATAAGACGTAGAAAAATACAAAAGCAACGAAAAGACTACATTTTTCATATCAGCGTCAAAAATACAGATTTTTATACAAAGTAAGTATCTAAACACAATCTGATTTTTGAATTACTGTATTTGTCTATATGAGTATTCAGATATTGTTCTATCCTCAATTCAACTAAATCCATTGGTTTAATACCATGAACATATAGTTCATGTGGTCACAATGTTTATAAAGCAAATTTTACAGTAAGAAAGAAGTCCGTGCAAGCATTTTGTCGTCGACTGTATTTTCTGCAATATAAGCCAGATGGTGAGTAGACGCATGTCTGTAGATTAGTAGACTTGAACAATGATGGAGGCATTGGGTAGAAGCAGATGTATGGATCGGACACGTAAACAGCGATGAGGGGTTTGAGCTGCGCGTTCGCGGAACCTGCGCGGATGAAGGTCTGAGAAAAACATTCTTTTATTTGGGGTTAGAAGAGATCTTTTTTTGAAGTCCCGGTGGCCTTTTTCTTGTAGATAAACAATTAAACATTTCTACTACTACATTGACTATATTTAACATTATTCAAATATTAGGCTATCTATAAATATGTAGGTAGGCCTATATCTGAAAGTGACTTTGATTTGATGTTGGTTTTTTCTGACTAGTATTTGTGAGTTATATAGAAAGGGATGTTTTGTTTATATACGTACATAGGTTATAATTACGTGTTTTCATTTACTTGTGATAATAATAACAGCTTAGTTTAAGCTCAAGGCATGCTAGCGCGGAGCTTGTTATCGATGTGGTCGAGCTAAAATGGTTATTCGTATCAATGAACTCAAAAGAAACAAATAGGTCGATATGTTTCTAAATTGGCTCACGTGCGCGGAAGTCATGGTACTAATCAATTTTGTTTCAGGGACGAAGCCTTTCATTTTTTGAAGAGAAGCCGCATGATAATATAGTGCAAAACTCGTTGTTATTGCGTCCAGGGTAGGGTTGTTGTATATCCCGAAAAATCTTATCCCGGGAAATCATTCAATCATTTCCCGGGATCCCGGGAATTTCCCGGGAAATAAATTAGTAAGGTTTATAAGCCGAATACTTTGATGATAGATTATCAGCAATATTTTAGAATAACTCGAGGGTAATATAACATGTAAATACATACAGTGGTGATAAAAAAAATGGGACAGCTACATTTTCATCAATTTCAATCGCTTCTCCTGCCTTTTTTATTTATTGTACAGCAAGAAGGCATACATCATTTAAAAGCTAACGAACGAAGTTCGCTGTTTAGCAACCAATAGAAATCGCACTATAATTTCTTGTCTAAATTGGATAGCAAAATGTTTTAAAATATAATAAAATTTACATATAAATATGGAATTAATGTAAAATGATTGCTTAAATACATTCAGAATAGATTAAAAAATGATTTTATTAGTTTTTAGATCTTTTCTGAATGTATTTAAGAAGCCGTTTTAGATTATTTTCTTATTTATTTAAATATAATTTTTTTCTTTTTTGCCAGCCAATTTAGACAAGAATTTTATAATGCGTTTTCTATTGGTCGTTAAGACAATAGAAAATCGAAGTCTTCCAATTACAGTTTGTTTATTGTTGAAACCGAAATTACACATAATACAAAAGAGCGACATATCTACCCTATTAATATCATTGCTGTAACTAAATCACAGATATTATGTATTTCCCGGGAAATCGATTTCTCGAAATTAGCTGATTTCCCGGGAAACAATCCTAGTCCAAGACTTGCAATCCTTCATTGAATTCTGATTTAAAACGTCATGTATATAATTTGTATAACTTGTACTTTTAGCAGTTTTGATATTTAATGACTTTGATCAGTGCATTAAAAAATCAAATCCTTACAAAGAAATAAAAATCAGAAATGTCATTAAATTCGATAATAATTACACGATATATTTTAGCGTGGTCAAGAATACTGATTTTCATAAAACCTAGACCAGGCAGAAACAAGTTTCAACCAAAAGAAACATTCCTTTCTTAAACATGTTTCATGAAACAAATTACCAATCTGCTTAGTAGATAGTTTCCAGGAACCGCGAATATGTTCCCAAAAGTAAGTATTCACAGATACAATTTCCTAGTATATATCATGGGCTTGAGTTTAGACCTTAATTTATACTACCCTACATCGATACACTGCATGCGCGGATGACATCGTCCTGCGCGGTTAGGGTCTCGAGGCCCCCGTTGGCAACGCTGCGTAAACCATATACCTGATAGCGAGACCGATTACTCGGGCACATGTCAAGGTTGACTGTCTCACTTCCGCTGCCTACCAGTTTCAGCATCCGGGCCCTTCGCGGTCGTACATCAATTCTGCTACCCGGGTCCAGTCCGGCTGTGTTTCTATCCGTGCAGCGGTCCTGTCCGGTTATAGTCTGCTTTAAATCGACTAGCCTAGTAAGCCCAACCAAGACACGAAGCCATCCTATGAAGTTGGGGTGGTAAAAACGCACAGCTCTCACCGTGTAGGGGAGCCGTGAATCTTTCGCACCTCCATATCGAAGTTGACCGTGAGACAAGTCCTACCGTCTGTCTTCATACTTAACAAGATAGAAACATGCAGATCCAGCGCTAGAGCCTTGCATCCAATTCTCAAATTACTTGAAATCTGATCTAGTAATGACGAATGATCTATGAAGAAAATCAAAATTATCAATAGCTATGATCTACATCCAATCAACAAATCAATATGATGCGTCCCTGAATGAAGACGCATCAGCTGAAGTTGTTGAAGCAATCAGAGGCGCATATCGCATTTGGAAGAAAACGCGATTTAGATGTCTCTCGTCATTAGTACTTCTTATCTAAATCCCATTTATGACCGAAGAATTCGATTGCAAGAGCAGAGCTGAATGTCGATTTCTGACACATGCATAGACAGCGCAGTCGAGAACAAGGTACTGATGGCATATTATGGAGTCTCATCTACCACTTATGCAGGTAATTCACTGGTGTCAACGTAGAAAGGTCAGCGGGTGACATCCCTTCCGAAGACGTACTCTGGCCGAAGATCTACCGACGATGTACTGAAGAACGTACATAATGTGAGCTTAGTAGAATGTGCTCTGATGGTTTCCTTGTTCGCACGGCATTAGTCTGAAATCATAGTATCTCTAGGCTTGTGTTTCTCAAGGTGGACCCATTGCATTAAACGTCGAGAAAAAACTGCTTTTGACTACAGCTCTAAAAAATCCAGGGCTGTTTTGAAGCCGAATTCAGCTGCTAAACAATCCGGTCAGATTTTGCCCATTGTATTGAAACGACTGAAATTCGGTGCACTATTTGCTAAGACCTTGGAATCGTCAGCTATGGGGCTTGCTTCGTTCAGTCCATCAAGAAATCAGATCATATTCCACTCAGGACTTAAGAGAGATGATTGTCATCGTAGCGTTAAGATGTCAGATAATAGGATCAGAGAACAAGCTTCCATCTCCTTCCTTGCATAAGCAATCGCGAAAGACTGGTCATTGAAACCGCACATCCAGTCCATCAGCAAGTAGGCAGCTCAACGCATTGGTAGTGTCTATCGTGCCAGCAGCTATCTTCCACCATAGACTGTCTGCTATCTTTGCAAGTCCACTATTCGTCCTCTGATGGAGTATTGTTGTCAACTGTGGACCGGCGCCCCACAAACACATCTTAACCTCCTTAAACGGTTTGAGAAACGTGTCAAGAATCTTATGGGTGAAAAACTTGCTAACAAGTTGCAGCCGCTCTCTGTCAGAAGGGAGGGATGTCGCTTCACTCAGTCTCTTCTACAGATAGAATTTCGTTAGAGGCAGCTCTGCAGTAAATGAGTGCGGATCCAAACCGAATATCTTCTTTAGAAGCACACGCAGAGCTAATGCACTCACATGCTATAATGTGAGCTTAGAAGGCGCACGTACTGTGAGTCGCTCAAAAAGCTATTTTGTTCGCACGGCACAGCTTTGGAATCAGCTTCCCCAGAATACTTTCCCTGACCAATACAGTCTTGATACTTTCAGGAGGCGTGCGAACAGGTTTCTGATGGGTACGACTTATAGGTGTAATTCGGTCAATTTTAGAAGCGAATTTGATCTCTGAATATTGAAGTATTGAATCACTTCGTCGATTTCCTGTCACTTTCCCACTTATGTGTTCCTTAGCTTGTAAATTCATGTCAAAGATTCATGATGACGTCACAGCTGCCAATGCACGCTTGCTGAGAAGCAGAGCGCCATACACTAGACGGGAGGTTCGCTGCGGTTGGCTGATAGAGGGACCCTGTAGTATGCAAACAAACAAATCTCGGCTTCTTTTTTGACGCCGCAGCGAATGGACGCATCAAGCACTGCTCGTTCAGGCAAATCTGTGCAGTTTCTTCACGTGCCGATTATACTATCTTATATGCATCATTCCAAGAAATTTTTTACATAAACTTCTGCTGCGTGACCTAAGCTTTCAAGTGATCAAATTCTCTCGCGTCATTGTCCTGGCCCGACGGATTGACAGCTCATTGTCCTTCGATACCACAACCATCACTTTGTCCATCAATTGGAGGGAATTTTACAGCTTCCCGGTCTCCCTGTGTGTGAGTCAGCCGCTCTCTCCCTCGCACGCTGCATTTGCCAGCCCACAGCATCGATTCTTATCGCACAGCGAACGATAACAAGAGCTCTCGCACGGCTAGCTTTTTTCGTTGCTTATTGCACTCCTCCAAATCATGGCTGTATGCAATGTGTGAATGCCATTGTGTAGGAATGGAATGAATCGCGGTGTTTACATCATCAACACAAGTTGAAAGTGAAGTCTGTTTGCGGGTGAGAATACAAATGTATGAAGTCAAGTCTTGGTCACGTCACACAAACACAGTAAACAAAACATGGATCGGGCGCTTAAGATTTTGTGGTAATTAATGTGATTTCTTTTAGTTTGCTCTCTATAGTCGGGATAAAGTTGTTTCAGATGTTTCAATGGTAATCAGCACAAGAAGATGTGAAGATTTCAAGATCCTTAATTCGTGCGGGAGAATTTTAAAGAAAGTTCTCAGAGTGATGAAAAATATACTTCAGATACAATTGCACATGAATAGGTGAAAAAGTAATTAACACCATAGGAAACGTGGGGGACTTTCTCACTCCTCCAAAACTGATCACATAGTGAAGTGGTATAAGTTATTGCTGTCGCAGAAGCGGTCATCCCTGATGTAGCAATGAAGTACAACAAAAACATGGAACCGGCAGCTGCCTTAATCCTTCAATTTCTTATACTTCAGACAATTACTTTATTCCGCGTGCTGCTCTTATAGTAATTAAAGCGATCAATCTTGAAGTGTAGATACTTCTATGAAAAGTTATAAAAAATCCCAAAGTTAAAAAGTATTAATGTTATAATAAATCCTATGTAAATCACCTCCACATTTATAATTAAAACACGCAAATTTTGCTATGATTGCCAGATTTTAATTGTGCTAGGCTATGTTCCAGTCTCCGTGAATAATAAGCTACTATCCCATTCCCCGTGTATAATGAAATATACCAAAAAACGGACGAAATATTGAAAGTATTCTAATTGATGCAAATCGCGAATATCAAGCAATGAGTATATGCAAAGTAACGAAGAGCACATATAATCGAGAAAGCAGCACAAAGCAAATTTTTAAACATAAAGTAAGGAAGGATGAAGTTCTGGGAGTGATGAAAACCATAATACATATAAAATTACACATAAATAAGTGAGAAGATAGATAACTGACACCAAAGGAAACGTATGGACTTTATCGCTCCTAGAAAATTGATCACATAGTGAAGTGGAAGAAATTATCGATGTTGTGGAAAGAAAGCGGTCAGCCCAAATGTAGTGATAAAATGGAGCGAAAACATAGAACATGCACACTTCTGTCAAAATTTCTAACTGCTTGCGTCTCACAATCTTTAAATTTCTTAGACTCCAGACTATTAATCATGAAGTGTAGAGATAATGGAAAAGCAAGGAAACTAGACACTTTAATAAAAATCTAAAAGTATTTGATTCTAATCATCTTCTCTCAATTCTCGGACTGCAGACTCCCAATTAATTATCACATGTCGCTGTCACTCATATTAGAGAAATAATTACTCCGGGTTTCTGTTCCACAGCGGTATGACGCGTGCTCCTCATAACACGTTCCATAAAGCATTCCTAAAATCACACTTAGAAATTGCAATAAAATCGAAGTGATTTAAACGAACAATCAATGACGTTTTATGTCTGACCTCATATGGAGATCATCTAAAATAAAAGCAAGGCACTAAGAAACAACTCAGTGAAATTCTGACTACATATTTAACTTCTCATCTTCTCTTGAATCTCTTCATGTCTCTGTCAACTACACGAGAGAAATGTCCAGTTCGTGTTTCAATGCCAGAGTAGTCTGAAGCGTGCTGCACGTGTGCTACACATGTGCTCACACATGGCTCACACAAGAAAAGGGGAAGATTTGTGTGACACCGTGCACAGAAAGCAGTGCCGATAAGTTAGTTATCGCACTGGAAGCCAGTCTCGCGCTACGCGCTCGACTATTGCTCCCAGTGCAATAACTATTACGTGTCAACAGCCTCTGCTGTGTGAACTCCGTATCGCCCGCCTGTGCTACACCAACAGTGAAATGTGTTTCTTGATCCTCACCCAATGCGACGTCAGTATTCCCCATCTGACCTATTTCGCTTGAATCAACAATTTCTCATCTCGCGAACTCTGCGTAGGTCGCTATGGTTCCACAGGATTCTTCGACCGTCTACTCCCACTATCACAGCCTCGCAAACTCGCTGTCTTGCCCAACCCAAACATCAGATCAAATTGCGTAAGCCGAAATCACGAAATCCTCTACCGCCATCCATCCTATTATTCAATGCCAGATCGCTATTCAGCAAAATTGATGAGCTTCGTCTTCGCGCAGTTGAGTACAACGCTGACATTATCTGCATAACCGAATCTTGGCTAGATGAAAATGTTGATGAGCAGTTTCTATCCCTGGTTACTCACTGTTGCGCGTAGATCGTGACATACATGGTGGAGGTGTAGCGCTATATCATGAGTCGTACCTTAATGTTGTAATTGAGTCTGACAATCTGATCAAGAATATCAAAACAAATGTACTGTGTTGTCATGTTAAGGACTTCGATGCCAGCGTAATTTGTATTTACCATCCTTACTGGAATAATGTGCAGGCTCATGCAACAGCCATAGAGTTTTTACAAGGTCTGATAGACTCGTGTGCATGTATTTCTAAAAATGTCATCGTCACGGGTGATTTGAATGCCCTCAGACATCAATTTGCTGACTTTTGTTCGTACAACAACTTGAAACAGTTAGTCCAACTTCCCACTCGTGGAAATAACATTCTCGATGTTGTAGCAGTGTTCTGACGAATAGTCTCTAGCCTCTATTTGCATAGATTTTCAATAGTTCATAGTTTTGTGATGTAAGGTTGGCCTAGCCAGTGACATAGTTTTTTTAATGTCTGTATGTCTATGTTGCTGATATACATGTATTTATATGCCTGATCTAATTGTTTCTAATGTATGTAGTCATGATAATCGTTATGAATTTTGAATGAGATGTAACTATAACTTGACTTGCCGTGCGAATGTGCAGATAGGAAAAAGATAGGTGTGCTGCATATTTCAAGAAATGACTTGCAATCTGTAAATTATTTATGTTTGTGAATTATATCTTGTGTGCAACACAAATAACACCAAAGAATTTTCCAGCACAGATTATTGCTATTTTTATTGAACAATAACATTTTTCTTGAAATATGTGTGAGAAGACTATGGTGATTTAGTTTTGTGAATATTGCTACAAGTCAACTATGTCTACCGAATCGATAATTGATGACGTAAGGAACGAATCTTTGGATGATTATTTATCATCATGGAAAAGTGAATTACAGTCAAAAAGCAAATCGGAATTATCAACAGAAGCAAAGAAACTTGGTATTAAGTCCTCAGGAGACAAGGCAACTTTGATCGACAGAATAATAAAAGTTCGCCGTAGTGAGTGGCTCGCATCAAATGAAAGGAATGATGACAATGAAAAGTCTCAAGCTACAAGTATTACCAGTGGACCTACCTCATTTGCAAGATGTACCGGTGATAATTCACGAGATTCAGTGGATGTGAGTATGATACAAGTCATTTATGCAATGATGCAGCAACAGCAGCGCAATGATGAAGAACGTCGCAGACAAGATGAAGAGAGAATAGAAGAACGTCGCAGACAAGATGAAGAGAGAAGAGAAGAGCGTCGCAGAGAAGGAGAAGAGCGTAAGAGACAAGAAGAAGAAAGAAGAGAAGATCAAAGACGATTTAGTGAAATCCTCCTCGAATCTCAAAATAGATTCTTGCAAGCTGTTGAAGCTCTAAATATAACTACAAATACATCACGCTCTATTGGACCTGGTATTTCCTGTGAACTAGACAATGAAATGATTAAAACTCGCTTTCAAATGATACTACAGGAACTGCAAGAATTATTACACAAATTAAACGAACATGTATGTAACAATCAGTCCTACTACGAAGTAGAATCCCTTTTGAAAAGATGTGAAGTTTCAATGAACAGTTTGAAAAATTTTCAGGAACAAAAGGTCGTGCCATTCAGTAATGCTTGTGATAGAGAAAAGATGGTCGAAGAGTTCAGGAAAATTACTGATGACTATTATTCGGCTTCTCCACATGCAAACGCTTACCTTGATCACTTACGAAGGATCGAAAATGAGGAAAAGAATGCTGGACCTTTACCTCCAAATATTGAACTACCTCTGTTCTATGGAAACATTCTATACTTTCCGACTTTTTGGGATTCATTCGAACCGATTGTCCACAACAATACAAGCGTGTCTCGTTTCTACAAGTTGAAATACTTGAAAGATGCCATGAAAGGTTCTGCATTTGGCGTACTCGACTCTTATGAACTAATTGCGGAGAATTATGATGCCGCGGTTCAACACATACAGAAAAGATGGGGTAAGCCAGAAGCAGCAACTCGCAGGCTTATAAATTCCTTGTTAGAAAGTAACAAAGCGAATGAAGATTTCAGAAGTCTTCAAAAGCTGCTCGATAACGCAAGAGTCAAAAAAGCACTTCTGGAAAAAAGTAAGGTCACAAAGGATCAAATCATTCTCCAAATTATTGAGCATCAATTGCCGGTAAAACTTCAAGAAGAATGGATCGAAAGAGTGGTCAGTTCTGCAATTGAGAGAAGTGACATTCTAATGACCGACAATCTTTTCAAATTTATTGAAACAAAATTGAATGCAAAAGAAGTTCTCTATTCATCTCGAAAAAGCCTATCAGAAAACAAAGAAAAGAGAAATAATGAAAAGAAAAAGACAACGGAAATCCGTACAAAGAGCCGAAAAGTGCTACCTGGAAAAATGATGATTATAGAGAAAAATCCTCCGCACATGCTCTCGTCACAAATCAAAAGAAACGTGTAACTCCAAAGAGAATCACATGTCCTTTCTGCCAAGGTGATCATAGTTTACCTCAGTGTCCAGACTTCACAACCTTGGATGAAAAAGATCGTCATTATACCTATCATTCAAAGATGAGGTATCTATGCAATAAGTGTCTTCTACCAAAGGATCAAGATGGTCACCCAAAAAATCCATACAAGTGTGAAGGCAAGTGTGATACTTGCCAAGGTTTCCACCATAAACTATTACATTTATCGAATGGAAAGTCATTTGAAGACAAATCAAACAAAGTGACACGAACATTACTAACCAAAAGGCATGTGGACAAAAATGAAAACAATGGCACTTATCGAAGAGAAATTGATTCTGTCGACACTATATTGCCAACTGCAAGAGCAAGAATATACAACAGTGATCGGAGCAAAGAAGTCAGAATCGGACTGGACTCCCTTAAGGCCGATTCACATTGCCACCGTTCTGCCGCTCAGCTTCACCGCTGAACTCTCTGACCGAAGTCTTATCTCCTCTATCTTGCCCCTCATGTCAGAGAAACTTGTCCGTGTAATTGCACGTATTCGGGCAGCTGCTAATTTGTGTGATAAGGGAATTTCTAGCTGCCGCTCGCTCCACCGCTTAGGTTAGGAGACCAGTCCTATTCTCAGCGGCAGAGAGAGCGGTGAAAGTCATGGAAGAAAGCATAATTGTTGAAAAACTGATTGAATCAGTGCGCCAATTTGAAAATTTATATAACTACAGATCTCCTCAATACAAAGACTTTCAGCACCAGTTGATTTCTTTGACTTACTAGACTTTGATAGTGTACCATGAGCGAGTCACTGTTTTTTCTCAGAAAGGTAAAGCTGCAGTGGCAACGTGAAATTAAAATGTTTGTATTTGTCATTTTTAAGTTTTCACTTCAAGATTGGCAGCCTTATTGGCACAGAATTCACAGCATGGGGCATTGTCTGTGTTCAGAATGGTGGAACACATTCTCAAAAAAGACAAATGATCAGTAAATTAAATAGTAAAATGAAAGCATATGATGCAGCGATCAATGTGACAAAATGCGGCGACTGAGCAGACTGAAGTCAGTCAGTAAGCGGTCATTGAACTTTGGGATATAAAAATCACCTGTTTTCGCTATTCTCTCTGTTTCTGTTTTTAGTTACCACAACAAGAGCACATGTTTGTCATGATATCACTGTATTGCATTGGCACAATGAAACTATGAAACATCAACTAGCATGAGAGTCATCAATAAACTGCAATTACTACACGACTTGAATACAGTTAATGGAGTCTTTGAACATAGTCCGCTTGCCATGAAACTGATCCGCTCTCTGTTAAGAAGTAGTCCGAGAATTTTTTTCTCACCTCGTCTCCTTGTTTCTTTGCTCTGTTGTGAGCAGGTTGAATTGGGATCATATTACTGTCACCAGATGTCACTTCTCTCCATTGCCCGGGAATGATTTCTCCTTGATTGTTCTCAGCATCCACAAAGTTTGGTGGACAGTAAAGAGTATTTGATCCTGCAGTGATATCAGTCTTTGAAAGGAAATTGTGAAGCACACATGTGGCCTTGATAAAATTGATGGCTCTCTCTGGCTGGGCAATAATAGGACGCTTGAAAATTCTCCATCTTGAGGTCAATATGCCAAAAGCGTTCTCAACCACACGACGCGCTCTTGACAGTCTATAATTGAAAATCTTTTTTTCAAATGAGTCCTGTTTTCCAGGGAAAGGTCGCATCATGTACTCTGAGAGGGGAAACGCCTCATCCCCAACTAGAACATGGGAGTTTGTTGCATCACTACCTGGCAAATTCGCTGCAGTTGGTAAACCAAAATTTCCAGATTCCAAGTGATTGTAAATTTCGGAATTTTTCAATACTCCTCCATCACTAATCCGTCCAGGAGATCCGACATCGACAACAGTAAAGCGATATTTGGCGTCCACAATTGCAAGGAGCACAACACTGAATGTCTTTTTGTAGTTGAAATATTCACTACCACTCAGTTTGGGGGCTTGGATGAGACAATGTTCGCCATCTATACCTCCACAACATAATGGAAAGTTCCACAAAATCCAAAAATCACTCGCTATATTTTCAAAATCAGTTGAGGAAGGATGTTGCAGGAAATTGTCCTTTAATGCTTCAAATATTGCAACCGATGTCTCGTTGATGATGTTGCACACGGTTGATCGACCTAGTCGATGGCTGATCGCGATTGTTTGCTGTGAGTCTCCGGTTGAAAGAAATCTTAAGGTCACAGCAAGCCTCTCAGCTGGCGAAATAGCTTTTCTTGGCCCATCGTGAGTAATGAATGGCTCAACCAGTTTCAAAAGATTGTCAAATCGTCGAGGACTCATGCGTGTGTACTTGAAGAAATATTCCTCATCAGTTTTGTGCATTTCCATGAACAGGCGGAATTCACCAAGTTCTTCTCTGCTGCGAAATATTTGACGCACCAAAAGTCGTCGACGTTGCTTTGAGTACTTATTTCTCAAGCGTAGCAAAAGAAGCAAACGGAGATTTCTCGAAGTCATGTAGTCGGCGGTGGCACTGCAGTCAATGTGAACACTTGAGCGGTGCGGTATGCAATTAGAACATGCATCAACTTTCATTTTGACATCCTTATCACTTAACTCACATGTTCTACAAATTAACATGCAACTAATACTTCATCCCACTCGGCGGTAGAGCGGTGAACGTTTGCAATGAGAACCGGCCTTTAGTCACATGACATTTTTCACTGCATCCTTAGTGAAAGAATTGGGTCTGGAAATGGTTGACACAGACCACTTCACGGTACAAGGATTCGGAGGCTCAGAGTGTAGTGAAGTCAAAGGCAAAATGGTAAAGGCTACAATCGGACCCCTGGATGCAAACTCAACTGAGAGATTTGTGATTGAATGCCATGTGAAGGATGGATGTATTTGTTCTCCGTTTGAAGCTTTAGACTTTGAGCAATGTACTCATCTAACCAATCTCCCTTTCGCTGATCAATTTCCACAACCCAAATCGTCAGTTGATATCTTGATCGGTGCACGGTACTACTATCAATTAATGAATGGAGAAGTGGTTCTTCCTTCAGAAAGTGAAAGGGACATCAAGCCAATTGCAGTCAAGTCTCTGTTTGGGTATGTAATTGCTGGACCTTGCCACAAGCAATTGATGAAATCTTGCGATGACAAAAGCAAAGCAAGCAGAAACAGTCTTCTTATTCAGAGAAAAGAACCCAAGGTTACCGATCAGTTGTCTTTGCTAGATAAGAAGTTAGAGAGATTTTGGGAATATGATTCAATTGGACTGACTGATAATTCAACTGTGTATACCAGTGATGAGAAAACCGCGATGGAAATATTAGATAAGAATACATTTTATGATGGTGAAAGATATGTAGTCGATCTTCCATTTCGTCCTGACAGACCTTGTTTGGAAGATAATTACACAGAGGCTCTTCGAAGACTAGAATGTACTGAAAAACAGTTGTTGAAAAGACCAGATCGAATTGATGTATACGAAAAGGCAATCATGGATTACGCTGAATGGGATTTGCTCGTGAGCTCTCAAGGAAAGAAGTCAAAGATGTCCTGAAACAAGAACATTACTTCATACCGCATCATGCTGTGTTCTAAGAAACCAGCACATCAACAAAAACAAGAATTGTATTTGATGCCAGTGCGAAAGACGGTAATGGAATATTTCTGAATGATGTGCTCCTTCAAGGCCCTAATCTATTACCTGATATTGCATCAGTTCTATTGAGGTTTCGGATGCATCGAATCGCAATAAATGCAGCTATACAAAAGATGTTTCCACAAACCAAGGTCAATGAAAAGCATCAACGCTATCAACTTTATTTGTGGCGTCATTGTGATAAGTCAACACAACCAAAAATATTCATGATGGAACGAGTACTATTTGGAGAAAGTTCAAGTCCCTATTTGTGTATCTCAACAATGCAGAAACATGCCATGGATAATGTGGATCAATATGGAGAGGAATTTGTGGAGTCGATCAAAACAAACGTCTATATGGATGATGTTCACGAAGGCGCACAGACCGAGGACGAAGTGATTGAAAAATGCTCCAAGTGACATCAGGAGGTTGGAATTTTACAAAATTTGCCTCTAATTCTCAGAAAGTGATGCAAACTATTCCTGAAAGCAAAAGACTTCCTAATCTGGTGATTGACTTAGACGACAATAAATTTGGTTTAGCTGGATCACTAGGCTTGAAGTGGCATACTGTCAGAGATACATTTTATTGCAATGTGAAGGATTCTATCATTAAACAGGACCAAGTCGTAACGAAACAGTCAATCCTGAGTAAGCTGAGCTCAATCTATGATATCTTTGGATTTTTTTCTGCCTTCATCGTGAGAGCAAAGATTCTCATGCAAGAGTTATGGAAAGCAAAAGTCGAATGGAAGACTCCAATTACGGTATCAATTGAAACTCGATATAGAAAGTGGACAGATGAAATCCGTATTCTTGAAACAATTGAGCTTCCTCGGTCTCCTTTCCGAACAATACATGGGAAATCAATCAAATCAATCCAACTTCATGGGTACGCTGATGCCTCACTTGAGGCTTACGGAGCAGTTTTCTATCTAAGAATTGAAGACACAAATGGAAATGTTGAAATTGCCTATTTGATGGCTAAGACTCGAGTGGCATTGAAAAAACCTCCAATTGCAAGGCTCGAACTCCTGTCTGCTCATAGTCTGGCAAAACTTAAGGATTATATTGTGAAGGCAAGCAGAAAAAGCATTCACATCAATGAAATTCATTTGTGGCTAGATTCAGAGATTGCTCTTGCTTGGATAGCCAAACCTAGCTCTCGATGGAAAGGTTTGGCGAGAAACCGTGTCCAGGACATCCATGATTTAACTTCGATTGCGGATTGGAAATACTGTCCAGGAAAGGAAAATCCTGCAGATTTGCATAGAAGAGGGATGAAGTTAGCCGAACTGAAGCATAGTAGGTTGTATTGGAAAGGACCTTCGTGGCTGTCCAAGGACAAATCAATTTGGCCTCCTACTAAGAATACCAGCCAAAGAAATGAAGAGAACTTGGCTGAAAGTGTACGAATCGAAATCGAGAAAGAAGCTAACCCAAAGAAGTCACTGATAGTCAAAAGTGGAAATTCCGATGACAAAGATTATCCAGAATACATTGAGAAATTTGAGAATTATAACAAGATTCTTCGCATCACAGCCAGGATTATTCGCTGGAGAAATGTCGCCCTGTTTGACAGAAATCATGACAGTCTATACATTGGCGCAGATGAATTATTGGAAGCAGAAAACTTCTTGCTAAGAAGAATTCAACAAATCAAATTTCAAGATGAATATACCCTACTGGAATCCGGAAAATCAGTGTCTAGACAGTCAAGCATTATTACCCACGATCCTCATTGGGATGATTCACGCCGTCTAATTGTTGGAGGAAATCGATTGTCAATGTCTGATTTACCCAAAGAAACACAGCATCCAATAATTCTTCCAAACAAAGATCCCTTAATTGAGAAATTGATTCTTTATGTTCACACTAGCAACTGTCATTGTCCGGATACAGCCATAGGATACAACCATAGCATTGTTACGGCAAAGGTTCCACATTGTTCATATAAGAGAAGAAGTTCGAAAAGCGATTAAAAAATGCCTGATCTGTAAACACGCAAACACGAAACCCCTGCATCAAAAAATGGGAATTCTTCCAGAAGAGCGAGTATGTGTTTCTCCGGCATTTTCCGAGAGTGGACTTGATTTCACTGGGATAATTTATCTGAAATCACACGACAAAAGAATCACTCAAAAGGCTTAAATTTCTATTTTTACCTGCGCACACAGTAGAATGGTCCATTTTGAATTAACGAATGATATGACCACGGAAGAATTCTTGGCAGCATTGAGAAGAATGATGAATCGACGGGGATGGTGCAACACTATATTTAGTGACAATCAGACTACGTTCAAAAAGTCCGATAAAATACTTCGATTTTCGACAGCTCACAATGCCAAAATTGATTTGAAAAGTGAAGATATCAACAAGTTCCTTGCCGATAGTAGTATCAAATGGAAATTCATTACAGAAAGAAGCCCTAATCGTGGTGGATTCTACGAAAGAATTAATCGTTCTCTGAAGGAGCCACTTCGCAAAGTTTTGGGACATGCAAGCCTCGGCTATTCTGAATTGAATACCTTGCTAACAGACACTGAAGCTTCACTCAACCAAAGGCCACTGACTTACCTGAGCAGCGATCCAATGAACCTTCAGCCGATAACTCCCGCACACTTGGCTTTTGGACGCACCCTGAAGAATTTCCCTGTTTTGAATGATCGGAATATTCCAGTATCCATCAACAAGCGATACAAACATCTTCAAAATCTCCTGAATCATTTCTGGAAAAGATGGTCAACTGAATATTTACCAACACTAATGCCTCGAAAGCGATGGTTGACAGAACAGGAGACACCTCAAGTCGGTGACGTTTGCCTAATTGCAGAAGATAAGATATCTCGTCCACAATGGCCCCTGGGAAGAATAACAGAAGTGATTTCACTGAAGAGTGAGGGACAGGCTGCATTATACATCCGGAAGGTCCCCTTTGCTGGTGGTAGCAAAACTCAAAATACTCTTTGGCGCGAGCGCTTTCGAGGTCCGTCGGACATCATAGTCATGCGCTTAATGATTTATTGCGATATTCACATGAAGCAATGAAAAGTGTTCATAAGATCTATGACAACAGTCTCTTTACGAAATGGGTCAATGATTATATAATAGTGTTTTAAGTTAAGAGTAACATATCAAAAAAAGCCAAAATCACATAAAGAAAAAAGTTACATGCGATAAAGAATTATAATACTGCATTGTAAGAAGACCCTAAGTCAACCTTAGTCTTGTTGCCCGAGCCCAGCTTCTTTGTCCAGATGGCTTCTTTGGTGATTCGTTGCCGCCATTGTTTCGCCCCATCAACCCTACGCATGTCGTCAAAAGACATCATGTGACCAGTCTCAGTTACATGCTTCGCGATCTCCGACCTGTAAACGTCCATGTCCTTTACTGCTCTTAGGTGCTCCTTTTTGCGCTCCTTAAGGGGCCTGGATGTCTCACCGACGTAAGAGAAAGAGCAGGAGTCTTCTGAGCAAGGGATATGGTACACTGATCCCAACTGAATGGCAGGAGAGGGCCGCTTTCTTACGAGCATCGACTGGAGAGTACTTGAAGGCCTCAGAGCAATGCTTATGTTGGAATCAGAAAGTACAGACCTTATTTTCTCTCCAATTCCTGGATAGTAAGGAATGGTTGCTTTCGGAGGTTCATATTCACGTTGAATAGCAGTGTTAACACCAGACCAGAAGCAGATGTCTTGTTCACTGTAGCCATTCTCCATGAAAACACGACGCAGATGTTGTCTCTCCTCCGCCAAGGATGATCTTGAACACAGACGATCAGCTCTTACATGTAAAGAACGAACAGTGGATTTAAAAGCGTTCTTTGGATGACAGGAATGCCTATTAAGGTATGAATCAGTGTGAGTGGACTTGCGATAGATGGAAAACTGCAAATCTTCGCCCAATCGATGAATGAGCAAATCCAGGAAAGGCAATATACCATCCTTCTCTTTCTCACACGTAAAATTAATGCTGCTCTCACGTGAATTCAGGAAGCGCAGGAAAACATCGAATTCATCTTCAGAAAACTTCCAAAATGCGAGAACATCATCAATGTATCTGAACCACATCGACGGAATAGAAATATTCAACTGTCTTGCAAGTTGAAAAGTGGATTCTTCAAAATAATCAATGTACAAACAAGCAGCTATTGGGCCTAAGCTGCTGCCCATGCTCACGCCATCTTTCTGGATATAAATTCGTCCATTGAATTCAAAATAGCAGTGGCGCAGAATAAAATCCGCTAGATCCAGAATTTCATCTATCGTAAAATTACATCTTGATGAAAATGAGGAATCGTTGGTCAGAGCTCGCCGAAATGCAGTAATTGCACCGTCAATCGGCACATTTGTGAATAACGATTCAACATCGAAGCTGACGAAAACACCATCTCGGAAATTGGGGCTTTGACGTAACTTCGCTTTCAGATCAAATGAGTTTGCGATGTAAGAGTCACCCATCGAAAGGTACGGTTTCAAAACACCTGACACATAACGAGCGGCACCCGAGAATAATGAGTCAACTTGACTAACAATTGGCCTCAGTGGCACACCAGGTTTATGAACTTTGGGAAGGCCAAAGATGTGAGGTGTCTGGAAATGCGTTGGGCAAATATTCAGGACGAACTGCTTGGTTATTCGACTTTCGTTTTCAACTTTGCGCAGCTGAGTATGGAGCAATTTTCGGACTTAGGATCTTCTTACAATGCAGTATTATAATTCTTTATCGCATGTAACTTTTTTCTTTATGTGATTTTGGCTTTGTTGATATGTTACTCTTAACTTAAAACAGTATTATATAATCATTGACCCATTTCGTAAAGAGACTGTTGTCATAGATCTTATGAACACTTTTCATTGCTTCATGTGAATATCGCAATAAATCATTAAGCGCATGACTATGATGTCCGACGGACCTCGAAAGCGCTCGCGCCAAAGAGTATTTTGAGTTTTGCTACCACCAGCAAAGGGGACCTTCTGGATGTATAAAACAGAAGTGATCAAAGGAAAAGACGGTCTTGCAAGAACTTTCCGGTTGAAAACAAAGAAAGGATTCCTAACTCGACCAATTCAGAAACTGCATCTTCTCGAAAAAGATGATTCTTGTCTGTGTATTGATGAAAAGTGAGACAATGATAATGATGACATTTGGACGATCCGTTATCGGTCCAAGGGGGCCAGGATGTTCTGACGAATAGTCTCTAGCCTCTATTTGCATAGATTTTCAATAGTTCATAGTTTTGTGATGTAAGGTTGGCCTAGCCAGTGACATAGTTTTTTTAATGTCTGTATGTCTATGTTGCTGATATACATGTATTTATATGCCTGATCTAATTGTTTCTAATGTATGTAGTCATGATAATCGTTATGAATTTTGAATGAGATGTAACTATAACTTGACTTGCCGTGCGAATGTGCAGATAGGAAAAAGATAGGTGTGCTGCATATTTCAAGAAATGACTTGCAATCTGTAAATTATTTATGTTTGTGAATTATATCTTGTGTGCAACACAAATAACACCAAAGAATTTTCCAGCACAGATTATTGCTATTTTTATTGAACAATAACAAGCAGTTTCTAATTCACTATGTTATGAAAAGTGTGAACATCTTTCTCCTCTTGGGAGGTCTGACCACCTTGGGATTTTTATACCTTCTCCAATGCCTAAAAAGTGTATTGTTAGCAAAGTCAGAACTCGATGTTTTACTCCATCTTCTTTCGCACTTTGTCGTAGTGTTCTATCCACAGTTGATTGGAATATTATTTTCTTGAATTACCATAACAGCAATGTATGTAACGTTCATCAAATTGTAGAAGAATTTCAATTTCTTTGCTACTTTTTTTATGATACGTTTTTCCCGAAAAAGCTGTGGGAATGCGAAGCACAGATCCACCGTGGTTAACTCCGGGCTTAAAAGTATTATCTGATTCTCGCGATAATGCTCTGTCATCAGGCAACATGATAAAATACCGTTGTCTACGAGAGAGATTCATTAATGAATCTTGTAAGGCCAAGAAGCGCTATCTGGCTGGTCTGGTATCCAACTCTCCTTCTGAAAACTGGAAAAATATCAACTCCCAAGTAAAAGTGAAGTGTCAGATGAAACACATAGATGAGAATCAAGCTATGGATATCAACAACGAATTCCAGTCATTCTTTACACGGTCGGGCATTTCGTCATACCACTTCCCTTCACATAGAAATGAAAACAATGCTGCAATCTCTGTTTCAGAAGCCGAAGTGATTTCACTGGTAAATCGCAGTAAATCTAATTCCACTGGACCTGACGGCGTTTCGGGACTTTTCTACCGATCATTCATCGACATTTTGGCTTCGCCTTTGACGAAAATCATCACCATGTGCTTACAGTCGTCTACATTTCCTGACGCTTGGAAGAAAGCGAATGTCATCCCTCTCCCAAAAGGCAAGTCATGCACTGACTTCAGACCTATCTCCATCTTGCCTTTCCTGAGCAAGGTCTTGGAAAGAGTCATTCGAGATCGTTTACTGCTTCCCGTTTTGAGAGGAAAATTCGATCCTAGACAATTTGGCTTTATCCCTAACACATTTGGGGGCTGCACCAATGCGCTAGTGGCAGTTCGTCTAACAATACTACAACATCTTTCGGCAAGCTTCGAGAACTTTTGTCAGGTGCTGGCAGTGGATTTCAGAAAAGCGTTCGATTCCTTGAGTCATCGAATTTTGCTTAACAGTCTCAGCACCGTTTTCTGTGATAATTCACTTCCCATGTATATTATCAAGAGTTTTTTATCTGACCGTTTTCAACGAGTATCTGTGAATGGCATCTTGACGCCATGGAAATTTGTGAGTAGTGGTGTGCCCCAGGGCTCCATCTTGGGGCCTTTGCTATTTGTATTGATGATAAATGACCTTCCTGAATTCATCAACACAAAAGTCATTTCATATGCTGATGACATCACCCTAATACACCTGGCAACTGATAACGTGTCAAATGATTTTCAATCTGATGTCAATGTTTTCTGTGAGTGGGCAGCCAACAAGATATTAAAAGTAAACGAGTCTAAGACCAAATGCATGACCGTGTCCAAACGTCCTAATTTTAAAAGAAGTTCTGTTATTGTTATTGGCAAAGTGACCATTGAGGAAGTTCCTCACTTGCGAATTTTAGGAATTGTATTTAGTGATGACTGTTCATGGAATAGTGAATTTGCATGTTTGTACCAGAAATGTTGTCGAGCATTATCATTAGTCAAACGCTTGTCATACAATGGAAATAACAGCTTTATTGTTTGGCAAGCATACATGGCGCTTGTATACTCTAGAATTTCATTCTGCTGGCCTGTTATCTGCGACATCCCTGCGAAATTGTTCTCTAAACTTGAGCGTTTGGAGCGCATCGTCAAGCGTTGGGGACTCATCACCAACAAGCTCCCCATGAAAGCCAGGCTTGATCGAGGATGTGTGAACCTTATTGAAAAAGTCGCCAATAACACTGACTGTCATCCATTGTCTTCCTTTTTTGTTGTTCGTCCGCAGAATGTGCATATCAGACACGCTCGCAAATTGTCAACGCCATTTTGTAAACCTGTGTTCTACACCAGGTCCTTCGTCAAATTTTCGGCCGATACGTGAAGTCTTCTGTACAATTTTCACCAAATACCGCTCTTTTGTATTTCTGGTTTCAATAAAGCATTATTATCTCAGAATGGACCTAGAGCAACTGGATTATTCTTGAATGAGATATATAGAAGGGCAACAAAATGAAATAGGCCTACAGTAGTGGCCAATTTAAAGGGCCCACCTCACTTTTCATGCTTTTTCCCACTTATACTTAATTAAATTTACTGTTATTAAACTTCTTAGTGCCAAAATATTTAGAAATTAATTCCATATGATGAAAGACAAAGCAAATATGATATCCAGTCATAATTGGTATTGAAGACAACAATGCATGTCAATATTTAACGGGGAAACCTCTGTTCTTTATGACACTTTGTAGTCTACGTGGCATGCTCCGCACCAGAGTCTTGCAGTACTCTTCTGTGATCTCTTGCGTCCAGACACGCTTGATTATCTCGCGCAGTTCCTTTTCTGAAGATGGTTGATGTGCGGCGACCTTCTGCTGCTTCATGAGAACCCAACAATTTTCGATGACATTGAGGTCCGGTGAGTTGGGAGGCCAGTTGGGCAGCAGAGCGACATCGTGTTCATTGAACCACCGCTTGACAACTTTCGCGGTATGACAAGGCGCTGAATCCTGCTGAAATATTGTTGTTTCACTGATCTCCATATGAAGGATCACCTTCTCTTCGAGGATTTGGAGGTAGCGACTTGAGTTGACTTTCTCTCCTTTACAGAACAGCCCCAAGCCGCATCGTCCACGGGAAGTGATTGATCCCCATATCATCACTGAACCCGTTAACGGTAACGGATTCTTATAAGATTGTTTATGCTAGTGAATGCTAACGAGTTGCTTCACTTTCTTTTTTTTATCTTCTGCTTAAGGGTTTATGGTACCGTCCTCTTCACTCGAACTTTGATTTTAAAAAATCATACAAAAACGTTTATCTTTGATCAAATGGGTACGTCGTTCGTGTGTTATAACAAATGAATGCCATATATGTGATTTTAACGTAGGAGAAATTGTAATTATTTTGATCTTAAAATGATGCTAATAGCTGTCTCCCTCATGATATATTCTCTATCTAAATCAGTTGACTTGCTACATTTGACATGTTACCGGAGAGACAAGGTGCTTTTGACTTTGTTTCCTTTCAGATTAAAATACGACATATTGAATACAGAATGCATGTTATTATTCATATGATAAGTGGTGCATATAATAATGAATTCATGCTGTTATAGAATATATGTACAACATCAAAACATATGTGCTTATGCACGATATTCCTTCGTACGATATACTGCTGTATGCATATATGTTGCATTTTTATGTCAGGAACATACTCTGAAAACTCACGTGTGTTTAGGATGAGTATACGTACCTATTTTCATAGTATGTTTCTTTGTCTGATTCATGCGTATGGCACGACAACGCGTTACATGCTCTTAGTACGTCTCATACTATGTTTCGTATGTCTGTTCCATACTATGTTTCACATCATGTTTTCACAGCGTGTGTCATATGAGTATGCATACTATTTTCATAATATGATTCATACTATGTAAAGTCATAGTATGAATCGTACATATGTTAGGGTATGGCCCGACAGAGCGTTACATGTTCATAGCATGTTTCATAGTATGCTTCATACGTCTGTTCCATACTATGATTCATACTACGTTTTCACAGTGTGTCTGGTATGAATACGTATATGATTTTTCATGGTATGTTTCATAGTATGATTTTGCTGAGTATGATTTAGGGTATGCTTCATACTAAGTTTCATACTATGTTAAGTCATAGTATGAATCATATGTATGCCAGGGTATGGCCCGACAGAGCGTTACATGTCCATAGTATGTTTCATACTATGTTACATACGTCTGTTTCATACTATGTTTCATACGAATGTTTCATAGTATGATTCATACCAATTTTTTCTGTACGGGGATGCTTCACCGTCTTCTGTGTGAAATGCGGGTCGAAGCGCTGACCAATCCTACGGCGGACGTAACCCAAGCCACCACAGCGGACTTGCTGAAAGGTGCTCTCGTCTGAGAACATGACACGATCCCACCACTCGGCATCCTTATCCAGATGATCGCGACAGAATTTCAGGCGCAATCTTCGCTGCTTCTCAGTGATCAAGGGTACTTTCGCAGGCCTACGAGCCACAAGTCCAAAATCATTTTTAAGCCTTCTGCAGATTGTTCTCGCACTTAGCTCCACTCCAGCAATATCACTGATTTCTTTGGATAGTTTTAGTGATGAAGATCGAGGGTTCCGGGTGATGAGGACTTTAAGAACTCGGTCCTGTCGTTTAGTACTTTTTCGGAGTCTTCCGCATGCGGAACGCTTGGAGTCTGGAGATGAGATTGCTTTTCTTACTGCTTTCCTGGACACCTTGAGACGTTCAGCAATTGCTCTTTGAGAATATCCCTCATTGTGCAGCGCAATCATCTGACCACGTATCAGCTGCGAGGTGTTACTCGATCTTCGAACCAATGCCATAGGTACTCGATGGATGACCTGAAAGCTATTGTTTTCTTTCGTAATTGTCCCTGCCGCAACGAAGTCAGCTAGATAACTTACACCCGGAACACCATCACGCGCTAAAAGCATCAAACTATTAAGTTTTTCATCATTGAATCATTCATTTGAGATCTAACAGGTCACATAAAGCAAATAGTATAAATTATCTATATCCGCGTGAGTGGGCCCTTTAATTTGGCCACTACTGTACATGTGGCTGATCACGATGCAACACATTCACGCCTGTGAATGGCAAATCACAACAACTGATTGCTCGCTGACATTAGTTCTCAGATTCTAAAATGTACATTTGCTACTTTCAATATAAATATACGATAACTTCAGGAAATATACGATAACTTCAAAATGTTTTCTAATTTCCAGCAAGATCAAGCGTTAAGCTGGACGAGCTAGTGCAGCTTACCTTTCTTCACTTTCTGATGAGTCATACATCACATAGAAACTATCAAAATCCATATCCATTTCTTCGGAAAAGAAATCTCAAGTTCAACTCGAGAATTTTTTGATATCTCCATCTCTGATTTGGTTCAACTTTCATTCAGTTTTTCTATAACATTCGTCTTTTTGCGATAACATTGTAACAACAAATTTGCGTCCCATTTGAAACATGGTGCAGCCTCCTTACTCAAGTGGAGTAAAGTTGTTTGATTTTGCAATATTCCTTCAACTTCATATATCTTAGAACTTTTGTTCCATCATTTTCTTCGAAATTATCAGAACATGCCTCGTCAGTTTAAAATGAGCTCTATTACACACTAATATTTTCAGTCTTCTGTCTTTCGGAAAGCTGTAGAAGGCAGTGTCCGTAAGATCGTCCGATTTGTTAGTACACTATTGTGTGCTTCATGGTGCCATTTTGGACATTTTGTAAGTGTTCAGAGAATACAAATAGTGACTTAATGTCAATAAAGTACATTGTGTCATGTTCATTTTCTTCCTGCGCGTTGATCCTGTTGCGCATAGTTTATTCGTTGCGAAGCATGCTAACAGTGGCTTATCAGATCATTGGCAAATGTGACGTCATTTCGTCTCAAGTTGATGATTGCGGTTAATTGAGGCATCAGAAGTGCGTCAAAGCTCACAAGATGCTCGCTTTTCATCCAATGCAATGATAAAGCCATCGAGACAAGGTTGAAAATTTGACCGAACTTCACCTTTAATCAGATTAGAAGATCTGTTATTTTGCTTTTATTTGTTTAAAACAATACAGTATAATCCCGTTATAACGTATACTCTTGGGAATGATAAAAATGTCCGTTATATCCGATGTACGTTATATCAAGGGTAAGGCACTTTTCCATTTATAGCCATCTAGGACTACTCTTATATCATTCAGCTTTTCACATTTTCTGAATAAAGCAAGTTATTTGGTATTATGACTTTTGATAATTATGATTAGAAAATGCTTGTTGATATCATGCAAAAGTCAATTACAACTCACTTGGATCCAAAGTTACCAATAGAACTTGCTGATGCTACTTTGCATACTGCATTCAGAGTGGTTTGACGAAGATAGTCATAAGAGCTTGTTTTTTAGGTGGTAAATTATGTAGGCCTACATGATTGTCTACGGCTGACTTTCCTATTGCGAAAATAAGGAGTTTCTCAGATCCCCCATCTTTACGCCAACCATGAGAGTCAAAAGTTGTTTGCTGTAGGCCTATTTCCCTCAATGACATGAATCATCGTTGTAAGTGAAGGTTTTACTTGGATGTAATTGAATAGAATATGGTAGTCTCATCTGCCTTAAACAAATCACATGGCTAATAGTCAGTCAGAATCGCAAGCGACACTTATACATCGAAATATTATTGAGAATATTTACAACTATCAGGAATTGAGATAAACAGAAGTGAATTTGTCCGTTATTTTTTCATGGGAGTGAAATTTCTGTCCGTTATATCCAATTGTACGCTATAGTCGCGTTCGTTATAACCGGAGTACTTTATTATTATTCAGATAGGATATTTTGCCGGGAATATTTTGTGTGTACGTTATAACCGAATGTACGTTATATCCCGTGTACGTTATAGCGGGATTATACTACCTATTATGCCGCTATATATATTATAGCGGGGTACTACCTATTATTTTTTCGTTGAGTAATCCCTAGCTCCGTTCATGCCTCACAGCTGTGAGGGGTGAAAATTTTGTTTAAAAAGTTTCTTCTCTGTTTATATTTCATATCCTATCTTAATTTTCTCGGTACTTACCCTACACAATATCCTCTTATCTGCAGGTCCGCTACATCGAAACTTCAGCCAAAGATCCGCCAATTAACGTCGATCATGCCTTTCACGAGTTAGTGCGCATCATCCGACAACAGCCGCCTCCACAAACACAAAATGAGAAGAAGATCGACAAGAAGTTATCGAAGAGGCACCACCGATGTTGTATGATGTAAATTTTGTGACATCAACATCATTGACAGTATCTACGAACACAACAGAAATTTATTTACATGTATTATATTTTGTGGCGGTGATCCATGCAGGCGATTCCGCAAGATTTCTCCGCATAAGCCAAAAAGTATGGGTGACACTTTCGCCGACGGTTGTCAAGCTTAGAATCAGGGCGTTCGCGATTTCTTTTTTTGAACCCTCTCCTATGTTGTTCTTTTGAACGAAGTTACTTTTAGTTTGCGTCCTATAGTAGTAGGTAATATCACGATAAATGAATCACGGATTTATAATGAATGTCAGATTTGAGCTTTTTATCGGTTGCTATTTGTTTTCAAAAGATAAGAGATGTATTATGTTCGATTTTGAGTTAGTCTGGACTTGTTTTTGTATTTTTTGTTTCTTATTTACAATGAGAGAAATGGGAGCTTGATTTCTTAAGCATTTGTCTGTTTCGTCACAGTTAAACAAAATTCATGTGAAAATGTACCTTTAATTAGCATCTTGAATAGCGCTTTATACTAATTGACTAATCATATTGTTATCACAGAGAACAGCTTTATTGTCCTATGTTCTATTTGTCTATGTTATTGTGACGATTCCATTCCATTGACGGTTGAATTGTTTTTACCATTTGAAATGTTCTGAACGAGTACTGCATCCGTCGTCAGTTGATATAATTCTTGTATGGAATGCTTGTATAAATCAGATTTCGCGAACAACCCGAACAATTGCTTGATGCCTCAAAGGAAGATCTCTCCTCGACTAAATTCACATCTCAAACACTTGTACAATACGTCGCATGCGTGCACACCAAGAGTAACGCGCATGAATGAATATTTGAGGAATTATTTATTTCATTATACAGTGAATGTATTATTGAATGTTCAAACGTCGTCTAACTATAAGTTGTCTGTTCCTGATCAAGTTTTAGCATTCTCTGGAGTGCAGCACTCCTGAAGACTTCTAGTCTTCCTTTATTACAAGAAAATTAGCGTGAAGTGGGAACATGTTTTGGATATTGCATCAACCAATTGAAACCGTTCCGATGAGGGGTCAACTAAACTCGTACACTTCACCATTCAGGTATCTTTCAGGTACTGTATTCAGTAATCCTTGACCATTCAGGATGCTCAATTATTGCATCTTCAACTAGCAGAATTGACCTAAGATGAAGTTTCAGTTACTTTGAGAGATACTACGATAGCTTCATATGCTTTTCTGGCTAAACGAAAGTTTCGTGCTAAGGTTTCATTTAGTGTTTAGATTGCATTAAATGTCGAGGAATTTATTTTTTAGGACTTATGAGAAAATCGGCATTTAAATTGGCTGTTTCTCGCATTGCTCGTAAAAGGTAAGGTTGTGTTTTTCAAATAGCACGAATATTCAGTGTAACCAGATGTGAGCATTTAGAGTTTCATTGACTCATCACCTGTTTTCCTATATCTGAAATTGCACCTTCGGCCATTCGCTGAGATGTCAATCCTGCATTTCGAAATGCTAAGAATTTTTTAGGATCATTCAGCAAATTTATGGGCTACATCTGCTCCTTTTCAGGACTGTCTGACCCTCCCCTTAACATGCCAATTTTCTGTGAAGGCAAAATCCAAAATACATCAATGATGCAATCTGAACTTGCGTCGCTTTTTGTTCCTGGTTTAATCTATTTTTCTTCGAGTACCTGCAAATAACTTTGATTTTTGCGTTTCTCAAGCGTTTAATGTCATTCTTCCATTCTTCGTTTGTCCTGTATCTTCCTTTTGGCTCTTCGAAATCTTCCCACATCTCTCCATGTGTGATTCGCGTGTCAAGCGTGTTGTTGAGGTTGAAAATGATCGTGGTGAAATCCCTTTGTTTTCGCGTGTTCATTTTGTGTCGATGTCTTTAACTTCAAAGAAGAGTTGACTTCTCTACTTCGTTATTCATCGTTCGTGATAATGAGAACAAAGGAATGCCTTGTAAATTCGCTCGTTTGTTTATTATGAAAATGCCAATACGGATTTCTATTGTTATAAATGTACTTTATAATAATGTATTTTATCGATTGCAGTCGTCTACAGGCGAATAACTGTTTGTAAAATGGAAATGATATAAAACATTATCTTCCGCGAGTAATTGTTTTAGTATATGGGTTACACGATGGAAATTTGACGAGGTTGCAGGCGTTGGCGTTAAAAAAGTTACAAGTTAAATAGGAAAATACAATGATTTGATTACTAATTGCGTCGGGTTCGCAGATGTCGACATCAAAGGTTTCAAACACATTCGCACACGTGTGTTCCAGTTAATTGGTGTGAATGGCTGCTCTATAGCTATGGCAACAAGACTTAATTTGAGAAATTCATGATCTTCAAATTAATAACAAGTAACTTCGATTGCTTAACTTTTGGAAATTTTTGTGCCATCAGATAGCCATAAAGGCCCAGTTATAGGCATAAAATGCGGAACGGACGTTCATATGAACAACATGCGCATATGCGTCATGTAAAAATACTCTATCATCTAAAGAACATTGAACTTGTTGGCCGATGCATCTATTTGAAAGATGCAGGGCCTATCCAGCAACCTTTTAGGACGGTCAATGATGATTCTCAGAATCAATCCGCTGAAAGTTTTCCGTTATGGGACCATTATTGACTTATCCTATCAACATCTGCATTGAACCTCAAAATAACTCAATGCAACTGTTTTACAATTTCATTTGAAAATGACATCGCATGACGAACTAATTCATGAGTCGAATACGATTCAACTAGTCAAATTTAGCTATCTTTAAATTCAGATATAGGTCTAGCGGTTCCAGCGTACGGTAGCATTAGCAAAGTGGAATTTCAAATGGGATTGCCATTTCCCGTGTTCGGATTTACTAGCATACTTTCATAGCACGGCAAAGTTTCCTATACAGAATATTGTTCGGATTTAATAACGTCGAATTTTTTAAAAATTCGGGTTTAGCAACCATTCTTATTTGCACCATTGATGAAATCGTTTGAGTATTGTAACATTTTGACCACCTGCGAACGAGAAGTATTTGTGCACACGTGCCCTTCCTTTCGGCGATTCAGGTTTCATCGAGATGTAAGCCTCGACAGATGCTATCTGAGGAAACTGCATGGTGTGCAGACTGTCAAGAGCGTGTCAACCCTGTGGGAACGAATCTTGCGAAAAACTGGCGAATGTCAGCTGCAGAATATCATGCTAAAGTTCAGTCATATTTGCGGGATATTCGCTGGCGAAGTTCGCTGGCGACAATTCGCGCTCTATGTCACCTTTTACTTTTGACTGTCTCTCTTATTTTCTTTAGTAATCCGCCTCTACAGCCGAGGCTCTATTTTCTCCCTCACCTCACTATCCCCCACATATGGCTAATCTATCTAAGAAATAAGTGCAGACTATTATTCTTTGATAATGATAAGAATATAGAGAATCAGCATATATCAATTTTCATAACATCTCTTGACATTCAATAATTTACAACAATGACAAATATTTGAATGATATCATAGTATTTACTGCGACATTTATGGAAGATAAATACTTTTTTTATATTTAAGCCTTCGTGAATTAAAAAAAGATCCCTTTTCATCAGATCAGACTGAGTATACAATATATTTTCATGTGAAGGTAATATACGAACATTACTACTTACCACTAATTAGTTGCTACAATATCCACGATTTCGCCGGTAGGCGAAAAATCAGCTCGCATTAGTAAACAAATATCTACCAACTAATTATAGCAACTTTTTTGCCACCTGCCGTTTTTTAATTTTACACATGTTTTTGGATAAATGATGACCATTTCCACATGCGGAGATAGTTTTTACACGAAAATGAACCTTTAAAAAATTATCCACAAAATCGGTACCTCGCCAGATAATCTGTTGATATTAGCAAGATGCGTTCCCACAGGGAATGTCACGTCACTCGACGGGTGATATTAAGATATCCCACGACCAGGCTGCAATAGTAGTAAGCACTGCAAGTAAGCACTGCAAGTAGTAAGCACATCCCAGACGCAAGCGCAAAATGTGAAATGCTGAGTCATCAGGCGGACGCAAGCGCAAAATGTGAAAGGCTGAGTCATCAGGCGGACGCAAGCGCAAAATGTGAAATGCGGACTGCGTCCCCCTCTGGAAGGCAGTGTGAGGGAGATGGCCAAGGATGTGTTGGGAGGAATGGGTCCGTGAGGAGAAAACCGCCCCCCCCCCCAACGACTCAACTGACCAAATTGGTCGAAAAGACCAAAGTTGTTCAGAATCATGTGAAACAAACTTCTATCAAGGTTTCAGGTTGAAATTCGTCCAAAAAATTTTTTCGAAAATTTTCACTACGGTGGTCTCGACACTTAGGATTTTTTCGTGAAAAAAAAAATTTTTTTCAAAATGTTGGAATGGAGCTCCGAGACCCATCCCATCGTGTTTGTCGTCAAAAGTTGGGTCGGTGAAGTTTCGGTGAAAAAACCGCCCCCCCCCCCCCCAACGACTCAACTGACCAAATTGGTCGAAAAGACCAAAGTTGTTCAGAATCATGTGAAACAAACTTCTATCAAGGTTTCAGGTTGAAATTCGTCCAAAAAATTTTTTCGAAAATTTTCACTACGGTGGTCTCGACACTTAGGATTTTTTCGTGAAAAAAAAATTTTTTTTTCAAAATGTTGGAATTGAGCTCCGAGACCCATCCCATCGTGTTTGTCGTCAAAAGTTGGGTCGGTGAAGTTTCGGTGAAAAAACCGCCCCCCCCCCAACGACTCAACTGACCAAATTGGTCGAAAAGACCAAAGTTGTTCAGAATCATGTGAAACAAACTTCTATCAAGGTTTCAGGTTGAAATTCGTCCAAAAAATTTTTTCGAAAATTTTCACTACGGTGGTCTCGACACTTAGGATTTTTTCGTGAAAAAAAAAATTTTTTTCAAAATGTTGGAATTGAGCTCCGAGACCCATCCCATCGTGTTTGTCATCAAAAGTTGGGTCGGTGAAGTTTCGGTGAAAAAACCGCCCCCCCCCAACGACTCAACTGACCAAATTGGTCGAAAAGACCAAAGTTGTTCAGAATCATGTGAAACAAACTTCTATCAAGGTTTCAGGTTGAAATTCGTCCAAAAAATTTTTTCGAAAATTTTCACTACGGTGGTCTCGACACTTAGGATTTTTTCGTGAAAAAAAAAATTTTTCAAAATGTTGGAATTGAGCTCCGAGACCCATCCCATCGTGTTTGTCGTCAAAAGTTGGGTCGGTGAAGTTTCGGTGAAAAAACCGCCCCCCCCCCCCCAACGACTCAACTGACCAAATTGGTCGAAAAGACCAAAGTTGTTCAGAATCATGTGAAACAAACTTCTATCAAGGTTTCAGGTTGAAATTCGTCCAAAAAATTTTTTCGAAAATTTTCACTACGGTGGTCTCGACACTTAGGATTTTTTCGTGAAAAAAAAATTTTTTTTTTCAAAATGTTGGAATTGAGCTCCGAGACCCATCCCATCGTGTTTGTCGTCAAAAGTTGGGTCGGTGAAGTTTCGGTGAAAAAACCGCCCCCCCCCCCAACGACTCAACTGACCAAATTGGTCGAAAAGACCAAAGTTGTTCAGAATCATGTGAAACAAACTTCTATCAAGGTTTCAGGTTGAAATTCGTCCAAAAAATTTTTTCGAAAATTTTCACTACGGTGGTCTCGACACTTAGGATTTTTTCGTGAAAAAAAAAATTTTTTCAAAATGTTGGAATTGAGCTCCGAGACCCATCCCATCGTGTTTGTCGTCAAAAGTTGGGTCGGTGAAGTTTCGGTGAAAAAACGACAGAGTTAGAATGTTTATGAAAATCGTTCTAGCGGGTGAAGCAAGCGTCGGACGGAAAAACAGAGACCAGATTTGGTATCAGCGTGCCATGTTGCACCTGAATGTCATTCATGCTATGTCTCCGAAGTGAAAGGAAGAAAGATGACAGAAGCAGTAAAGTTTACGAATGAATTTTGTTCGCTACGTTTTCATCGACAAAGTCTTCGTGGTGTGATTAGGGACTACATCATCTCCTTTCATCATGAAAAGGCAGACTTAGAATTTGCTATCGCTAAAGGTTACTTCGTTTTCCAACAGCTCATGGACAGTTTGATGAATAAAGATGTGAAAGGACGATTAGTTGCAGAGATTGAATTTGAGAAAGTGACTGATGAACATGCAGGTGAACGTGTAGTGTTTCATTTTGCATCCTATTCTGCAGAGACGATACATGATCCCAAAGATTTCTATCAGCGACACATGGCAAAAATTGCATCTCGACTAGATTCATTTCATGAGCATGGATCCAACTTGCTCCTATGTCGCATTAAACACATTCATATTCAACTCAATGTGTTAAACTAGATTCGACTACAAGATTTGGGAAAAGCATTCATGAGTCAGACGTCCGCGTGCCTCTTTTTCCCTGCCGCAACGAAGTCAGGGGAGAAACGGAGGTCTCTGATTGGCTCACATAGTGTCAAATGTGGATTCGCAGGAGATTATAAAAGCAGACGTCTCCCCATTTTCTCTTCATTTCATTCTCTTGACTTGGAAAGCGTGTGTGACTTGCTGAAGCCATTCTCCCCTCTCAACTTTGTCTGATCAATCCTGTTTGCAAATTTACAAGTGAGTGTCATGACTGTCTGGCCTAAACCTTACCAGCATTTTAGAAGAGAGACGCAGGAGAGTGTGTGGCCGATGACTGTACAAGCTTATTTTGTTGAACCATTGCCGCCACCGCCACCTCCACCACCTAGACGCTTTACGTTTAAGTCTTTTAGGGAATTGAAACTCAATTCGGGTCCTAAGCCCAAGACATTTAATTTACTGGACGATGACGAAGACTTAGACTTTGGTGATAAGCTTTAAATCCTGTGAACGCTCCAAAAGGTCCTCTTAAGGGCCACCTCATATGTCACTGCTAAGCTAAGGATTTTCTTTTCTCTGATGATCATGAATGTACTTAGTGGTATTCTTTCGTTACAGACTGCCATGGCCATGAATCCTACTCCAACTGCTGCATCACTGAATCCCCAACATCTCGAGCTGTGGAATCCGAAAATTGAAAAGGTAATTCACGGCTATCCTACCTACAAACAACGAGTGCGCTACAACGGTGTTCGACTCTATCTTCAAACGCCGGCGGTATACTTACCAAAAGTGGATACGCAAGTAAATCGTTGCGGTCAAAACCTGAGTATCCCTATTGATAATTGGTTGCGTCAGCAGCTTGACATTTTAGAAGACTTTGTGAGGCAAAAGGCTCTTATTCCTACTGAACTATTACAGTTGTGGCCAGAAAAGAAAACTTCTTATTATAAACCATTGTATCGCGGCACTCGCTGCTATATTTTACAAAGCAAGTATTGTAAAGTCACTTCAGGCGTGACAGTTGAACAATCAGTTGAAACAGAATTGTCATCGTTAGGTGCAGGCTTTTATTCATTTCATATTGAGGTGCCTGCTGTTTATGTGGGACCTCATCAATCTGACGGGAATTTGATTTCTCTCAATTTGCGCATTGCTCAAATTCATCATCAACCTGAGTTAAGAGGACTTGATCACATTGAGAAAGTCATTGATTCTTGTGTCAAAGAGTGTCAAGAACCTGTCACTAAACCTAAACGTCGTCGCACATCAAAGAAAGATGGTGCTACCACCAAAGAGAAATCTTAATTATTGTAATCAGTTAGTATGTAGTGAATGTGGAAAACGCGGTCTTGCGCGTTATGTTCAAATAAAACATTGTCATCATGTTGTATGTATCTTTTGTTATGTAAAGGACAGACATCCTTGTAAAGTTCCTGCTCAATGTATTATTTTGTAATGAAGTCTTTTTGATATTGTAGGTTGTCATCTTCATAGACAGTGAGGGAACACCCATGCAGGAATTGAGTGCTATTGCAATGAGAGAAAGTGATCAAACTGTTGTTAGTGTATATCATAGATTTGCCTACTGTCCTCCACACAAAGACGAATGGTCACGACGTCATGTGCATGGACTTGATCCTTCTATTTTGATTCATATTGGATTTGTAAATGAAACGTATTTGATAAGTGATTTCAAACGGTGGCTGTCAGGTTTTCATATTGTTAAAATATTAGGAAATGATTCTGAACGAGAAGCAACAACACTTCAGTTGCACATTGATAATTTATATTTACCATGTTGGGTAGATCGTGTAAGACAAGACTATCATATGCATTGTGATCAAAAGAAGTTTAGAGATGAAATGATTTTTGACATGGCAATATGTTTCGGTGAGAGACATCACCTTTACAGACCACCATCCCATTGTAATACTAGAAATAAAGCTACCTACATTGCAAAACTCTCTTCACGCTGGCATTGTAGTCTCTATGACGTTTATGAACTGTATCTATATTATTGTCAACAGAATGGGTCTATGTAAAACATGTTTTTACTCCTTGTGAATGAATGATGATCATTTTATGAAGTGTATTCTGTACTTGTAAATTTTGTCTGGTGTTGAATAAACTTACAGTGGAATATGATTGTTATTTCTGTTTTATTCATAGTGGAAGTCATTGAAGCAATGTGAAATCTATAGTTACATCGTTTATGATGGCGCATCGTACCTTAAGTAACCACATGTGTCATTTGACACTTGATCAACAAGGATTCGATGGATTTTTACAAGATTGGAAACTTACATTTAAAATGAAGATGAATGATATGAAAGTAGTGCTCACTGAAAGCCTTCCTCTCTTCAAAAGATTGATGGAGAGTTTACAACCTCAAGATGTAAAGGGTAGACTCGTTGCTTATATAGAGTTGAAAGATTTACAAAAACCACTTCGTTTTGGATCTTATTGCACAGAATGGATTACTCTTAGTGATCAATTTTATGGTCGTCATATGGAGAAAATTATGGAGAGAATAGCAGAGACGTTGGAAGGAAATGCATACGTTGTTAAACATATCATGATTCAACTGAGTGTGTTTACATCCACGACTTTGTTTGATGCGCGACACATTGTGTAGATGCAATAAAGATTTCTTTTCACTGAGTATTTTGTAATGGTGTATAGAGCAACATGAATCATTGCGCTTTGTGTATTACTATCGGGCTCTTTGTTAGACAAATGAATGCGTCTTTGTTCGAGAAAAGGGGCGTGTCACAACATGAGTCATTGCGCTTTGTGCATTACTATCAGGCTCTTTGTTAGATAAATGAATGCGTCTTTGTTCGAGAAAGGGGGCGTGTCACTCAAGTCTTTGTGAGGACTAGAACGACTTTGTAAGAGGGAAGGTTTCCACCCACGCAGTCAAAAGTTCACGTGCGATAACTCTTTGGTCACATAACAAAGACAGGGAAAACGAGAAAAGGGAAACGCATGTGATTGGAGCTAGGTCTGCTTATAAAACGGACGACTGAGCGCATGGCAATCATTTCCGTCCTTGCGCTAACCATGCAGTTGCTCGAAGCCATCAACGCCTCTGCTCTCGCACTGGGTACACTGAACTCCCTTACCTTACCATCGGATAAAAATGCTTTCAATCAAAAGATAACTCATCATGGAGAAGCCGTAACCATAAAAACTCCAAGTCAACGGATAGATTATCTTAAGATTATGTCAACAAAGCATGGAGTGGCCGTGTGTGTGCCATTAGACTATTGGACACGGTTACAATTCAATACTCTTGAAACATTCCTGAAAGAAAATCTCACCATTCCCAAAGAAATTGTTCGACACAATGGGAAGCGGCCACAAGTTCCCATCATGGAAAGACGATACATGTATGTGCATATGGACAGACACTGTCTCATCATCCATGAAAAGGAGGGCAGCGAATTCGACTTACTCAATTGCAAACCACTCCCCATTTTGGGAAAAGGATTCTACTCCTTCGAAATTAAAATTCAAACCATCTACATGGGTCCGCGCAGGGACGGAAGGTTGTTTACGTTGAATCCCTATCTTGTCTCCATCACCTTTAAAAATGATGTCCATGTTGATGATGATGATCAACTACAGTAACACTCTCCACACACTGAGAACGCACCATCGGTCTTTATGAGACCAAGGCCTAACGGCCACCGTATCAAGAAAGAAAATGTACACTCACCATGCCACACATGAACATGACTCTCTCTCTCCTTCTTTCTTAGGCATACCCTTCTTCACTCAAGTTTTAATCATGTGGAAATTATCAGCATGTCTCCATGTATCATGGAAAAGTCAGTGTGTTACATTTCATGATACGAAACGTCAACTTCAGATAACTCTAGAACGCTTTCATCTACGAAGGTTGCATCGCGCTATCCTATCCCACTCTTGCCGTGTCATTAACGTAGGAGACGGCATTGTATTTATTCGCATTCAAGAGATGATTCTACATAATGATCACTGCTACATTGTGATTCCAAAACCCTCATGGGAAAAGTATAAAAGGGAAGTTCACTCCACCCTCATGTCATTTGTGAGTCATGCTCCCCATCCGCATCATCAACGCCATGCGCGAAATGAATCTCAGAAGAGACATCGATTTAGAACAGTTGCATACCCATCTTCCCGATTCATTCTATCATCGCGGTCGTCCGCAAATGTTGGTCATTCGCATGAGCAACGGTCGAAATCTTCAAATCTTTCGCTGCGGCAAAATCCAAGTCCTAGGAAACCTTTCTCATTTCGTGATGCAGTCCATGTGTTACGAAGTCGTCAAGAAAATGCGAACACTCATGCCTCATCTCCGCCTGAGTCCCCTGACATTGAAGAATATAGTAGTGTCTGTTCAATTGAAGATGTTAGTGAATCTAGCCAACATTAAAACCAGTAATCATTGTATATTTTATGAAACTGAACTCTTTCCTGCTGCTCTGATTCGGAAGTGGCATCCTGTACATATTGCAGTGTTTCACAACGGACATTGTATCATGACTGGTTTACGTGATATCAGTAAAGTAGCTGACATTGTTAAATCTTTAATGCGTTATCTGTATGAGTCACAGTTAATAGAATCGTGTTAATCACATGATGCGTTTTGAATGAGTCATCGCAATGAACTATCCTCCACACACTTGTCGGTGAAAAGGTCACGCTGTCTGTCGTGAGGCGCCATCGATGTTGAATGACACGCCCACACACACACACGTGTCGGTGAAAAGGTTGAACAAGACTGATTAGATTCGTATGACTGGTGCCTTACTCCTTCATGAGTCAGAGCTATTTATAGACATGAGTCAGCAAAGTGGTTGATGTTTTCTAAGCCGAAGAAATTGCCATGATGTTACATGCGTTGATGAGGATGTTAACTTACAAACTCTAACATGGTTATGACTTTATTTTATACTTTACCTATCTTGCAAATAGTGAAATACTTATGACTTCATTTTATATTTCACCTATCTTACAAACTGTACAAACAGTGAAATGATTTTGACATTAATTCAAACTTTACAATCATCAACTTTATTTCTAACTTTGCAAACGTCAACTTTATTTCTAACTTTACAAACGTCAACTTTATTTCTAACTTTGCAAACTCTAACATGGTTATGACTTTATTTTATATTTCACCCATCTTACAAACTGTACAAACAGTGAAGTGATTTTGACATTAATTCAAACTTTACAATCATCAACTTTATTTCTAACTTTACAAACGTCAACTTTATTTCTAACCCTACCCATCTTACAAAATGATTAAAACTTTTACTTCTACCTATTGAGTGAGAATCCCATCTTTATGTCAAAAGGAAAACAACACAGTATGTACATGATATGTTATTCATCATCACAACCGATTTTCATAGCACCACACATAGTTAATACTGATGGTAGCAGAAAACAAAGTTTTTATATCTCACATCACCGGAGAAAACGAAGTCACTGATATGCAGGGAGAAAACAAAGTCACTCATGTGCAGGGAGAAAACAACGTCAGGAAAACCAGTTGATATGTAAGTCATGAGATGAAGTGATCAGGAGTTGGACGCATGTTCCAAGGCACTCACTCACAACGCCCCATAGAAAACGCCATGGAGTAAAAAGCAGAACATCAACCACAACAGAGAGGAAGCATTCATCATCAGACATCGCCGGACGGAGGAGGAGAAAGTTTCTGTCTCTTGGGTGGAGGTAGATGAGTGTCTGGATGGCCGTACGGTAATGAGTGGTTAGGACTCATCCAGCATCGCTTGTCTTCCCAAGCTGAGAGACCTCGTTTCCTAAACGTCGTTGTTCTGACTTGATGCGACTGAGATTTTAAAATGGTCATTTCTACTTTTTTAATTTTAAGTGAATCTAAGGCATCTTGATAGTCCCTATGTGTCATTTTTCTAACGATTGACTTCGAGATACCTTTCGCCCGTTTTATAGAAAGCTCTGAGGATTTTAGCTTCATGGAGTACATCTTGGGGCGAAGCAAGATCATCTCCTCTATCTGTTTGCCGGCACACTCATCCTTGAAGCAGCCAAGCTTCGCTTTATTTGAGGTAGAGTAAAGCGGATGGTCAGTGGGATAGTTGGAACTATCAAACTTGGGTGCTAAATATTTTAAAATGTCGTCCTGCTTGACTTGGCTCGTAGTTGTCAAAGCTAGGAAGAAGCTGTCTGTATCACCTCCTACTAATTCCACACGTTGGAGAAGTGGACATGTCTTAAAAGTGTGGTAAAATAACTTGTACATTTCTAACTTGGAGTGATCCAAGACAGCTTGACCGACATAAATGGGCTTACAGAGTTCTACTTTAGATTTTAACATTTTAAAACCAGTGATGTCTTCGGAAATGACATCATGGTGGCAAAACAACGGCGAGCGACATAACTTGATACTCGTTTCCGGATCAGTTACGATGCGATAGTCCATGCGCTTTCTTACATCCTCCATGGTTTTACCAAAGAGGGCATTATTCTTAAATTTAAAGAAGTCCTTTTCGAAAGGATTCTTGGATTCAGCCCGTTTCTTGCTATTAAATTCTATATACGGTTTTAGAAAGGGCTTCTGCTTAAACTGGATAGCACGATGGACTTTATCAAGTTGCATCCCCATACCTAGATAGAATTTGAGGATGGAATAGTGCACGATGTAATGCTGCTTGTTCAATTGGGTGAGCAACAACTTCCTAGTGGCTTTATACTTTAAGTCATTTTCCACCTCATACTGCTTATTGTGTTCTTCCATAAAGGGAGAGAACATATCTGGACTGACTATGCCAGATTCGGGTGCGAGAGGAAAATCAACGGTCCTATTCTTAATGCAGTCTGGATAGATGAGGTCGACTTCAAATAAATAACCTATGTCGGCCTCATCTCCCAGTGCCATGATGTGTGCTGGATTGGAGAAGTATTCAATGTCATGGGGCTCTACCCATTGGAAGTCAGACTGTGGCAAAGGCTTGGAGAGTGCACTCCCATACAAATTATTTTGGTCTATGTACATTAAATGTGTGGTCGATCCTATGTCTTGGGTGTTGTTGACAACATGTTTGTTGACAAATGTTAAGCCACCCCTAATACCACGTTCAAATAACGTGTACATTTCTGCATCTTGCAGTAAATGAATGCTCTCTTTCGTCATCTTGAAGGCTGACTGATAGGACAGACCCGGCAGACTAACAAAATGGATGGGGTCTAAGGCGTCCTGTTCTAATGTGACTTTCCTAAAAGTCTCAAACACGTCAGCCAACAGATAGACGTCTAATTTTAAGTAGGCAAGCATGTAGTCACCAAAAGTGCGACATCCAAATTCTAACCATGCTTGCTCCGCATGCCCATAATCATCCAGCGAACAGTCCTCACCCGTCAAATCATTTTTAAATTTATCGATGGACGGAAGGGATGTCTCCTTCAATGTATCCATTGAACTAAAATAACTATAAGGAAACACCCCTTTCCGCCGTATCAGACTGTCACTTATGTTGGGATAGTCTTTCTTTAAATGTTGAGTGAGGGGAAGTGTTTCTAAATTATTAGCCAATGCGCCTAAGGAAGAAGACATAAACTGGAAACTGTCTAGAAACTTTATGTCATAGAAGACAGGCTTCCCCTCCTTCGTCTTATCGACTTGGACTTTAGCAGTGATGCACATAAATTTTTCCTTACTTTGTGCAATCACTTTAGATGACCAGGATTTCATTTTACCGAATCCATGGCGAATGATGATGTGCGCATCATAACATTTAAAGTTATGAAAGATGACGGGAAGCGTTCGCCGTTTGAGCCTAAGTTTCATATTGCATTTACTGCATAAGGCAGACCTAAATTTACCACTGAGATGGCAATGGTCCCTCACTTTCTTATGTTGCTGATCATCAAAGGATGAACAGCAGCGGGGACATTCCGTGGTCCTATCAAACTTGATTTTATCGGCTTCTGTGAAGCACATGGGTTTCCTAGTTAGCTCCGTTTCATAGCGTTGATGAAAACGGGCTTTCCTATCTAAAAAGTTGAGGAAGTTTTCAACGCACTCCTCGCCTTGCCACACATGCATTTTATTTTGATTCCTATAATATGGGTGCCAAACTTCATAACAGGCGATGGCTGCTGGCTCATGACTTAGGTCTTCTTGTTCAATATAACATTCAATGTCCGCATAGATGGTACATATGGGACTGAGCTCATTGCCGTTTTCTTCATACCTATAAAATTTATCTTTGGGCATGACTTCCATTTGAAGTTTACCCCGAGAGCACCACTCGTAATGCTCTTCAAAAAATGCTTTTGATGTGAAACGCCGTGTCCAGCGATCACAGTAATAAAAATTATCCCTATAGGTTGCTTGATGATGGTATAACTTCGAAATTTTGGGAATGCCACAATAATGCCATTCTGGGTGGTTGTCGCTATACACTAGGAGAAGATTGACAACCCGGTCAAAGTTACTTTGGCGATTATTATACCTAACGCCCTTCAGACCTTTTTCCCACAGATGGATGACAATCTTAATATTATTCAACTTTTCAAATTGGGCGATGCCTTTAAAGTCTAATGTGTTGACATCTAACCCATCAAACCTAAGCTCATCCTCCCATTCACGATACTTGGTGACTCTTTGTCGATCCTTATCTATATCATTATAGTGAAGAATGGAGAGGACGGCATACTTGAAACACTGGGACTGACATTCTACATTGATGACAGCCTTTTTGTCAGCCAGTGCTTTGGGGAGGGTGAAACAACCACTCCCTTGTAAATTTTCTAAAAGATTAATTTTGATGTCCACCTTCTCTATCCCATCAAAGACCAGACCGCTGTCTCTTTCATTAAATTTATTTAAGTTGTTGACGAGATAGGTCGCATGTCTCTCTACCCACTCGTTTACATCACCTATGAGATCAGCAGCACAGGAGGCTATCCTAATGGTCACAGTGGACTCTACTTCTCCCGTGCTACTGTCTACCTTATTGAAACGAGCAGTGAGATAGAACATGCCCTTAAGTAAAAATCTATCTAAGCTCGCCAACATTTGATGAATTAAGCCTATGTTATTCATCAAGAAAGGATGAATGTCCTGCACAGCTTCAGAGCTTACTAACTCATAATCGCGAACGAGCCTCTCAAGGGAAAACTTGCTCAGCCTTAGAGTGACGTTGTTGTCAGTGTAAAGCTCAGTGGAATGAGTGTGACAGAGTGTGTGCGAAGAAAGAACAAACTCTGTAGGAAAGGTCTTCTGACACGAAGAACAGGAAAAGCCGACGTGTGATGAAGGATGCTTCCTACCTGTTGTTGTGGGTGGTTGCCTCACACTGCCACAGGAACCGCCTTCGATGTGGACTCGCAAGTTGGTGTTGTTGTAGAACGTGCGTCCACAACCTTCACACTTGGGCCGTTGAGGGATTGATCGCCGCTTTCCTCCCTTGCAGGCACGGCCAGCAGTGTGACGTCTCAAACTGTAAGCTGAGGCGAAGACCCTGTCACACCGCTGGCATTGAAAGTCCTTCTTTTCGACTTCCATCTCCCTCTCCTCTCCGACGATCTCCAACTCCATTTCCTGCTCCTCCAACAATCTCTCCACCGACTTGACTGAGAGGAGAGGGAGGTCGGCCGCTGTAGGTGGTGGTGGCGATGCTGGGATGACGATGGGACGGGAGGGAACGTCACCGTCCAGGAGAACCGTCGCCAGATCTGTTGAGAAAAAGAGAAAAGAGATTAGTAACATGATCAGCATTTCAAGTTTGAAGTCTTAGCCCCCTATTTCCCAATCACGACTACTTACCATCTAAGGACTGTAGCTCCGGCAGCAAGGATGGACGCGGAGGAGGCAGGAGAGGGACACGGGCCGAAGGTGGAAGGGTCCTTGGCTTTGGTGTCGGAGGGATGTGGCGACGGGGAGCAGGGACTGGCACAGGTATCGGTGCTGGCGGCGGTGGAGGTGGCCCGAGGTCGATGGATGGTAGGGTGTTGTTTGGTTGGCAGTGGTGGTGGAGCGGGAAGGTAGGGCCGGAAATTCCTCGCGGTATTTCCGCCTCGCGGCTTCCTCCCACTTCTCCTGCCTTGCCAAATCTGTAGAGAGGAAAAAAGAGATGAGATTAGAGGTTGTGGAGACAACAATGATGGTGAATGAACTATACGGATACAGAAGTGCTAAAACATGACAGCATTAATCCATCAAGATACTTACACATTCCAAGTCGCTCGTAGGCTTGTCCGATTGCTTCTACAGGGACGGACTCCCCATTGACGAATGATTCTTGCACTGAAACGGAAGAAAAGAGGGTGGTGAGAGATTTCACCTAAACACATCACAATGCATTTTTTTTTTCGAAATGTTATTTTCGGTTTTGAAAATCATGGAGTAGGGAGAGGTTAGGGGTCTTGTATTTCATTGAAAATTAATAAGGACATGATTCCTACCCTCTTGATGTTATTTAGAGGTTTATGAAAATTAATTCTTACGTTCAACACACACACACACATGCAAACCTAATGGTGTTAGTTAAAGAATTTTATTAGCACAACCTGTACCTCATCCTTGCCCCATTGCACAAAAACTTACATTGCTTAATCGTCTTCCTCTCCTTCTCAGCACAGACGCGATACTCTTCGATTTTCGTAAACTCCATTTTGGTAGTTAAGGTTTAATTAGACTTTGTCAACGCAGATTTCAATCACTGAAAAGGAAAGATGAGAATCGTTTCATTTGCCTAGTCAACGTTTATCATGGGAACAATCATTGAAGTAACATCTAATGAGTTACATTTCACTCTACTCCATATCATAAAGACTAACCCTTGTCGAATGGCTAAAGTACTCTGACCTGGCGAGAGAAAGCGTCACGTTGAGTATGAAGTCGAACGCCCAACATGAGCAACGGCTCAGAGGTTTCGGTCTAACAAACGACGAACAACCCGTGCAACGCAATCCCTCTACGGCAGTACCCGCCGTCCCGAAGGAACGCTCGAGCAAAGGAGGTATTACAGCGATGATATGTCTTATGAGCAGAAGATGTGATAGCAAGAGACTATTCAACTTGATAGCAAGTCAAAACAACCTGATAGCAGGAGCTCACCGACACTCACCTTGTGAAAGATAAATGTGAAGAGCAGAGCTGGTGCACTGCCTTTTATAAGATTTTCCTAAGCGGTAAATGGATCAGACCTCTCGTCCAATCACAGACGAGCTAGAGTTTCCGATGTGCCCACGCACATTTGTAACGCGTTATTGAAATCGTGTTAGGCAAAAATGTTGTTTAGCAATAGACTCAAGCATGGCACCTGAAGTCAATACATTGAAACATGATGATTGCACGATTCGTTTTCATCAAGAGTGCTTTGGAGGCTTAATACAAGATTACATCCTTGAGTTTCAAAGGGAGGAGACAGAATTGGAAGCATGTTTAGACTACACACGAAAAATATTTACGGAGTTGATATCTTATTTCAAAGACAGTCTCATCAAGGCTCATTTAACTGCACATGTCAATTACATTCATTTTCCAGAAGGTGAAGTAGCGGAAAGTGTTGATTTTCAATTTCGTTCCTATGGACAAGAATATGTTACTGATGCTTCTGAGTTTTATACACGACATCTGCGGAAGATTATTTCTCGTATGGACAACTTTCATGGTTACGGCGATCATTTGCTTCTGAATAAAATAAACCATATTGCCATTGCTATTAGTAAAGTGGGTTTCAATAATGTTAAATCAAAGACAAAATAAAGTATTTTTTCATGATATTTGTGTTGTGCTAAACTTTCTAATGCTGCTGTGAGTTCAGTCAGTCATAAAATTTCAATGATCAAACTTTTCTAACTATACATCAACCTGTGTTGTAGTAAAACTTTTACAAACCATGATACACTTTCTGACTAGACTTACGAATACAACGTCAATGATCAAACTTTATTTTCACAAACATGAGTTGTAGTAAAAACTAGTTGACTACACTAACTTTGCTTTTACAAACCATGATGCACTTTTTGATGACACTCACGAATAAACGTCATGATCAAACTTTACTTTCTCAAACGGGTGTCGCGGTAAAGAACTAGTTGACTACACTAACTTTGCTTTTACAAACCATGACACAGTTTCTGACTAGACTTACGAATAAAACGTCGATGATCAAACTTTCTAACTATACATCAACCTGTGTTGCAATAAAACCTTTGTACAACATGTTAGTTTCTGATGACACTGACAAGAGCTTGTTCACTAGCAAAGAGAGAAGTCTGTGATGTGTTGCGTGTGGCGCATGAATGTCCTCCCTTCATTCCATTCATCAGTTCTGCTTGTCTCTATCACGGAGACGAAAAATTGCAAACATGACGCAGAGAGGTTTCACAAGGATTACCATTGCCCACGTCCCGTGCAGTACTCATCGCTACGGACTTCACCGCTGTCTCGAAATCACCCACAGGAAGTATCACACCGAAAATCGTGCACCGTCCATGACTTGATCGCCAGACATGAAAACCGGTGGAGTTGGTAAGAGGTTGACAGACTTTGATCAGCTTGATAGCAAGCCGTAGAGAGCTTGATTCACCAGCGTTTTGCAATGGAGATGTTTAGAGGCCACCCATGACAAGATAGCTAAGACTCAACCGATTGGCGTTCAAAGTGCTACGTTGAGAACTGTGTCAAATGCCCAACATGAGAGATGAGTTGTCCCAGCGGTTACGGTCTAAACTATGACACACTCCCTTGCCACACTTATCACTACGGCATCGTCCGCCGTCCCGAAGGAACACCCTGTCAGTGGAATATTACAGCAAAACTCTCCGTGTCTTGCTCGCTTTCAGTGAAAAGCCGCTTGTAACATGAGAAGACTGGCTCAGACATCATTAAAAATCATCTAGTTGACTTCAGCAGGGTCGAAAACCCCAGAAAGCCTCCAAAACTAGTGAATTTAAAATTTTCAACTTTTTAGCACTACTTACAACATTTTATAAGTAGTCTATCACTTAGAGCAGGTCAATAGCAACCGAACCTTTTTTGAATCAAGTCAAACGGACTTGTAGAAGCAAAGTTACAAGCCTTTAAAGTTTTGGAGTCTTTTATGGCCTGGAGACGAAGGCCATCTCCTGGCGAACCTCTAAGTCTGACGCCTTAGCTGAGTTCAGCAATGAAATTTTCTAAGTCGGTTTCTTACAGCAACCGGGGATTTGGAATGTCCGAAGCTATCATCGGAGCTCAGAGAGACGACCTACCTCTGACAATCGCTCTCGTCTTAATGACAAGTCTCTCTCGGTTCCCAGCTTATATAGTGTGTGGCGATCAGCTGATGACGTAACACCCATCATCCAAAAACTTTAAACCCGTCTATTTCCGGTCCTAGTGCTCCGATTGACTCCAAATTTTGAGTGTCACGTTTTCTCGCTCTCCCCTTTCATTTAAGACATCCCTCGACCCTCTACGATGACAAGAAGCTGAGATGAAAAAACTTGTCGTTTTTCAAAAAGTTCCAAAATCTTGGAAAATGCACAAAAACTCGATTTTTAACAGGCTCTCATTTGGAAACGGAGCCTGTCACGCATCTGAAAAGAGGAGATCCTAGAGAACAAAGTGCGGTCTTGCCGCTAAAAGAAACCCGAGCTCTTCATTCACTTCCAATCCTCCACAATTCATCGTCCAAGTTGGCAAAAAAAAAGCGACATTTCACATTTGGACTTGAAAAAATCCTAAGTGTCGAGACCACCGTAGGGAAAATTTTCGAAAAAAATTTTTGGACGAATTTCAACCTGAAACCTTGATAGAAGTCTGTTTCACATGATTCTGAACAACTTTGGTCTTTTCGACCAATTTGGTCAGTTGAGTCGTTGGGGGGGGGGGGCGGTTTTTTCACCGAAACTTCACCGACCCAACTTTTGACGACAAACACGATGGGATGGGTCTCGGAGCTCAATTCCAACATTTTGAAAAAATTTTTTTTTTCATGAAAAAATCCTAAGTGTCGAGACCACCGTAGTGAAAATTTTCGAAAAAATTTTTTGGACGAATTTCAACCTGAAACCTTGATAGAAGTTTGTTTCACATGATTCTGAACAACTTTGGTCTTTTCGACCAATTTGGTCAGTTGAGTCGTTGGGGGAGGGGGGCGGTTTTTTCACCGAAACTTCACCGACCCAACTTTTGACGACAAACACGATGGGATGGGTCTCGGAGCTCAATTCCAACATTTTGAAAATTTTTTTTTTTCATGAAAAAATCCTAAGTGTCGAGACCACCGTAGTGAAAATTTTCGAAAAAATTTTTTGGACGAATTTCAACCTGAAACCTTGATAGAAGTTTGTTTCACATGATTCTGAACAACTTTGGTCTTTTCGACCAATTTGGTCAGTTGAGTCGTTGGGGGAGGGGGGCGGTTTTTTCACCGAAACTTCACCGACCCAACTTTTGACGACAAACACGATGGGATGGGTCTCGGAGCTCAATTCCAACATTTTGAAAATTTTTTTTTTTTCATGAAAAAATCCTAAGTGTCGAGACCACCGTAGTGAAAATTTTCGAAAAAATTTTTTGGACGAATTTCAACCTGAAACCTTGATAGAAGTTTGTTTCACATGATTCTGAACAACTTTGGTCTTTTCGACCAATTTGGTCAGTTGAGTCGTTGGGGGGGGGGCGGTTTTCTCCTCACGGACCCATTCCTCCCAACATATCCTTGGCCATCTCCCTCACACTGCCTGCCAGAGGGGGACGCAGTCCGCATTTCACATTTTGCGCTTGCATCTGCCTGATGACTCAGCCTTTCACATTTTGCGCTTGCGTCCGCCTGATGACTCAGCATTTCACATTTTGCGCTTGCGTCTGGGATGTGCTTACTACTATTGATGATGAATTGTTGTTCAATAACACCCGATGCAGATAATAAAATAAAACCATGAAAGTTAATAAGTTTATTTCCCGAGCTTTCGGTCACATACAGTGAGCATAATCATGGGCATTCCCATGATTATGCTCACTGTATGTGACCGAAAGCTCGGGAAATAAAGTTATTAACTTTCATTGTGGTTTTATTTTATTATCTGCAATTGATGAGATGTTTAGTCTAATTTGACTGATAATGATCTAAAGAGCCTCTCTGAACCTGGGATGTCACACTGTGACATGCCGAACTCAATCACCGTGAACCACACGTAATTACACATGACCCCAAACATCCGTGGCTATGCGGGATATTGCTGCAAAGTTATATAAGTTAGTATAGTTGGCAGTCCTGTTATATAGACTTTGCGTCTCATATGTGTCTGCATGTATCAGAGGCTAAACAATGTGATAGGACCTCAATTTCATGCTCAGGGAAGACAGAACATGCTTAGCGGTTCATCCGTGGTTTAAGCAGCAGCACAGACAACCGTAGACGACGCGCAAACTATAAACGCTCTCGCCCGCGCGTATTCATAAACATTTCCCATGTTTTAACAGCATCAGATCAAGTGATTTCTGACTCTTAGTGCAGCGCGTATGTACGCGAGTAGAAGAATAGAATGTCCTTAACCACGGATGTTTGGGGTGTTCCGTAATTACGCGTGAATCACGCGTGGCATGTCACCTACTGCACTTGCGTGACACTTGTGTGAATGACAATTGCTTGCACATAAGATCAGTTCCCGGTGCAAAATGTCATCAGGGCCCCTGACGGTATTTCCATCACGGCCCCTTAAGTGCGAGTTCCGCGGGTTTCGGTCAGGGCCCTGGCGGTGTAACCCTGACCTGCGACAGAATGAATTACACTCTTCAATATTATTATTATAGTACAATATTCTACTTATTAAATCATTCCTCAGCTTGTAAGTAGTATATTATTTTTTCTTAATTTCTTTACGTTTTGCAATACCAAAACCTTCAACAGTATCTAATTTTCAGCTAAGCAAATTATATTCTTCTATTAGAAAAAGAAAATAGACGCGCGGAACCCTTTCCCATCCGTTATAGCCTTTACTCAAATTCCACCTATGCAGCCGAAAAAAAGCGAATTTTCATGCTTTACATTGATAGTATTTTACTACATTTATACGTATTTATGTAGCCAGCAAAACATATATTCTGATTATAAAATCGTGCTGATGACGTGTAAATGTCATTCATAAATTTACGTGCCACTCACGAAAGCAGGGCGTTACGCAAAGTCCTGATTATTCCCATTCCCAAAGATAAACCATGCAATGAACACCTTCATCTCTTCGGGAAGTGTCCACATAAGTCCACGATGTGTCGTCCCTTACTGCAAACTAGCTCGCTTACTTGTCCAATCGCAAATTTCTTTCATGAATTGATCTGGCAAAAATATTCGGATGTGTTCTTCAATGGTTGATGGTGCTAGATTATGCTTCCAACGTGACTGACCTTGAAATGCATGAGTTGGCGCTGCATCATCAGGTGAAAACACTTGTGTCCATCTGACGTTCCGGTTGGTATAATAGGTTCATCTGAATCACTTGTTTCGTCACTCGAAGTACGGGGGGCGTACCAAAAGTTCGTGACGTTTGATTACCATGGTCTTTAATTCGACTTTTTTCTTTAATCATTGATCGTTGTCATGTTGCATCAATCATGTGCATTGCCTGCGAAATTGTTGGTTGATCGGTAACCTATGGAGACACGAACTGAAGCCGGTAACTATAGTGAAGCAATTTTATTTTTGTCAGCATGACGGACTTCACAAATCGTAACTAGAGATCTTGTCTGCTCTTTCTGTCCAAGGAACGGGAAGCACCAACCCGATCGGCTGAGCGTCTAAAAACAGTCTTCGAGACAATGCCCCTGCAAGAGCAGCCATCAATCAAATGTTCCCAGAGGGACGTAAGTCAATGGAAGACGGTGAGCGCTGTGGCCATCCATCCAGTCAAGTCAGCGAAGAAAATTAAGATCTGGTTTGGCAGTTGATCCAGTCTGACAGACGCCCAACATTTGATGAACTGGCCTGCTGTCGCATGGGTATACTCTTGAGCGTATCTTCCATGACCGCCTTGAGTTGTCCAAGCTGTTTCAGCTCGTTGAGTGCCAATTAGGCTGCTGACTGCAGAACAGAAAGGCGCCCGGGTCACCAACTCCTCTATTCGTCTTGGTCTTCTGGAAGACAGTGACGAAGGGTTTTGGAGGAGATCGGCTGATGGAACTCCGCTGCCAAACTTCATGCCATAATATAGACGAAAAGAAAAATGAATGCAATGGATAACGCGAGGTGAGCAGCCACCGGATCACGCCAAGACAGAATCTTCTGCAGGGAAGTTCCAGGTGCCAGTGGGATTGCGAAGGTGTGATTCATGTCGACTACTGCCCTGATCACACTATTAACCTCAAATACTACAGCAGCCCCTCACAGATCGTGCACAAGCTTTTGCCGTAAAAAAGACATGAAAAGATTTTGCGACGTCCGTCTGCAGCATAACGCAGGGGACCAAGGAGCGAAAACGATGACCACAATCAAGCAGCAAGCAGCTGAAGTGCCAGCTGCTTCCTAGCCCACTGTATTCCCCTGACTTGACCTCCAGTGACTTTCACCTATTTGGTCCGATGAAGTAGGCAATCGGGGGTATTCGATTCAATGGTGAAGGAGACAAAGAGAGCACCGAAAGCTTCATTCGGGAAATTTCCGCAGGATTGGCTTGAAGAAACATGAAGAAACTTGAGAAGAGATGGGAAAAGTGTATTGAAATTTAAGGTGACCAGATCGAAAAAAGAGTATGATACGCCTTTAATTCTGTCAATAAATATTTGTACAAATGGAAGTTAAATGTTTTTCTTGTGAAATGCAATTGTCAGAACTATAGGAAATAATATCTGGATATGCACTTGCGCCAAAATGGACGTCTATAGATAGGAGAGAGAAACGTCACAAACTTTTGGTATACGCCCCTCGTACTTATCTCACTGTGACTACACTGGCGACATGCCACGCGTGATTCACGCGTAATTACGGAACACCCCAAACATCCGTGGTTAAGGACATTCTATTCTTCTACTCGCGTACATACGCGCTGCACTAAGAGTCAGAAATCACTTGATCTGATGTTGTTAAAACATGGGAAATGTTTATGAATACGCGCGGGCGAGAGCGTTTATAGTTTGCGCGTCGTCTACGGTTGTCTGCGCTGCCGCTTAAACCACGGATGAACCGCTAAGCATGTTCTGTCTTCCCTGAGCATGAAATTGAGGTCCTATCACATTGTTTAGCCTCTGATACATGCAGACACATATGAGACGCAAAGTCTATATAACAGGACTGCCAACTATACTAACTTATATAACTTTGCAGCAATATCCCGCATAGCCACGGATGTTTGGGGTCATGTGTAATTACGTGTGGTTCACGCGTGATTGAGCGTGGCATGTCACCTTATCAATGTTTGGAGATATCTGTAGGCCTACATGCATGCCATCATCATCAGATAACATGTCCGGCGCGTCGAATCCATATCGAAGTTATACCGGTGCTCGAGCGGACGGGTGCTCGTAGCAAAGAACGAAGAACTATGACGGTCGCTTGATGTGAATTCGATGATAATAATGACCTGAAAGTGACATCGCAATGTACTTCGATCACGCAAGTTCTTTGTCCTCCAAACACAGTTAGGCCTACACGTGATCGAAGCACTAAAGTTTGCGCAGTTCTTTGTTATGATTATTTAGCAGCGAAACATTGCCGCGGCGATGCTGCAAGGTTATATGCGCGTGTATGTGTCTGCAACAGTCGATCGGAAGAACTTTATTGAGCCAGTCTGACAGCCAGGCATACCATCCAGTTGATAGAAGACTCGAACGCATTTGAATATAGCCTAAGCAAAAGACGCGCATACGCGTCGTGGCCTGGCAGGGTTTTTTAAGTGTCAGAAACTCCTAATAATTTTGCTGTGTATTTGACGAATGATTTCAAGACCTTCTTCAATCTCGAAGGAAGCATATCATCACAACCTTAGTCTAATTTTGTGTGCATGCATCATGTCTACGAACAAGCAAACTCGACTATCACTTTCTGACAAATATTCCGTAATTCTCGATTTGAATATAGGTGTGAAATCTTCGATAATTCAGAAGCGATTGAATATTTCACATCCTCTTGTTTCTGTTATCAAGAAAAACAATGCTATATCAAAACAGTTTGAGGCGGCGATCAAAACACTCAAAAGTCCAGTAAGAAGTGTAACTGCGAAGAACTCAATCGACTGCTTCTTGAATGGTTTATACAGGTTTCAACGCTCGATTTCTTCCTAAAGTAAGCATTGAAATAGAAATGTGGCGGAAGTAAAGAATCGCTTTTAATTCCTCTATACATGTACTGTGTTATTTTCTGTAGTACCTATACATGTATGTACACTGTAAATTGTAGGGCACTAACTTAGGCACGAAGCCGAAATTTCGTGCCAGTTAGCGCCTAGCTAGTGCCTCGAGGATCCAGTAGGCGACACTAGGCACTAACAGGCACCAAACCAAATATTTGTTATCTGGTAAAAACCACAGTAGTAAGGAGTTCTACACCTCTGGATAGCGCAAGATGGCCGCCGTGGACCTCCCCCCTCCTGTCAGACTAGGGCGTCGGCCCTAGTCCGACACCTAGTTGCTTCGAGTCCGACTCCCCCCCTCTGCAACGACAGAGGTGGGAATGGTGGAATTTCGTTGCGAGACCACTCCCATCGTGTTTCTCGTCAAAAGTTTGGTTAACAAAATTTTTTCACCCCCCTCGGCAGCGATCTTCCAATTTTGGTTCTAGGGGATGGATTTTGTCTTATAGATACTCATTTGAAAGAGGAGAAAAACTTGCCCAATGACATTTTTGTTGCGAGTCAATCGGATCAGCCGTTCAAAAGTTAGAGCTGTTACAAGATTTTAGGTCAGACCTCGGATTTCACGAAAAAATCCTAAGTTTTTCCAAAGTGTCGAATTTCGACCTGGGACCTTTACCAAAACATTTTTCATCAAATTTCTCCGAACGGGGGGAGGGGGGTCAGTGAAAAGCGATGAGAAAAGTTTTGGTAAGGCTCCCAGATTGAAATTCGGAAGTTTAAAATTTTTCAAAATTTTCACCACACTGGAGCTCCCACACTTAGGAATTTTTTCACTTGTGGCATGTTACATGGCCATGTGCTGAGACACCCACTTCCCGTAGTCACATGAGAATGGTTCAGGTGTCATATGATAGAGCATGATGAGACGAATCGTTTGCAACAGACCGCATGTCGCTACGATGAATACTTTCGGAGATAGAGCCATTTTAAGTTTTCTTCCGAGCATATATGAACCCCCGGCAACGTAAGTCTGATCACTTCATCGAAAGACGAGGTAAGCGACGGTCGTCGCTCTGAGCTCCCGATATCGGGTGTTTCAAAGGACTCTATCTTTTGAAGCAGGCAAGCTATCTTCTTACTTCAAAGTTTGTGTGATAGAGTTTGATTATGTCTTTACTACTGACAAAAATTTTTAAAAGTAGTATGAGTAGTAAAATGCGGATTTTTAAAAAAAATTCTTAATTTTCAGTTTTTCAAAGTTTTAACATGTAATCTTTGGTTTTCAAGTATGCTGAGTTCAAATCTGCTATCAGATTTGAAATTTAACTAAGTCTAAGGCAGCTTTGAGGGGTTAGATCCCAGCTACTGATCACTACCTTTGGCTCGGCGTTGCTGTTACCACTTCGGAGCAGTGACAATGATGTCTTAAGCTGTAAATAGCGGGTATCGGGGAAGATCTTTCACTTCCCTAGTGATCAGTACAAGGCCTTCGTGCTGTCGACGGGATCGAGTGCCACTCACTACACTCAAATCTATCATTCCTCACTAAGTGTTATGTTTTAGGCCGTATACTACATTCAAATCTGCTATCAGATTTGAAATTTAACTAAGTCTAAGGCAGCTTTGAGGGGTTAGATCCCAGCTACTGATCACTACCTTTGGCTCGGCGTTGCTGTTACCACTTCGGAGCAGTGACAATGATGTCTTCAGCTGTAAATAGCGGGTATCGGGGAAGATCTTTCACTTCCCTAGTGATCAGTACAAGGCCTTCGTGCTGTCGACGGGATCGAGTGCCACTCACTACACTCAAATCTATCATTCCTCACTAAGTGTTATGTTTTAGGCTGTATACTACATGATTCAAAACTTATACTAATTTCATTATCTTACAGTTAACGAGAAATCTCAGCCATGGTCAACAATGACAAAAATAAAAAATTCCACATTAAAATGTGTGTGTGCGGTCGGATCAACCGCCAACACGGACTCAAGGACCACATTAAGAAGGTAGGGACCGACCACATGGTTATCCTGAGTAGGGTTGCCTGTGTGAAGTGCAGGGTGTTGTTGGTTGTTGGGCAGGAGGCCGAGTTCTATGTGAGGCATGGTGAGTGTACAGGAGGGTTGGTGACCGATTTGAGATTTGTTGAGTTGATGAATGCTGAGAAGGAGCGAATGTTGAGGAAAGAGAAAGAGGCCAAGAAACCTGAGGCCGAGAATGTTGTTGAGAATGCTAGTGGGAATGCTGTGGAGAATGTTGTGGAGAATGCCGTGGAGAATGAGGTAGAGAATGCTGTGGCCGGTTTGAAGGCTGACAAGTGGCGGAAGAGAGTGTTTGAGAGTGATGATGAGGATGATGAGGATGATGTGGATTTGGATAGGGAGCCAGTGAGGAAGCGTGTGAGGAAGTTGAGCTCTTCTTCCTCGGAGGAGTCCAATATTGTTATTACCGACCCCCCGCAGAGCTCATCTTCCCCAATAGTGAAGGGTGGTGGGTTACGTAAGCAGTCGGCGCGGTGGGATGAGGATATGGAGAAGAAGCATGTGTCGCAGCAAGCGGCACATACTTTGTTGCTTGATCGCTGTGAAAGTTTGAAGAAGGTGAATGAGAGAGTGTTGGACGAGTTGAGTGAGCTGAAAATGAAGGAGGTGCGATGTAAGGAGGTGGCGGATGAGAATATCCGTATGAGGCGTATTGTGAAAGAGTTGAAGGAGAATGTGCGAGTGTTGGAAGACGAAAATGATGAGCTAGAGAAGAGGACGAGTGCTGCAGAGAGGAGAATGGGAGAGGCAGAGTCGAAGTATGAGGAGTTGATGAAGGAGATGACTGTATTGAGAGCGAGGAATGCTGAGTTGGAGAGGAGTGTGAGTAGACAGGCTGATGAGAGAGAGTCGTTTGCGAAGTTGGAGCGCATGAGGAATGAATGGAATCGTTTGAATGATGATAGAATGTTTGAGTTCCACATCCCTATTCGGGATAACCATCTGGACGGTCGAGTCCTCGTCAACCAAGGTCTGGACGAAAGCATTATTTGCTACAATGGCCATCCCACTAAAAAATGCCTCCACGCCACTCTCTGTATGCGCGGGCAACTTCATAAATTTTCAGTGAGGAAGCCCGCGAAACTACCCAAGGATGGCTAACTTGGTAAGTGAAAAGCAAATAAGATAGTATATCCTATTCTAATATATATCATTTTCATTGCAGATCTTTTCCCTGCCTTCACCACCCCATCACTTCACCCCCGAGAACGAACCAACGGCTCTCATAAGGGCCACCAAGGGGCAAGACATGATAGAACCTCCACGCGGTTTGCCCTGGGCAGTCTTCAGACTGGCGAATACTATCATTAAGTTGAATCTGCTATCAGTCAACTTGAACTCTGCGTCGCGTTAGAGGGGTATATAAATCACTACCTCTCATTTCATTTCATTTCAATCATGCAGACGCCGAACACTCAAGTCAGCTCTCCTGACAAGCCTCGGTTAAAGCCGAGAAAATTATTTCGCGAGTTTCAGAGAGATGACGAGCGAAAGAGGCTGTATGACAATCTGGCACGGATAGGTGCATCGCAGTTTAGCGATGATGACACGACTGAGTGGGACTACATACCACCCCCAACTACTCAGTCGGTATCAGTAGAGGTCGATGCTGCTACCATGGAGAGAGTCAAAGACTCTCTCAGCAGAATCGGCCTGAAGAATGATGGCTGATGACGGTCACGAGAACGAACCACCGGTCCTGATAAGGGCCACCAAGGGGCAAGACATGATAGAACCTCCACGCGGTTTGCCCTGGGCAGTCTTTAGACTGGCGAATACTATCATTAAGTTGAATCTGCTATCAGTCAACTTGAACGTTGCAAATGAAGTTCGGTGTAATACTTCCTTTCGACGGGCGTTCCTGTAAAGGGCGGCGGTGAAACCCATAGCTATGTATACCGCATGGGACATTCGGCAATGGTCAATCTTGTTAAACCTCTCTGCGTCATGTTTGCAAGTGGTTGCCTCTGTCTCAACGTAGTATGCATCCGCGCCAGGGCAACATTTAGCCATCTGTCGAAGGTTGCCTTATAAACTTTCCATTGCATACGTTATGAGAACCATGAGTTCTACCTGTCTCTATCAATGAGACGAATTGATGAATGGAATGAAGTGGGAGGACACTCACGCGCCACACGCAACATAACACACTTCTCTCTTCCGTAGTCTAACAAGCTCTTTACACATGGATCGCAGTCGATTGCTATCCCTGAAGCAGTCTGATTCGCAGTTGAGGAATTCTTTGTTGAAAACCCTATATAAGCCAGAAGATTGTAGCGCTTCTCATTCAATTTTAAGTCACGATGGAAGCAACATCTCCTGCTAATACCATTCCCGACTTCATCATCCTCGACGAGTGGGATGAAGAGGATGAGAAGGAGTGTGAGAAGAAGAGGAAGATCAAGAAGATCGTTTGGACGGATGAGGTGTGGACTCCAAATACCACCCGCATCCGAAAGGTGCCAGATGCACCACCACGACTTAGGCGCCACAGGGTATACGACAACCTAACGGTCATACCTATTGACTATTCAAGCCAATAGTCAACTTAATTGTCACCGAGAACGAACCAACGGCCCTGATAAGGGCCACCAAGGGGCAAGACATGATAGAACCTCCACGCGGTTTGCCCTGGGCAGTCTTTAGACTGGCGAATACTATCATTAAGTTGAATCTGCTATCAGTCAACTTGAACGTTGCAAATGAAGTTCGGTGTAATACTTCCTTTCGACGGGCGTTCCTGTTCAGGACGGCGGTGAAACCCATAGCCATGTATACCGCATGGGACATTCGGTAATGGTCAATCTTGTTAAACCTCTCTGCGTCATGTTTGCAAGTGGTCGAAGGTTGCCTTATAAACTTTCCATTGCATACGTTATGAGAACCATGAGTTCTACCTGTCTCTATCAATGAGACGAATTGATGAATGGAATGAAGTGGGAGGACACTCACGCGCCACACGCAACATAACACACTTCTCTCTTCAGTAGTCTAACAAGCTCTTTACACATGGATCGCAGTCGATTGCTATCCCTGTATCAGAAGTGTAAGCTATCTTAATTTTATCTAACACTATTTCATCTACCATCATCGCCCATATGAAATGTTATAAGATTTACAAGTTAAACTAAGCGTGCTACTATTTCCAAATGAAAAAGTATACATGGTTAAATCATCCACTTAAGCCCCATTCAAGTAAGTCAGTATGAAAGCAAAGATAATATGAAATAAACATTTATTATGGCATGTATTTCAAAAGGTCTTAATCGTCAATATCGTCCCAGAGTCTAACTTCACACAGATCACAAAAACAGTTCATCTGCTTCAACCGCTCTTCTACCGCGAGCCTCACTTTATCGATGTATTCCCACTCCGCCATAGTTCGTGGCTGGGAGTTAGGGGTGTACCATTCCCATAATTGATGTAGGAATTTGGTGCTGGTGATCTCCATCACATCATCAGTATCATACTGCAGATACTTCCACCTCACGCCTGTTAAGTCGGGACACTCCTTCTCACACACACTCTCCTCTTCGTCGTCCGCTGGTAATGTCAACTTTCTAATGTTGTCGAGTCGGTACACCTTCTCTACCTTCCCCTTCGTTGGAGCGTTTGGTGCAACGAGCGTCTTTGATGATGAGCATGGAGAAGAGAACTCCAATGTAGTGTTCGGTGTTTTTTGAGGGCTTGTCATGTTGACTGTGGATAATAACTTTGAAATATTTCCTAATTCTTAAGTATAAACAAGCAACCAATCAGAATGAACAGCCAATGAATGATGAGTATGAGACGTATAAGTGAGCTGCTGTCTAGCGAATTCTGTTATTATTTGAGGCGTACAGGTGAGCTGCTCTCTTCCAAATTTGAGACGTATGATTTGAGTGAAGTCTCTATCTTGTTGAAGTATCAACCTTAAACATAATTTCCTTGAAATGGTGAGTTGAAGATTTCCTCTCTCATCTCCTTCAAACGTGTGGCTAATAGCATCTTCCTCAATTTCAGGCATCTACTTCATCACCAAAGCCCTCCCTTCTCGAGGAAAGTTTAGAGCTGTTGAGTGAAGGTAGGTTGTAACAATACATTCAGACTTTAACAGAGATGATAGAATGATTTCTCCTTCAGGTGATGTTAGTTCTAGCTCAGGACTCTCGCGACAAGGCAACGAGTGGGAATGTGCTGACTGCGGACATATGTTTACAAGGAAGCACAGTCTCCTTCGACACATCAAACAACGTGTGTGTCAACGCAAAGCGGCATCAATCTCCGGAGGTGAAGTTGATTCTGACGATGACATCTCCTTCCCTTGCGATTTGTGCCCTCTTTCTTTTGATAGTCACTTTCAGCGATCTTCGCACAGACTTCAACACACGCATGCAAATGATCACTACACCAACGGTACCTCTACCATCTCCCTCATTAACGTTTCCCATAGTCATTTAGTACGCGACTACTGCATGGAGTCCAATACTCAAATAGTAGATTTTCCTGAGTGGCTCCTTCAAAATTCTAACATTATCGAAGCGCTCTTCAACAATTTAGACAATTTTAGAATGAAGGCGCTCATCTATCTCAAACTAAAATGTATTAAAATAGATTTTCAAACGGGTCAAGTGACGGAGAGAATACAGTTTCATGTTCCTTCCTTTTCCGAAACCGAAGTTGTAGACTGAGAGTCTTGGCTAAATTTTCACATTCAATGTTTAAAATCAAATGTAGATAAATTCAATCAACGCGACAGCGCTCTCATTTTTGATGGTGTGGACTCAGCCATATTCAAAATTTCCCTATTAGAAAGTCATGCAGCTCGAGGCACATTTAAACTACCAAAAACGTTATATAATAAGAAAGCTGTCATCAATGTCGATTGTAAATCGCAGTGTTTCAAATATGCAGTCCTATCCATCCTTCACTATAATGATATCAACGCGAATCGAAATCATACCAATGGCTATAGACAGTGGGAGGATGAACTAGACTTTGAAGGTTGTGATAGTAACAACATGAAAATCAAAGATGTAGAAACGTTCGAAAAACATAATCAGATTAAAGTTGTAGTTCACGTGTGGGAGAAGGGGTTGAAGGGTGCCCGCTATAATTCACGTTCAACTTGTTATGAACGTGTAGTCAACCTCTTATTAGTAAAACAAGATGATAGCGAGGAATGGCACTACTGTGGTATTCCCAAAATCTCTCGCTTGTACACACACTTAGGGCGCTTTAAAAGTGGTGAACATTTTGTATGCAACCGCTGCATCCGCTCCTTTTGGAGTAAAGATAAATTTGAAACTCATCATGAATGGTGCAAGCGAGGTAAATTACAAATGGAACGCATGCCCAAAGATAAAATATTTTCACATAGGGATAATGGTGACGAATTAAGTCCCCTGCGTGTCATTTACGCAGACAAGGAATGCTACATTGATGATATCATCCACAAGCCAGCAGCCATATCCTGCTATGAAGTATGGCATGACCACTTTAGGAATAGGCAAAACAAAATCCATACTTGGCAAGGTGAAGATTGCATTTCAAAATTTCTAGAATTTCTCGATAAAGCTGCCAAATTTCAGCAATCATATGATTCCCAATTGCAGCGTAAGTCACTACATATGTCAGATGAAGACAAACAAAAATTTGAAAGTTGCACATCCTGTCCTAAATGTCATAAAACGTTTGATGACGATAAAATTAAGAAAGTGCGTGATCATGATCACATCACTGGCAAATTTAGAAACGCACTCTGCTCCAAATGTAACTTTTCACTTAGGTTGAGACGTCGTGTACTACCCGTCATTTTTCATAACTTTAAGGGCTATGACAGTCATATGCTCATAAAAGGAGGGTTGAGCCAGATGAAATCGTGGCAGTTTAATGTAATAGCGCAAACGAGAGAAAATTCATGGCAATGACAGCAAAAGTACCAGTAGATAAAACTAAAGAAAATAGGCCAGTCTTCTTCGGAATAAAATTTTTAGATTCTTTCCAATTCATGTCAGCGTCACTAGCTTCTCTCGTTCGTAATCTCAAGTTTCTTCCCCATAGTCAAACTTTGAAGAAACACTATCCAAACTTAACGGATGAAATAATCACTCGCAAAGGAGTCTTTCCCTATGCGTATTTTAGCTCAATGTCTAAACTAAATGAAACAACCCTTCCTTCCATTGACAAATTCCAAAACGATTTGACGGGTCAAGATTGTCCAGTAGAGGACTATGAACATGCTCAAGAGGCATGGTTAAAATTTGATTGTAAAACGTTTGGCGATTATATGATCGCTTACTTAGAATTAGATGTCATTTTGCTGGCTGATGTCTTTCAGGAATTTCGACGAGTGGCATTAGAAGAAGACAAATTAGATCCTGTCCACTTTGTCAGTCTACCAGCCATGTCCTTTAAATCAGCCTTTAAAATGACTGGTGAGACCATCCATCTCTTACAAGACCCCGAGATGTATAACATATTTGAGCGTGGAATACGCGGTGGTCTCACATTTGTAAATAAACATCATATAAAATCTGAAACAGTAGGTGATGATCATATCCACCTAAAGTACTATGACCAAAATAATTTATATGGCAGTTCACTGTCTAGACCACTACCTCATTCCGAGTTTGGTTGGTTAAATCAAGATGAGCTTGCGTATTACTCCAACCCTTCAAACATTCTGAAGATTCCAGATGAAGGTGATTGGGGATATTATTTTGAAGTGGATTTGATTTATCCAAATAGTATTAAAAATAAAACTGCTGATTTCCCACTCGCACCTGAATCTGGTGAAGTGACTGAAGATATGTTTTCACCATTCATGTCACAATTTCATAATAACTTAAGAGAGTGTGGACAGCCAAGGTATAAACCATGCCGCAAACTTTTACTCACCCAATATGATAAGAAAAATTATCTCGTGCACTTCTGCATACTAAAATTCTATTTAGAAATGGGCATCCTTCTAAAGTCAGTTCACCGCATCATCAGATTTAGACAGAAAGCCTTCCTGAAACCTTGCATAGATAGTAACAGTCAAAAACGTGCACTAGCCCAAAATAATTTTGAAAAGGATTTTTATAAATATAAGAATAACAGTCTTTTCGGAAAGACCATGGAGGATGTTAGAAGACGCATGAACTACAAACTAGTCATTGATGATCAAAAATATCCCAAATTGACCTCATCACCTCTTTTCATTGATAGAGACATTATCGATGAGGATCTTTTAGGTGTTAAAATGACAAAATCAGAAGTTGAGTTGTGCAAACCCATCTATATTGGGCAAGCCGTTTTAGATTATTCCAAGCTTGAAATGTATCAACTCTTCTATAAAATATTAAAACCATGTCCTCTCGTAAAAGAGGTTCGCTTGCTGGGTGGTGATACAGACAGTTTCTTTTTAGGAATTACCACTCTAAAAGATTTAAATTTTAATGAAGTAGGTAAGTCATTAGAAAAATATTTCGACACATCTAACTACAATCCCACTCATCCACTCTTTTCCATACAGAATAAAGCCAAACTTGGTTGTTTTAAGGATGAAACAGCAGGAAAGGAAACAGATGAAATGGTTCTCCGTCCTAAAATGTATTCCATGAAATTAAAAGAATGTGCAGATAGTATTAAGCGTGCTAAAGGTATATCAAAATCCATTGTTCACAAAATGAAACATCGGTCCTATAAGAAGGCCTATAAAAATAAAACTATAACGTTTGTCAATATGACAATCTTAAAATCTCAAGTTCATACAGTGAAAACGCACACGTTCAAGAAACGAGCGCTTTCAGCATGGGAGGATAAGAGGTGTTGGATAGGACATAACACATCTCTTCCACATGGACACCCTGACACAAACATACCTCCACCCAAAAGAATAAAACTCACACTACCACACAGCGGAGATGTATCGACATAATCAACCTTAACTCAGTATTTTGATGTTGCTTTTTGTAGATATACATGGTTGTTTTATGTGTTGCATGAGATTGTATTTCCTTGTAAATAGTTCCCTACAGTCCCCTGTGTAAAGACTTTCCCCGCTTGAAATGTAAAAAGCACATTTTTATCATACATATATTTTTATTTCAATAAACATATCACAATGACTTCACTTTGTTTTCCGAAACACTAAAGTTACGAGGGATTTAGTATCTTTGACATGGATGCACTCATGTAGACCATTTGTTATTTTGATAGAAATAGATGGTATAGTTTGTTTGATAACAGGATGGTAAGAAAATAGGTTGAAACATCTTCTCGACTATTCCATATGAAGCATCCTTATCATGAATGAAATCACGTAAAATGTGTTCTTTTTCCTCCCCAACAGAAATAGGTAGAATCAAATCACTTTGAATGTAAAGGTGTTGTTCATGTTTATCAAGTGTCATTGGTGTTTCTATACCAATCGTATGCGCAGCAGTAAACATATTTTGTAGCATTGAAAAACCAAAGAGTTTTATCAAATTTTTACTCAATTGACATTGAATGTCATCACCCAGTTTCAGAACAACGCGTTGATTTTCAATTGAAAACGAAATGTGGTGTGTCTTTACATCATATTTACTTTTCATTACATGCTTCAACTTCTGTTGTACATAAGGATTTACTACATGAATGAAGCTTTCAACTGTATGATATAGACGCGGCATTATATTGATAGCAACTTTAGATTCTTGATAAGACTGGTAAATTTTCTTGATGCGATCACCATAGATGTCCACCCACCATTCATCATTAACTGAATCAGCTTTAGTGTGATATTCATGAGAAGCATACACCACACCGCTTCCAATAATAGGTGCATAATGTCTTACAAAATGACGCACGGTTGGAGAGAAGTAAACTGCAAGTTTGTCATTATATTTCTGAATAACCAACTTATCTTTGTCCGCCATAATTTTCTCTCCATACTTCTTACCCACAGTCTCATTCCATCGTTTTACTAACTCAATAAGTGATAAAGGTTGAACACCACGCTTTTTCAAAATGATGCGTTCTTCACATTCTACAACATCTTCATCAAATATTTTAAATTTATATTGAAATTTGTTGATTCGATTTGAATAAACTTTTTTAACATTTGCAGTAGCAATTGACGTTAGATGTAGTCCATGGCCAAAACCGAGATATGGATAGAATTCATTATCCAACCTCAGTGTAAGACCTTTAGTAAAAGAATGAAAGCGAAGGAACTGTCTCCCACTCCAATGATAGATAGTAAACTCATAAAACTTTCTGATCCTTATTCTTCATGATGGAAGTATTACCACTATTGAATGCCTTAATAATTTTCTCATCCCCAAATGGACCATAATAATCCGATTTTATCTGAATCCATTCATAGTTCCACTTTCCATCTGACGTTAAATTGCATGGGAACTGGAATGCATTATTCATCGTTATTCCATCATGGGTGCGAGGAGTCAATATCATTTCTTCCAAATCATTCACATTCTGAATATTGCTATCATAGCAAATGCTGGAAACACCTACTTCCCATTCACCTTCTAGATGTAGTGAGCGATTTAATTCTACTCGATAGTCTGATGGTTTATTATTAGGAAATTTATTCATAGAAGCATCACTGGGTAAGTAAATTAGAAACGAATCTCTATTTTCACTTTCCATACTAATCACATTGGAAAAATATATTAGCACACTTTTGCATTAACTCTTCATTCGGAAATGGAGTGTGATGCTTGTTGCAGCATCTTTATGAAAAGGAATCAACGCACCAGCATCGTCATAAATTGCAATATCAATTTGTGGGATGTAGTTTGATTTCAGCTTTGTATAATGCACTTTCTTGAAAGTATGCTCAGATAAAATACTGCAGCTTTTTGGCTGGTATTGTATCATTGCTAGCAATGGAGCTTCAACATCTCCCACACGCACATCTTCACCAATATTGGAATATATCTGAAAATAGTTAATACGACGCGATAGCGACATGTCTGCGCTAGCTTTGGTTACAGTACCACTTTTAAAGATATTTTGATCAAAACCCAAAATGTCCATTAGAGTTTTACCCATAATTAGTTCAATACCTTTTCCACTTATAGTGAGAGACAAAGCATCTTCTTTCTCAGAAAATGAAATTTGTTGCTCATTAATCACTTCATTCAAATAATCTACAACCAATTTAACTGAAGTAATAATGCGAGGCATCAACACTCTTGTTTCATGTAAAATGCCACCTAAAGGCTCTATACGCTTTCTGTATAAAGATACGGTCCATTCTGTATCAAATTGATTTGACCTTTCACATCGCAAATGTTGCATATCAAATTTTCCATGAACAGCTGCAGAACGATGTCGTAAGAACTGATGAAAATCTTTTTGAACAAACTAATACTAGATCATCATCATTTAATTTACTTATTGCAATATGATTAGATGATTTGATATAAGTCAATGTTGCCACTTGTTTACCATCAACTCGAAGGAGATAATTAAATTTTTTCAATGATGTTTCAGGAGACATGTTTGTCTTTCTTGGCTTAATCACAATCTTCTTCACCAACGTCTTCTCATTTCTTGGAATAAGATCTACATAATAAGCTTCCTCTCGATATATTAACTGTTTATGACCACTTGGGTGGTAATTAACGTTATAATTATCATAGCTTGTTAAGGCGCTAGTGAGGTAACCTAAATCATTTCTTAAACTTGGACTTAAACCAACAATCCAATCTTTCTCAACTACATGATGTACATAATTATGATCATCATTGTGCGGAGTAAATTGGACAATATGTTTACACGGTTTATTCAGGAAATCATAAACGAATTTTTGACGTGATAGAAGATCTTTCTTCGGCCATTGTGGAATGTATACTCGGCAGCCCTTTTCACATTGGTAAGCAGCTGTGCGTCTCATATTAATAGTCATCACCTCATGATCAAAAGTATAGACACAGTTACTGTGATCAAGTTGAGTGACACCCACTTCCCACTTTCCATTTAGCTGTTGTGTATGATCAATGGGTGTAGAAAAGAGTGCGGCTCGATTATTAGCAAATCTCTTTGTGGCCGCATTGCTAAGCAAAATATGATAAAACGACATTTTTATGTTGGTGATCTGCAGCTTTGCATAACATCATGAAGACTTGGATTTTGGACTCTCTACAATATATCAGAGTTGATCGTAATGGAAACGTGCATTTCAAAAATTCTCATGGTCATACTGCAAGAGGTATTACCTTAACATGGCGACAATTTGTTAACCTCAATGATATCATGAGGGATTTGGAATATTTTGAAACATTAAGATTCATCTCCTTGGGTGATCAAGTTTGGCTTCAACGTTGCAACAATGAAATTCAAATCTGCCATTCTCATTCCGCAAACTGTTTCTCATTTCGCAAATACAATTGGGAGAAGTATAGAAGATACATACATCGCTCCATCATGACATTTATTCGTCGTGAGTTCATCACCCTACTATGCAAATCTTAATCAGACATGACTACCACGCACCATGAGTTGGAAATTAGATTCCCTACAACGTATTGAAACGGATCATGATCGAAACGTCTATTTCAAAGATTCAACTGGAAATGTGAGAAGAGAGTTTGCTTTATCTTATCGTCATTTTCAATCTCTACATCATATCATGAAGGATTTGAAATACTTCTATATGAAAAGACATTTACGCATAAGAAATCGCATATGGTTGCGCGTCAACAATCGGCGAATTCAACTCTATCATTCCCAACTTCATACTAACTTCACATTTCATCAAGGTAGTTGGGAAAAGTATAAGAGGAAGGTACATCGCTCAATTTACTCATTTTTTCATCATGAAGCGTCATCGCTACACCATCGTCAACATTCTCCGTCGCTTCAGACTCTATACCAAAATCGATCTCACAACACTACACCAACACCTTCCAAACAGCAAGTATTAACCGGGTCGTCCTCAAATGTTAGTGGTGAAGATGAGCAATTCACGGAATCTTCAACTCTTTCCAAATGGGACGGTACAAATTCTCGGCGCCCTTTCTCATTCATCGGCGCGGTCAATGCGCTTAGAACTGCAGAAGCTACTACGTCGGATATGGAAGAAGGAGAGGTGTGTGATGTCGAATCTGACTGTGGACAGTATGGTGATCTCTACTCAATTGAGTGACAGTGTATCATTTTTGAAGATTCGTACCAGCAGTTACAATTTGTGTTATGAACCCGAACTTTTTCCTGCAGCTCTCATTAGTTGTTGGTTACCTGTGCATGTTGCAATCTTTCATAATAGTAAAGTGATCATTACTGGACTAAAATCTCATGTACAAGCAGATACAATCCTAGACCGTTTAATCGAGTAGGTACGTGCCCAGCGCATTGTGAAATAAAAGCAATTTTTATTCCAATATGATGATGTTTTATTTCAAATCATGATAGAACTTACAAATCATTTTTTCATTAGAGGATGGATTACATGAAAAGTTTTGAATAACAGCTACAAATCGATATACATGTAAACGTTTTAAGATGAAGTACAGTACAAAACGCACCACACGTTGATGAAAGTGGATGTTGTAGTATGCGTTCATTTCGCTGATATTGACGCGTATGTTTTCTCAACCACTGCTGTGTTGGTATATTTGGAGGTTGAGTAAGAGAGTCAAATAGCTCACCACGTCGGTCTTCTCCAATAAAGATCGCTTTCCAATGCTCAACGCCTAAATTCTGCGAATGAGTGTTTAGCACAATAAAGATGGGATAGTGATTTACTGCAGGTGGTAAGGTATCGAGCGAATAGACATTATCGAAAGCTTTCAACGTCGCTTCGTCTGCATTACGCTGTACTTTAGTTTTAATATCGTCAGCAGTCAACCAACTCATTAACGATTATACTGAAGAATCACGTCACGATACTTAGTTATTTCAATATTTGAATCGAAGACTGCATAAATTAATACATTGATCGTCTCAGGTAGTGTTCTTTTGAACGTCAGATCCAAACGAATATTATGAGGCACGTTCGCTTGACGATAGGGTGCACTAATATCGCTGTCATCAGTCAAATCAAATGCACAAATAGTATATCCACTCTTAAACTCTTTCATAGTCAGTCCGTTGGTGTCATCCGTATTGAAAAAACCAAAGACATCCATAAAATCAACATAACTGCGCAAAAATTGATCCGCAGCAAAATCTGGTTTGTAGGGTGGACCAGGATGACTCACAGCATTTACACGCAAAGCAATTTCACTTAACTGATTGTGTTTAAAGTTGAAAGGATTCTTCTTTATATTACCATTAAATGCATCATTTTCAACCATTGCCACCATGAGGAGCTTCGGTGCTTCCGAAGGAAAGAGGCCATCTTTCATGAAACTCTTTTGATCTTTCGGAATTGTAAAGGTGAGAAGCTTTGTATGCTGAACGGGGTAAATGGCATTTTGGCGGTTAAGACCTTCAGCATGCCCTCTAATGACACTTGGATTCGGTACTACTCGACGAATGTAAAGTGCAATATCTTCCACATGAATTCTAAAATTGTCAACTTTAGCAAATGCATTCAGCGCAAATTCAGGCTTATTCAATGTCAGCTTGAGTCGCATGCTGGTATTACAGAGTAAAAACTTTGACTGTCTAAAGAAGTCTAAATTCAGCGGACCATATAGCTGACATACTTTACTATCTTTAATCATAGCAGATCGCTTTACAAAGCCACTGTTTGTTTCAACATCAAATTTTCCTGCTTCATCTCTGTACCATCCCATGGCTTCCATATGACTTTTTTGTGCTGCTGGATGAAACTGTGATATATGATTGAAATATGATTTATAGGGATAATCGCTTTGACCACCTTCCACCTGCTGCTCTCCAATCGTTAGAGAAACATCGCGAAGTAATGTAGTCAATGGTAAATTGTTCAGTCCAACTTTATGTGTATCGTCAATAGCAGTTCCATCTGCTTACTGAATTCTAAACCTCAAATCAACCATCGCATAACTGAAATCTATGTAGTCATCACTACCACCAGGAATAACAAATTCAATGGGGCCAGCATTCTCAGCTGTTCAAGGATGATAATCTACAATACTTGAACTAAGAATATCTGTCTGTATGGCTTGTTGATCAAACAAACAAAAACCGGAAGTTTTACACTCTATGATTAGAAGTTATGGCAGCGTCGTCGTTTAGCGCCTGATGAATGATTAGAGCCTCTGCGACGTTTGCGTGAATGCCTTTTGACTGAAGATCGTACCTTACCAGCTCCGCGATGTTTCTTCTTCCTTTATTCATTCGTTTAGGCGATTTCGTTCCTTGAGTAACACCAGCAAAGGTCTGCCTCAATGTTTTTAAACCGCGTTCCTTCCCACGATTCAACAAACTGCTCTTAAAACTTCTACCTCTGGAAAGATCACTAGCAACATCACCAGCAAAGCCAACGGCATTACTTAAAACATTTCGTTTTAAAGATCTATCGACATTGGATATGAGAGGTGCTACAACAGATTTCAGTGCACCAAGTATGCTACCTCTACGTTGGCGGCGAGCGCCGATGTAAATTTGTCCTCCACCACTTACATAGGAGGGTCGTGAATAAAATGAGGCAGTTGGATTCATAGCTCAAACCCTAAACATTGTTAGTTACAACTTTGCATGAATCACTGTCGATCACTTAGATGAAAGATGTCGGCACGACGCATCCAAGAGTTCATACTTGAAGGATAACCAGCCCATTCAACAAGACACCATTCTTCACCTTGCCGTTTTTACATGGGATGATTTCCACTACCAAATATGTTTCACTTTCAGTGACTACCTCAATCTCATCGTGGTAAAAGCTACCCTCAATTTCTTCATTATTGCAATCTTTCAACTTGTAGGTGGTGGGAGAGTCTTTTTGATCAATCCTTGATACTGTTAATACCTCCTCTGTCCAATTCGGAAGGTACCCTTTGGCAAAAACACTTTTCACTTTTGAGATACGAAATTTATCACCAATTTTCACATCACTTTTCACATGAGTGCGTTTACGCTGGAATGATTCGCGCACTTTATCTACATTGTCAGCATTTACATCTACTGGTCTGAGTCCAATAGAGCGATGTACAGAGTGATTGTAGGCATGTACCGTATCTTGTAGAATCATTGTCCAATTTTGTGTCAAGTTGGCAGTAAAATGTCGCCACAAGCGATTTTTTAATGTGCGATTAAAACGTTCAACGAGTGCAGCTTTATAAGCACTCTTTACACTAAACAACTCAATGTCATGCCTCTCAAATAATCTTCTCACATGCTGATTTTCAAACTCTTTTCCTTGATCACTCTGAATTCTTTTTGGAATGCGACCTTCTCGAAAAATTGTTTGGAATGCTTTTGCTACTCCTTTCCCTTCTTTAGTTTTTAAAGGTTGAGCCCACGCATAACGCGAGAAAATATCAATGACGGTTAAAATAAAATTATTGCCCGAGTTATGTTTTGAAATGGAGGCAACGTCACACAAATCTGCTTGCCACTGTTCATCAATGTCATGGGCAATATAATGGCGGGTGCGGTACTTCTTTTTCGCTTGTTTGTGGAGTGTTTAGGTAGCCTGACCCTTTAACCATCGTTTAACTTGTGATTGTGGAAGACCACTCGCTTTTGACAATTTCTTGATGGATGCAAATCCTGCTGGATGTTTTGCATCATAATAGATTGACTTCAAACGCTCAGTCGATGACGACTGACTCTTTTTCCTCCTTCTCATCTTTTTGCTTTCTTGCCTTTCTACATTTACAACAACTACAGCATTTAGCTTTAGCGGTTTGCGATCGTGTTCACATTGCTTAGGGGCTTCATTGTGAGAGTTGGCGCAGCAAGTGAAAGTGACAACGACATTCACCTCTGGCGGTTCATTACATGGTAAGCAACACAACTGCTTCATATTAATAGTCTGAGAACATGTATCTCTTTGGAGGAGCTGTTTTACGTTTTCCTTTTACTAGTTTTAGTGGTAGCGTAGATCTACGTCGAGGTCTTCCTCTTGTTTGCTTAGTGAGTGTGGGAGGGGATGTAGCAGGTGACGTCTTAAACCAATTTGTTGGCATTTTCATCGTCTGAAGCATTGGAGCAGTAGCCACTGTTGAATCAAGTTCTTTCAATGTCTCATTATTCAAAGCAAATTTTGGCACATTATGCTTTATCAATAGTCTAGGAAAATATGTCCAACCAGGTGGAACATAGCCCTGACGGCGCTTTCTACGTGTCGCATACTGAATCAAGTCTTCATAACGTGAAGCATCAATCACTTCATTTTCATCTGTAATGATTTCTCCTCTATCATTTACATTGAGGTGGGGTTCAATACTGTTGAAAAGAGATATGGCATGTGCACGAGATGCTAAAGGTGTAGCAGTCGAAACGGAGTCACGCATCTTATTCTTCAAATTTTTCAATTGTTCAACAGTTTCCGATTGTAATAATGCAGCACGATGTGGATCTTTGATGTGAACATTTTGATGATAATCTAATTCTTTCCTATACATTTGATTTGCAAGAGGTTGCTTTACTTGTTGTATAGCAAACAATTGTACATATTCATCCTGAGGAATAACAATCATGCGAGAATAAGAACTCATAGTTTGTAGATAATCATGGGAGTTTTCAAAATATCACTTCGAAATCTAAATTCTTCCGGACACTCTTGCGTAAAGTCAATGAATAAGTAACCGTGTGGTTTTTCAATAGCTGCTTGAAAAATTTCAATTAAGGCTTTTCATCCTCTTGGTGCAACCTGTCGCGCTAAAATTTCAAATTGACTTTTATCTCGCGGATTCTTGAAAATAGCATAATAGTGTGTATTCAGGTTTCGTGTACGAGCTTCTTTTCCATCAGGAAACAAATTTTGTTTGATATAGATGATAAAGCACCTTTTATGATGTGCTGCGCGAGTGAACATATCTGTAACATCTTTGGAATTCTTACTTTCTTTTAATAGATCATCCAATACAACAACATCATTAGACTGAAGTTTATCCACTGGAATAATTCCTTCATGTCGAATAAAGTTGCGACTTTGCAATTCCTGAAACAGCGACGGTTGATAAATACCATAACACCAAATCACTCGATTGATAGGTTCCTTAAACAACTCCCTTCTTTTATCCAATAAATTCAGCGTGAAAACAGTTTTACCTGCATGAGATGGACCTGATACAGTCAGAACTTTATCACATTTAAGTCTGAAATCCATTTTAATACTTTGAGATTCAACATTTGCATAATTAACGCTTAGAGCCAAAGATACTACCCAATACGTTGCCCACTACAGGAGCTAACATTGGTAGTAACGCTGAAAGGAAACCGCCCTTTTGTGTTGGAGTGTTCCTCTTTCTTTGAAGGATGACTTTAGGATTGGAAATGAAACGCAATTTCGTAGCATATCGCTTAAGTAACTTTCGTTGTTTTGGTGCTAATTTCTTCGTCCTCAACTTTCTCACATGAGAAATAATTTCACGAATGAATTTATCGTTAGCATGTCCTGATTTGCTTTCATTCGTCGGAGAGCATGAATGGCTGAAGAAAACTTTGAAGACTTTTGACTTTTACGTTTCGTCATTTTACGTTTCGCCATTTTCCGTGTTAGTCTTTGCTAAAACCTGTCTTTACCACATTTGCATAGGTACTAACTATTGCGGCATAAGTGACACTCGAAATGAGCAATATCACAGTGGTTACATTTGCAAAGTTGAATGCAATTACGTATGAAACAGCGTTGACAAAAAGCATGCTTACATCTCTTGAAGATGCGCTTTTCATTTCCATCCTTTCGCTTACATACATCACAACACATAGTTTCACCGTTACTGATGTCTATAGCAAGTCTTTTTGAAGATATGAATTTGCTAGCCTTTTCTAAATAATAGACGCATGTACAGAAGGAATATACTTCGAGAGTGAGCAGGCATAGCTCGAAAACCAGTTGTGCTACAATCAAGTACCACTGCATTTTCAATTTTTCTTTATAGAAAGTTGAATGTTAATATCTGAAATCGCTTCAATCACTAGACTACTACCATGATGGTTAAATGCGTTAAGACGTTCAGCAATTTTTATCATATGTCTTTTAAAAATTCTTCGGGGTGATCTACAACTTCCATTGAATAAGAAGCAAAATGGAAAGAGCGACTTTCCACCTCTTCCTTTCAAAAATGACTAAACTTAATTTTCGCAACTAATCGTGCCATGACAATGCTATCAGAGAATCTATTCATTAACTCTAGAAATAGAGTGCTAGCATCATCGATCACTGCTTCGATGTCGGTCTCATCTTTATGAAAATTTATCACATAATCTTGAACAGCTCCTTTTAAACTTTGCCTATGAAGATGTAATGTTCCGCAGTCATTTGAGAAAGACATGATCGCCCTTTAACTAACCCATCCATTGCATGAAAACAACAACTCTTCTCATAATAACATTTTTTGAATAAGTGTAACAAGCATGCATTATAAATCAATGGTTCGAAACAGATAAAATAGATACAACTGGTAACTATCATACAGCGAGCAATGGTAACCATACAGGACTTTGGCAGTGTTGAGGTAAGGAGGAAAGAAGCATTGGTTATGAACGTAGCTACTACAACGAACAGACAAAATAGGAACACACAAATCCTTAAAACGTTTCGTGACTTCATGATAGTGTTGATTAACTCTACTATCCCAAGGTGGGAGCAAAATATCATCAATGATTAGATTGGGAAATACTTTCCTCTCCTTAGTAGGATCATTACAAAAGATGCGTATAACATTGAAAGCAGCTAACCATCGTTTAAAGTCAATAAGAAGAGCACTGTCACAAGAAAAGCCATAGTCTTGCAAATATTTCAGATTAAGTCCATGAATGTGTTTTCTCGCCCATTGATCAACATTGGGATCGCAGTTGGCATGTTGATGATAGACACTAACAATCTGATATGTCCAATTGTTCATAGCAATAGCACTGAGCTCCTGTACAGGTTCACCCTCACAATCCATAAAAATGATGATAGAAGCCTAAAACGGTAATTTATACATCTAAGGAAACGTTCTATAACATATCACAAAATGAAGAATTACATCGATGCTTTTCACGACAAAATACACAAATGATATGATGGCAACGAAGAAGTAAAATGTATCTAATAAGACCACGTCTACGACACTCAAAGCACATAAGCGAATTGTCATAGGGTAGAGTTAGGAAAGGATTAGTATTTCTCCTTCTTTGATTTGCGTTTTGAGGCAGCATTCTTCTCTGACTTGCTTTTCGTACCACCCCCGTTAAGGATTTCGTCAATAATGTCATCTACGCTGGGTGGCTTTGGAATATATAGGATGGATTCAGTGTGCATCGAGAGAGAGGCTATTTTGTTATCCTTGTGCTGACCATAATATAGCCCACTCACTTTGAAAAGGATATCCCAAGTGCCTTCTCCGAGCTCGTCGCATGTGATGGATGCTGAATGATCTCCCTCCTTCTTATAGTAAGTACACCAATGTGATACCGGTAGGCAAATTTGATTACCATCCCAAATCTTTCTATGGGGAGTATCCTTGTCATCTCTCGCCTTCCACTCTTGAGCAAGAGGAGTAGGAATGTCCATATTTAATGTCACGTACTCCTCAATAACATCAAGTTGGCGGCGAATGTACGGACTCACGGGGATGAGTATGTAGTCCCCATACTGATTGCGTATTATCTTGACATCCGTGGAAGGGAGCATTCCCGTTTGTAGTACTACGCTATGATCGTCATAACGCAAGACTTGTTTAAATTTACGCTGTAGCGGTGTAGGATTATGTACCTTGGTTGTTTCTTCCACTGGCCTCAGTTGTAGATGATCTAATTGTAGCGAACCTTGTAACGTTTGACCGCCATTTTGTCCTACTAGTGCAGCAGATGGAGTAGATGCCTGAAAATGAAAAAGATTGTATTAAGTTTACGTTCAAGGGAGGAGAGGGAGGGAAGTAGCGACTTACCATTTTAGTTGGATAATAGAATAGGGAACTAGAGAGAGAGAGAAAATGTGCGTCCGTCACTCGTGCGATTCAACGATGGAATGATTCTCACTGTGGAAGGCTCGCTATTTATATAGAAATGCTTGATTCTCATTGGATGATGATCCTCATTGGACAATAACATCAAGCTGATTCCAAATTTGGCCTCTGTTTACCAGTCTGAGCCTTCGTTCGCCCGCTGGAGCTGTTTTTTGGAAAATTCTAACTCTGTCGTTTTTCGCCAATCTCCCAAATCTTAAATGGCGTCTCACATCTAAACGAAGACAGATATGAACAAACCGTTTCTTTCACTGAATTTGTCTCACTCTTAGATTTCAAACGAGCTATTGCACGACTTTCTACGATCTCTAGAACCAAAGTTGGAAGATCGCTGCCGAGGGGGCAGGCGGTGAAATTTGATGAAAAATGTTTTGGTGAAGGTTCCTGGTCGAAATGCGACACTTTGGAAAAATTTTCAAAATTTTGTCCATACTAAGTGGCTCTGACACTCATGAGTTTTTCGTGAAATCCGAGGTCTGACCTAAAATCTTGTAACAGCTCTAACTTTTGAACGGCTGATCCGATTGACTCGCAACAAAAATGTCATTGAGCAGTTTTTTCTCTTCTTTCAAATGAGTATCTATAAGACAAAATCCATCCACTAGAACCAAAATTGGAAGATCGCTGCCGAGGGGGGGGTGACAAAAATTTGTTAACCCAACTTTTGACGAGAAACACGATGGGAGTGGTCTCGCACCGAAATTCCACCATTCCAACCTGGCCGGCGCACCACGCCAACCTGGCCGGCACACCACGCAAGCCTAGCCAGCACACCACGAAAGCTTGGAGAGCGCACCACGAACAAACTCTGGCAACTCCAACCTCTGTCGTTCCAGAGGGGGGGAGTCGGACTCGAAGCAACTAGGTGTTGGACTAGGGCCGACGCCCTAGTCTGACAGGAGGGGGGGAGGTCCACGGCGGCGATCTTGCGCTATCCAGATGTGTAGAACTCCTTACTACTAACCACATAAAGAAAAATTTCTTCATTTACGATTGCTAATTAGGAGGTTAATTTATTCGAAATCAAGCCATCTAAGCTTCAAATTACTTATCTCGTCAAATTTAAATCTCCTTTGTTTGAGTCTCTAGCATTTTAAAGACATTCTTTCATTCTTCCATCCGTGAAGTGTTGTTGAATAACGCTTGCGACAACAGCTGTACAGGATAGCATGTGGGCTTGAATCAAGCAAAATTATATTTGAAGAACAGAAAAAGGTGCTGCATGGAAAAAGGTAAGTACGACATGAGTTCGTTGGAAAATATTCATGCATACTTGGTAGGCCTACTAAGCCAAATATCAAATGATTTGTGTAGTTTAGCTTTCCGACAAGGCCAATGTCCAGTCGAATCTCAGTATGATGCATTTTGATGCTTTGCTGCATACTGCAAGCGCAGATAGAGCAAATATTTCTTGGAAAGAAATGCTTTCTTAACTTAAGTCATGTTTACGCTCTGTTTTACTACCGGAGCGGGCGACACACTTTAATAGTTGGCTACCTAATAATAGAAGCATGTGTATTGTGAGGTTTCAGCGAAATCACTGGATCCAATTGAAAAGTCACAGCTCCTATCGTGAAGAGATGGCCATAGATAGTGACGCTACTCTTTTGGAATTTCCTCACTCGACTGATTGTGAATCATCAATTTTGTTCTCCAGCATTGATACCGCCCTTCGAAGTCGTTATTGTTCGACCTTCCTCACAAAGCGTTACTATAGACACGTCAGCGACTGAATGCCGAGAGTCCGTGTTTACTTGCTTTCCGAATGTTCAGTGCGGCAGTGACATCGTGATTATGCATCATTCTGTCGACTGACAGCTGTCTTGGAATAAGGTGAAAGTATGGACGACTTTCATATTCGTGTGACTTTTTCTTTGTGTATTGCACTGTTCATGCAACATCCATTTGGAAACTGCAAATCAAATTAAGATCAGTGTCCCATTTTCGAGGTGAGAACCATTCCATTCATATTTGCTTCAAGACGATATTCAGAGTACGGTTCTTTAGGTATTATAAAACATACATGAAACTAGGGTCTTTGTTCAATGCAATGGAAACTTGAAACCATACACAATGGTTGAAAACTGTTCATTCCGAAGTAAAATGGAGTTTTATATTAGATCTCATTTTCTTAATATTGTGGTTAAATAGCATTGTAAAATAAAAAATGCAATGCTATATGTTACACAGCTTCAAATGGGCAAAATGTGTGGCTAGCGATCTATCGAATCTTACTTCAGAGTAACGAATTCGATCACGAGATCTCGACCATTTTTTAGGCGTTCGAGATCCCAAGATTTCAGTGCCGAGACCACGATTATTATATTAGGCGTGTACATACAGTTAACAAATGAATATTAATGGTTTCCCCCACCCAGTACCATGGCATGTTTTGTTATGTAAATAGCATGAAATCAAAAGGAATCATAGCACCAGGAACACGAGTAACTTAGATATCGGGTATAGCTTATGCTGACGACGAATAGGACTCGTATGTGACGTCACAAGCTGCGCGCTCGTTGACTAGGTTCCACCGGATACGTAATGTGCGAGTTTTTATTGCAACTCGTCGCAATGATTCACCTTAAAAATCAGGGTTTCGACAGGCCATTTGATGCTCGATGCCCGCAGAATAAGTGAATTAAGAAAAACTTTAAAATCAGAATTGTAGAGGTGGCCATCTGATGGTCCTGAAACTCCCGCAAAGAGAGAACTGCCTATTAGCTACTGGCAAGGGGAGACTAGAAAAGAGCTAATTATTGTTACATTGAGTTGCTTGCTGGGACATTAGGTCAAATGCTGATGCCAAATGCACTAGCATTCGCATGCCCACATACCATGCTGGCCATTTCGGAAGCATAATTTTCTATTTGAGTTATAAAATAGTATATTGATGCAACAATATCTATTCCAACTCCTCAAATATGTGCCCAGGTTAATAGCGTGATTTTTACTTATTGCGCTCATTCAAAAATTACGAAATCTAAGGCTATTACTTCAATACAGTCGAAATGTCAATACTTCGTTGGCCTCCCATGGCCTTCAGGACTGCTTATGCGTTTCGGCACTGGATTCAATCAGCCTCTTGCAATACTCTTCGTTAATTTCGGTGGTCCACGCTACTATTACCGTCTTTTTGAGATCATTGAGAGAAGTGGGTTCCGTTGAGCAACTCGCTTCTCCACCACAGCCCAACAGTTCTCGATGGTTTTCAAGTCAGGAGAACTGCCGCGCCATGGCTCCAAGACTTCGATACCAGAATTTGACACAATTTTCTAGCTGATAGTAGTAAGCAAACCTCCACAATAAACACAGCCCCCCCCCCTCGGGAGAGAGTCTTGGTCGGCCGTCCAGGTTGACTTGGGCGGCCGACCAGGTTGGTAGATGTTGTAAAACGACAGAGTTAACGATGAATTTGGAATTTTTTGGTCTCTAGCGTCTAAAGGGCTGCTCCAATGGCAGATCTGAGACCAGATTTGGAATCAGCGTCAAATTCTGCATCAGTAGGGTGATTTCCAGCTCAATCGGCGAGAAAAAATTTTCAACATTTTCCGGAAAAACGACAAGAGTTAACGGCGAATTTGGAATGGTTTTGGGCTGTAGAGCCAAAACGAAGCATCGGATGGGAAAACGGAGGCCAGATTCGGATTCAGCGTCAAATTCTGCATCCGTAGGATGATTTCCAGCTCCATCGGAGAGAAAAATTTTTTGGGACGCCACCCCCTCGGCAGCGTTGCTTCCAACTTTGGTTCTAGAGACCGTAGAAAGTCGTGCAATAGCTCGTTTGAAAGCTAAGAGTGAGACAAATTCAGTGAAAGAAACGGTTTGTTCATATCTGTCTTCGTTTAGATGTGAGACGCCATTTAAGATTTGGGAGATTGGCGAAAAACGACAGAGTTAGAATTTTCCAAAAAACAGCTCCAGCGGGCGAACGAAGGCTCGGATTGGAAAACGGAGGCCAGATTTGGAATCAGCTTGATGTTATTGTCCAATGAGGATCATCATCCAATGACAATCATGCATTTCTCTGTAAATAATGAGACTTTAGAGTGACAATCATTCTATTTTTGAATCGTATAAGTGACGGACGCACGTTCTCTCAGCTCATCTATCCTACTTTTCAACTAGAGTAGTAAGTCGGAAAACTTCCCTTCACCTCCTTTCTCGAGTGTTTACCTAATCGCATCTTTCCGCTTTCAGGCTTCTACATCACTTACCAGACTAGATGCTGATGTCCAGACGGTGCAAGGTTCGCTACAATCAGGCCATCTACAGTTGAGACCGGTGGAGGAAACAACACAGGTACATAATCCTACACCCCTACAGCGTAAATTTAGACAAGGCATATGCTATTTTGATCATGCTATAGAACTGGAAACGGGAATGATCCCTTCCACAGACGTGAGTGTGAAGAGGAATCAGTATGGAGACTACGTCATCATTCCTGTAGCTCCATACATACGTCGCCAGCTTGACATTATTGAAGAATTTGTGACACTAAATATGGATATCCCTACTCCCCTTGACGAAGTGTGGAGAGCGAGAGATGACAAGGATACACCATATAAAAAGATAAGGGAAGGTGAACGACTTTCTCTACCACTATCGCATTGGTGTTCTTTCTATCGAAAGGATGGAGAACAATTAACACCCATCAGGTGTGAAGAGCTCGCAGAAGACACGGAATATTCGTTTCACAATAAGCGGACTATATTATGGTTATCATAAGGATAATAAATTGGCCTCAATAGCAATGCATGCTCAATATATCCTATATATACCGAAGCAGCCAGATGTTAATAACATTATTGATCAAATCCTCAACGAGAGCGGTGGGAAGCACAAGTCAGAGAAGAATGTTGCCGGAAAACGCAAATCAAAGAAGGAGAATCGCTAATCCTTTCCTATTTCTACCTTATGACAATTCGCTTATGTGCTTTGAGTGTCGTAGACGTGGTCTTATCAGATGCATTTTACTTCTTCGCTGTCATCATGTTATTTGTGTATTTTGTCGTGAACAGCATCGTTGCACTTCTTCATATTGTAATATGTTATAGGATTTTTCATCCGATGAGTAAAACTATGTAATTTTCTTTTTAGTCATCTACCATCATTTTTATGGATTGTGAGGGTGAACCTGTACAGGATCTCAGTGCTATTGCCATGGACAATTGCTCATATCAGATTGCTAGTGTTTATCATCATCATGCCAAGTGTGATCCCAATGTTGATCAATGGGCGAGAAAACACATTCATGGACTTAATCTGAAATATTTGCAAGACTATGGCTTTTCTTGTGACAGTGCTCTTCTTATTGACTTTAAACGATGGTTAGCTGCTTTCAATGTTATACGTATCTTTTGTAATGATCCTACTAAGGAGAGGAAAGTATTTCCCAATCTAATCATTGATGATATTTTGCTCCCACCTTGGGATAGTAGAGTTAATCAACACTATAATGAAGTTACGAAGCGTTTCAAGGAACTGAGTGTTCCCATTTCAAATGTTCGTTGTAGTAGTTACATTCATAATCAATGTTCTTTTCCTCCTTACCTCAACACTGCCAAAGTAAGGTTAAGTTTTCATTGCTCTCTGTATGATAGTTACCAACTGTATCTATTTTATTTGTTTCAAAGCCAAAATTTGTAATGCATGCTTGAAGAAGTCATTTAATTAAAGCTCTATGTAAAGACTTGCTGTTTTTCATGCAATTGGAGGGATAGATGCAGGATGACAATGTCTTTCTCAAATGATTGTGGAATATTGCGTTTTCATAGGCAAAGTTTAAAAGGAGCTGTTCAAGATTATGTGATAACATTTCATAAAGATGAGATTAATATCAAATCAGTTATTGGTGATACTAGCACACTATTTTTGAAGTTAATGGATACGCTTTCTGATAAAATTGTAATGGCGCGATTAGTTGCGAAAATTCATTTCAGTCATTTTGGGAAAGAAGAGGTAGAAGATCGTTTCTTCCACTTTGCTTCCTATTCAATGGAACTTGTAGATAATCCTGAAGAATTTTTTGAAAGATATGTGGGAAAAATTGCTCAACGTCTTGATGCATTTGACCATCATGGTAGCAGTCTAGTGATTGAAGCAATTTCACATATTCACATTCAACTTTCTATAAAAGAAACTTAAAGATGCAATGGTACTTGATCGTAGCACAATTGGTTTTCGAGTTATGTCTACTTACTCTCGAAGTATATTCCTTCTGTACATGCGTCTATTATTTAGAAAATGCTAGCAAGGTTATGTCGTCAAAAAAGTTTTGCTTTAGAAGTTGTTAATAAGAGTGAAAATATGTGTGATGTATGTAAGCGAAAGGATGGAAGTGAAAAACGCATCTTTAAGAGATGTAAGCATACTTTCTGACAGCGCTGTTTCATACGCTGCTGTATTCAACTCTGTCAATGTAGCCACTGTGATATAGCTCATTTTGAGTGTCACTTCTGCCATAAAAGTTAGTACCTATGCAAATATGGAAAACTCAAGTTGTGACAATGGTAAAGAGAAAAATGGCGAGACATAAAAGTCGAAAGTCTTCAAAATTGTCTGCAGCCATTCAAGCTCTTCAACGAATTAAAGGAAATCATCGATATAATGCTATACGACATGCTAATGATAACTTCATTCGTGAAATTATTTCTCATGTGAGAAAGTTGAGGACGAAGAAATTAGCACCAAAACAACGAAAGTTACTTAAGCGACATACTACAAAATTGCGATTCATCTCCAATCCTAAAGTCATCCTTCAAAGAAAGAGAAAAACTCTAACACAAAAGGGTGGTTTCCTTTCAGCAATACTTCCAATTTTAGCTCCTGTAGTGGGCAACGTATTGGGAAATATCTTTGGCTTTAAGCGTTAATTATGCAAATGTTGAGTCTCAAAGTATTAAAATAGATTTCAGACTTCAATGTGATAAAGTTCTGACTGTATCAGGTCCATCCCATGCAGGTAAAACTGTTTTCACGCTGAATTTATTGGATAAAAGAAGGGAGTTGTTTAAGGAACCTATCAATCGAGTGATTTGGTGTTATGGTATTTATCAACCGTCGCTGTTTCAGGAATTGCAAAGTCGCAACTTTATTCGACATGAAGGAATTATTCCAGTGGATAAACTTCAGTCTAATGATGTTGTTGTATTGGATGATTTATTAAAAGAAAGTAAGAAGTCCAAAGATGTTACAGATATGTTCACTCGCGCAGCACATCACAAAAGGTGCTTTATAATCTATATCACGCAAAATTTGTTTCCTGATGGGAAAGAAGCCCGCACACGAAACCTGAATACACACTATTATGCTATTTTCAAGAATCCGCGAGATAAAAGTCAATTTGAAATTTTAGCGCGACAAGTTTCGCTAAGAGTTTCAAAAGCCTTAATTGAAATTTTTCAAGCAGCTACTGAAAAACCACACGGTTACTTATTTATTGATTTTACACGAGTGTCCGGAAGAATTTAGATTTCGAAGTGATATTTTGAAAACTCCCATGATTATCTACAAACTATGAGTTCTTATTCTCGCATGATTGTTATTCCTCAGGATGAATATGTGCAATTGACTGCTTTGCAGCAAGTAAAGCAACCTCTAGCAAATCAAATTTATAAGAGAGAACTGGATTATCAGGAAAATGCACATATTAAAGATCCATATTGCGCAGTTTTATTACAATCAGAAACTGTTGAAGAATTGAAAAGCTTGAAGAATAAGATGCGTGACTCTGTTTCGACTGCTACACCTTTAGCATCTCGTGCGCTTGCAATAGCTCTTTTCAACAGCATTGAACCATATCTCAATGTAAATGATAGAGGTGAAATCATTACAGATGATGATAACATTATTAGCGCTTCGCGTTATGAAGACTTGATTCAGTATGCAACGCGTAGAAAACGTCGACAAGGTTATGTCCCACATGGTTGGCCATATTTTCTTCAACTATTGAAAAAGCATAATGTTCCAAAATTTGCATTGAATAATGAAACATTGAAAGATCTTGATTCTACTTCAGTTGGTACTACTTCAAGTGTTAATTCTGTTCCTAAAATTAGGAGTGTTACAATGCCAAGAAATTGGTTTAAGAGTTCACCTTCTGCATCTCCTTCCACACTTACTAAGAAAACAAGAGGAAGAGAACGACGTAGATCTACACCCTCTAGGCGAACAAGAGAAAGAGATAGACGTAAAAGATCTCCACCAAAGAAATATATGTTCTCAGACTATTAATATGAAGCAGTTGTGTTGCATGCCATGTAATGAACCGCCGGAGGTGCATGTTGATGCAACTCCTAAGCAATGTGAACATGAACGTAAATCTGCTAAATCTTGTGGCTGTTGTAAGTGTAGAAAGGCAAGAAAGCAAAAACATGAGAAGGAGGAAGAGTCAGTCGTCATCAAATGAACCTTTAAAGTCAATATACTATGATGTAAAACATCCAGTTGGATTTGCATCTATAAAGAAATTGTCAAAAGCGAGTGGTCTTCCACAATCACAAGTTAAACAATGGTTAAAGGGTCAGGCTACCTAAACACTCCACAAACAAGCGAAAAAGAAGTACCGCACCCGCCATTATATTGCCCATGACATTGATGAACAGTGGCAAGCAGATTTGTGTGACGTTGCCTCCATTTCAAAACATAACTCGGGCAATAATTTTATTTTAACCGTCATTGATATTTTCTCGCGTTATGCGTGGGCTCAACCTTTAAAAACTAAAGAAGGGAAAGGAGTAGCAAAAGCATTCCAAACAATTTTTCGAGAAGGTCGCATTCCAAAGAGAATTCAGAGTGATCAAGGAAACGAGTTCGAAAATCAGCATGTGGGAAGATTGTTTGAGAGATATGACATTGAGTTGTTTAGTGTAAAGAGTGCTTATAAGGCTGCATTAGTTGAACGTTTTAACCGCACATTGAAAAATCGCTTGTGGCGACATTTTACTGCCAACTTAACACAAAATTGGACAAAGATTCTACAAGATACGGTACATGCCTACAATCACTCTGTACATCGTTCTATTGGACTCAGACCAGCAGATGTGAATGCTGACAATGTAGATGAAGTGCGCGAAACATTCCAACGCAAGCGTAATAATGCAAAAAGTGATGTGAAAATAGGCGATAAAGTTCGCATATCAAAAGGGAAGAGTGTTTTTGCCAAAGGTTATCTCCCGAATTGGACAGAAGAAATTTTTACAGTTTTAAACATCAATAAAATAGACTCTCCCACAACTTACAAGTTAAAAGATTACAATAATGAAGAAATAGATGGTAGCTTTTACCGTGATGAGATTGAGGTAGTCACTGAAAGTGAAACATATTTAGTAGAGAAAATCATCCGATGCAAAAAACGTCAAGGCGAAGAATGGTGTCTTGTTGAATGGGCTGGTTATCCTTCAAGTATGAACTCTTGGATGCGTCGTGCAGACATTTTTCATCAAAGTGATTTATGCAAAACTATAACTTGCGAGTTCAAGATTTAAGTAATGAATCCGACTGCATCGTTTTATTCACGGCCCTCCTATGTAAGTGGCGCGGGTACAATTTACGTTGGTGCTCGCCGTCAACGTGGAGGTAGTATATTTGGCGCGCTGAAATCTGTTATATCTCCTCTCTTATCTACTGTCGGAAAACTTTAAAACGATCTGTTTTAAGTAATGCTGATGGCTTTGCTGGTGATGTTGTCAATGATATTGCCAGTGGAAAAAATATAAAGAGTACTTTACTAAATCGTGGGAAGGAATTCGGTTTAAGAACATTACAGGAATCCTTAACTCGTAATCGACAAAAGAAAGCACCTAAACGACTGAATGTTAGAAGAAAAAGAAAAACAGCGCGGAGCTGGTAAAAGGCGAACTTCACGCAAATCTAAGAAAAGGCATTCACGCAAACGCCGTGCGCGCTCTAATCCTTCATCGCGTGCTAAACGACAACGCTGTCATAACTTCTAATCATGGAGTGTAAACTTTAAATTTTTGTTTGTTTGATCAACAAGCGATACAGACAGATATTCTTAGTTCAAGTATTGTAGATTATCATCCTCGAACTGCTGAGAATACTGGTCCAATTGAATTTGTCATTCCTTGTGCTGGTGATGACTACATAGATTTGAGTTATGCGATGGTTGATGTGCGGTTCAGAATTCAGCAAGCAGATGGTACTAACATCGATGCTGCACATAAAGTTGGTCTGAACAATTTACCGCTGGCAACACTATTTCGTGTTGTTTCTCTAACTATTGGAGAGCAACAGGTAGAAGGTGGACAAACCGATTATCCCTATAATGCATATTTCAATGCCCTATCACAGTTTCATCCGTCAGCACAAAAGAGTCATATGGAAGCAATGGGATGGTATAGAGATGAAGCAACACAATTTGATAGTGAGACAAACACTGGTTTTGTAAAGCGATCTGCTATGATTAAAGATAGCAAAGTATGTCATCTATATGGTCCACTAAATCTTGACTTCTTCAGACAGTCAAAGGTTTTACTCTGTAATACCAGCATGCGAGTCAAACTTAGATTGAACAAGCCTTAATTTTTGTTGAATGCATATGCTAAAGTTGTCAATTTTAAAATCCATGTGGAAGATTTTACGCTATACATTCGTCGAGTGGTACCGAATCCAAGTGTAATTAGAGGACATGTTGAGGGTCGTAACCGTAGCAATGCTACTTATCCCATTCAACATACAAAGCTTCTCACATTTACTATTCCTAAAGATCAAAAGAGTTTTATGAAAGATGGTTTATTTCCATCAGAAGCACCAAAACTCCTAATGGTAGCAATGGTTGAAAATGATGCATTCAATGGCAATATCAAGAAGAATCCTTTCAACTTCAAACACAACAGTTTGAGCGAAATTGCTTTACGTGTAAATGGTGTCAGTCATCCTGGACCGCCCTATAGACCAGTGTGACCATAGAGTAATGGTCACCGTTGTTTTAATGTATCATTTATTAACTATGTAATTCATGAATATGATTTAAGTGAAACTTTCAATAAAGAACTTAACTCGCTGTTGCTAGTTTTGATTTTATGCCATGTACTCGTCATTCAGTTAGAGGGTCACAAAGTGGCGTCGCGAGCAGGATATGTTCGAGATTATGCACAGATTTCCAAAGAATTATATGAATTAGCCTCATCAGATGAGATTATTTGGACAGACACAGCTCTTACAGCTTTTAACAGACTAAAAAGTAACTTGACCGGAAGTGTTTTGATTTTGCCTTCCCGAGATGAAGAATTAATATTGAGTGCGGATGCTTCTCAGGATTGTTTAGGTGCATGTCTCATGACCAAGCTAGGACAGCCAGTCTCATTTGCGTCCAAAAAGCTTACGGAAGTCGAGACTCGTTGGAGCACTATAGACAAAGAAACTTATGCGGTTGTATGGGCAATGCAGAAGTTAAGACCATTCTTATTAGGGAAAAGGTTCATGTTGATGAGTGATCATCAGCCGTTGAAATATTTACTTCAAGCTGACAACGTGAGCTCTAAAGTACACAGGTGGCGTGTGATTGGTGGCTGAGTTTGATTTTGATCTTCGTTACATACCAGGAAAACAAAATGTGGTGGCTGACACACTCTCTAGAATCTATTCCGTGGCCGAGGTAGATGAAGAAGGAGGGATTTGCTTAGAAGCATCAGAACTGTTGAAAGCACAAAAGGATGACCATGAATTTAGGATTTTATTCCGTTCCATACAGCGTAACGATTCTCATAAACCGAACGGTGTTAGCAATGATCTATGGAGGAACGATCTGTCCATAAAAGATGACTTAGTTTGTGTGCGGGATAAGATTTTAGTACCACGCAGTATCAGGAATAAGCTACTTACAGCGTTGCATTACGGTCATCAAGGGACAGACAACATGATTAGGAAGACAAATGGAGTTTACTTTTGGCCGAAATTTAGACAAGACGTAAAGCGATTCGTAGATAATTGCAGGATATGTTCTATGGTGAAGCCAAAATTCGTGAACGCTCAACTTAAACCATATCTCTTGGATGCACCTCTGCAGATGTTGGCCACTGATTATATCGGCCCCCTACCCTCAGATAGTGGATTCCAATACATTCTCGTTATTATTGATGCTTTCTCGAGATTTCCAGAAGCTTACCCCGTCCGAGATATGTCAGCCCATACCCTTATAGAAACATTCCGTGATTTCTTTGCGAGATACGGTTTCCCGGACTCTATTCTCTCCGATAATGGTACTCAGTATAGAAGTAGGGAATTTCTGGACTACTTAGGAAATTTTGGCATCAAGAAGCTCTCTACTAATGTATACAGGCCTAGTTCAAATGGTATTTGTGAGAGATTTAATGGTAGTTTGCAGAAAAAGATTAAATGCCTACTTCTTGAGCAAAACTTAGAAAGGAATCGCTGGAGACATGTCCTTCCAACGGCTTTAATGGCTATTAGAAACGACACTAATGAGACAACAGGCTTTACACCTAGTGAACTTTTCCTTGCTTTTAGAGTGAAGGATTTATCTTTACCTCCCCTTAGTGACCGCCATATATCGGTTCACCCATTCGGAATTGCGGCCCATAATATAGCCAGAAATCGACACAGAGCCAATGCCCGTCGCCGGCACGAAGATCGTGTTTTTCTCCCAGAGTCTGAGGTCATTGTGAAAGCACCTAGTACTAGGAAACGTGAGTTACCTGGAACTCCTGCTAAAGTCGTTAGACAAATAGACAGGCACACAGTCACGGTTCAACAAGGTAATAGTATCAGAAATGAGTCCACCGCTAGATTATCACCATTACCTACACGTTACCGGAGCGGGTCGAGTCCATCGACCGAACAAGTTGGTTCTGAGAGAGCCGGTCTCTCGGAGTATGGGCTACCTTCAGAAGAAGAAAGGCCTATTGTGGACGGACAACTATACGGGAGGAGAAGCGGAGAAGCCGAGGAAGCGGAGAACTCATCAGCTACAAGTGGAAGGCCAGCGCGGCAGAAAACTCGTCCCAGTTACTTACAAGACTATGAACTGTATTGATCACACTTTCTTTAGTGACAGTGACAATAAATTGCGCGCCAATATTGAGCGATTGTGATGAATATTCGTGGATTTGAAGTGTGACGACAGTGAACTTTCTCATCGATGTCCTTTCCTGAGAAGGGGCGGGATGTGACCATAGAGTAATGGTCACCGTTGTTTTAATGTATCATTTATTAACTATGTAATTCATGAATATGATTTAAGTGAAACTTTCAATAAAGAACTTAACTCGCTGTTGCTAGTTTTGCTTTTATGCCATGTACTCGTCATTCAGTTAGAGGGTCACAACCAGACTTCTCTTCTTATCAATTTTTGCGCAGCTATGTTGACTACATGAATGTCTTTGACTTTTGCAAGGCAGACGACACCAACGGGCTTACAATGAAAGAGTTTAAGAATGGCTATACTATTTATGCATTTGATTCGACTGCCGACAGTGATATTAGTGCACCTTATCGTCAAGCTAACGTTACTCATAATATTCGCTTGGATCTGGAGTTTAAAAGAACGCTAGCTGCGACGATCAATGTATTGATTTATGCAGTCTTCGATTCAAATATTGAAATAACTAAGTATCGTGACGTGATTCTTCACTACAATCGTTGATGAGTTGGTTGAATGCTGACGATATTAAAACTAAAGTACAGCGTAATGCAGATAAAGCTACGTTGAAAGCTTTTGATAATGTCTATTCGCTAGATACCCTACCAACTACAGTAAAACAGTATCCCATCTTTATTGTATTGAACACTCAATCAAAGAATTTAGAAGGTGAACATTGGAAAGCGATCTTTATTGGAAAAGACAGACGCGGTGAACTATTTGACTCTCTTGCTCTACCTCCAAATATACCAACACAGCAGTGGTTGAGAAAACATGCTCGTCAATATCAACGAAATGAGCGCATACTACAACATCCACTTTCATCAACGTGTGGTGCGTTTGTACTGTACTTCATCTTAAAACGTTTGCATGTACGTCGATTTAAATCTGTTATTCAAAAGTTTTCATGTAACCCATCTTCTAATGAAAAAATGATTTGTAAGTTCTATAATGATTTGAAATAAAACATCATCATATTGGAATAAAAATTGCTTTTATTTCACAATGCGCTGGGCACGTACCTACTCGATTAAACGGTCTAGGATTGTATCTGCTTGCACTTCTGATTTCAGTCCAGTAATGATAACTTTACTGTTGTGAAAGATTTACTGGTGTGAATATGTACAGGATTCCAACAATTAATGAGAGCTGCAGGAAAAAGTTCTGGCTCATAACACAAATTGTAGCTGCTGCTATGAATCTTCGAAAACGATGCATTTTCACTCAATTGAGTAGAGATCACCATATTGTTCACAGTCAGATTCGACATCACACACTTCTCCCTCTTCCATATCCGGCGTAGTAGCTTCTGCAGTTCTAAGCGCATTAACCGCGCCGATGAATGAGAAAGTGCGCCGAGAATTTGTACAGTCCCATTTGGAAAGAGTTGAAGATTCCGTAAATTACTCATCTTCACCACTAACATTTGCGGTCGACCCGGATAATACTTGCTGTTTGGAATTTGTTGAATTAATGTTGCGAGGTCGATTTTGGTATAGAGTCTGAAGCGGCGGAGAATGTTGACGATGGTGTAACGATGACGTCTCATGATGAAGAAATGAGTAAATAGAGCGATGTATCTTCTTTTTATACTTTTCCCAACTACCTTGATGAAATGTGAAGCAGATAGAAAGTTGGGAATGATAGATTTGTATTCGTCGCTTTTTTAGTCGCAACCATATGCGATTTCTTATGCGTAAATGTCTTTTCATATATAAGTATTTCAAGTCCTTCATGATATGATGTAGAGATTGAAAATGTCGATATGGTAAAGCAAATTCTCTTCTGATATTTCCAGTATGGTCATTGAAATAAACGTTTTGATCATAATCAATCTCAACATGTTGTAGGGAATCTAATTTCCAACTCCTCATGATGGAGCGTAAAATTGTGTTGAAGATGGTGTCTGATTAAGATTTGCATAGCAAAGCGATGAACTCTCGACGAATAAATGACATAATGGAGCGATGTATCCATCTTTTATATTTTTCCCAGTTGTATTTGCGAAATGAAAAATAGATTGATGAATCAGAATGACAGATTTGAATTTCATTTCTGTAACGTTGAAGCCAAACTTGATTACCCAAAGAGATGAATTTTAATGTTTCAAAATCTTCCAAATCCCTCATGATGTCATTAAGATTAAAAAATTGTCGCCATGTTAATGTAATTCCTCTCGATGTATTTCCATGAGAATTTTTGAAATGAACGTTTCCATTACGATCAACTTTGATGTATTGTTGAGAATCCAAAATCCAAGTCTTCATGATGTTACATAAATTGGTAATATATAGATCACCAGAATATGAAAATGTCATTTTACCATATTTTGCTTAGCAATGCAGCAACAAATAGATTTGCTAGTAATCGAGCCGCTATCTTTTCTACTCCCATTGATAATATACAACAGCTGAATGGAGAGTGGGAAGTAGGGGTCACACAACTTGTTCACAGTAACTGTGTCTATACTTTTGATCATGAGGTGATGACTATTAATATGAGACGCACAGCTGCTTACCAATGTGAAAAGGGCTGCCGAGTATACATTCCACAGTGGCCGAAGAAAGATATTCTATCACGTCAAAAATTCGTTTATGATTTCCTGAATAAACCGTGTAAACATATTGTCCAATTTACTCCGCACAATGATGATCATAATTATGTACATCATGTAGTTGAGAAAGATTGGATTGTTGCTTTAAGTCCGAGTTTAAGAAATGATTTAGGTTACCTCGCTAGCGCCTTAACAAGCTATGATAATTATAACGTTCATTACCACCCAAGTGGTCATAAACAGTTAATATATCGAGAGGAAGCTTATTATGTAGATCTTATTCCAAGAAATGAGAAGACGTTGGTGAAGAAGATTGTGATTAAGCCAAGAAAGACAAACATGACTCCTGAAACATTATTGAAAAAATTTAATTATCTCCTTCGAGTTGATGGTAAACAAGTGGCAACCTTGACTTATATCAGATCATCTAATCATATTGCAATAAGTAAATTAAATGATGATGATCTAGTATTAGTTTGTTCAAAAGATTTTCATCAGTTCTTACGACATCGTTCTGCAGCTGTTCATGGAAAATTTGATATGCAACATTTGCGATGTGAAAGGTCAAATCAATTTGATACAGAATGGACCGTATCTTTATACAGAAAGCGTATAGAGCCTTTAGGTGGTATCTTACATGAAACAAGAGTGTTGATGCCTCGCATTATTACTTCAGTTAAATTGGTTGTAGATTATTTGAATGAAGTGATTAATGAGCAACATATTTCATTTTCTGAGAAAGAAGGTACTTTGTCTCTCACTGTGAGTGGAAAAGGTATTGAACTAGTTATGGATAAAACTCTAATGGACATTTTGGGTTTTGATCAAAATATCTTTAAAAGTGGTACTGTAACCAAAGCTAGCGCAGACATGTCGCTATCGCGTCGTATTAACTATTTTCAGATATATTCCAATATTGGTGAAGATGTGCGTGTGGGAGATGTTGAAGCTCCATTGCTAGCAATGATACAATACCAGCCAAAAAGCTGCAGTATTTTATCTGAGCATACTTTCAAGAAAGTGCATTATACAAAGCTGAAATCAAACTACATCCCACAAATTGATATTGCAATTTATGACGATGCTGGTGCGTTGATTCCCTTTCATAAAGATGCTGTAACAAGTATCACACTCCATTTCCGAATGAAGAGTTAATGCAAAAGTGTGCTAATATATTTTTCCAATGTGATTAGTATGGAAAGTGAAAATAGAGATTCGTTTCTAATTTACTTACCCAGTGATGCTTCTATGAATAAATTTCCTAATAATAAACCATCAGACTTTCGAGTAGAAATAAATCGCTCACTACATCTAGAAGGTGAATGGGAAGTAGGTGTTTCCAGCATTTGCTATGATAGCAATATTCAGAAAGTGAATGATTTGGAAGAAATGATATTGACTCCTCGCACCCATGATGGAATAACGATGAATAATGCATTCCAGTTCCCATGCAATTTAACGTCAGATGGAAAGTGGAACTATGAATGGATTCAGATAAAATCAGATTATTATGGTCCATTTGGGGATGAGAAAATTATTAAGGCATTCAATAGTGGTGATACTTCCATCATGAAGAATAAGGATCAGAAAGTTTATGAGTTTACTATCTATCAATGGAGTGGGAGACAGTTCCTTCGCTTTCATTCTTTTACTAAAGGTCTTACACTGAGGTTGGATAATGAATTCCATCCATATCACGGATTTGGTCATGGACTACATCCAACGTCAATTGCTACTGCAAATGTTAGAAAAGTTTATTCAAATCGAATCAACAAATTTCAATACAAATTTAAAATATTTGATGAAGATGTCGTAGAATGTGAAGAACGCATCATTTTGAAAAAGCGTGGTGTTCAACCTTTATCACTTATTGAGTTAGTAAAACGATGGAATGAGACTGTGGGTAAGAAGTATGGAGAGAAAATTATGGCGGACAAAGATAAGTTGGTTATTCAGAAATATAATGACAAACTTGCAGTTTACTTCTCTCCAACCGTGCGTCATTTTGTAAGACATTATGCACCTATTATTGGAAGCGGTGTGGTGTATGCTTCTCATGAATATCACACTAAAGCTGGTGTGAATGGTGTGATCACACTAAGAATGGTGTGTGGACATCTATGGTGATCGCATCAAGAAAATTTACCAGTCTTATCAAGAATCTAAAGTTGCTATCAATATAATGCCGCGCCTATATCATACAGTTGAAAGCTTCATTCATGTAGTAAATCCTTATATGCAACAGAAGTTGAAGCATGTGATGAAAAGTAAATATGATGTAAAGACACACCACATTTCGTTTTCAATTGAAAATCAACGCGTTGTTCTGAAACTGGGTGATGACATTCAATGTCAATTGAGTAAAAATTTGAAAAAACTCTTTGGTTTTTCAATGCTACAAACTGTGTTTGCTGCTGCGCATACGATTGGTATAGAAACACCAATGACACTTGATAAACATGAACAACACCTTTACATTCAAAGTGATTTGATTCTACCTATTTCTGTTGGGGAGGAAAAAGAACACATTTTACGTGATTTCATTCATGATAAGGATGCTTTATATGGAATAGTCGAGAAGATGTTTCAACCTATTTTCTTACCATCCTGTTATCAAACAAACTATACCATCTATTTCTATCAAAATAACAAATGGTCTACATGAGTGCATCCATGTCAAAGATACTAAATCCCTCGTAACTTTAGTGTTTCGGAAAACAAAGTGAAGTCATTGTGATATGTTTATTGAAATATGTACATATATGTATGAAAAAGTCTTTTCACAGATATAGGGGGAATGGGCTGACTGTAGGCATATATTCACAAGGAAGTGCAATCTAAAGCGATACATAAAACAACAATGAATGTCAACAAAAGCATCATCAAAATACTGATTTGATACTGAATCTATTTACACATCTCCTGAGTGTGGTAGTGTGAGTTTAATTCTTTTGGTTAGTGATATGTTTGTCTCAGGATGACCATGTGGAAGAGATATGTTATGTCTTATCCAACACCTCTTATCTTCCCATGCTGAAAGTGCTCGCTGTCTAAATGCATGAGTTTTTACCTCATGCGTCTTTGATTTTAAGATGGTCATGTTGACAAACGTTACACACTTATTTTGAAAGGCCTTCTTATAGACCGTATGTTTCATATTTACAACAATCGACTTAGATGTGCCTTTGCGCGCTTAATACTGTCACTGGAGTCTTTTGGTTTCATAGAATACATTTTAGGACGAAGAAGAATCATTTCCTTAATTTCTTTTCCTGTCATTTCATCTTTGAAGCATCCTAATTTTGCTTTATTTTTAGTAGAGTATAGTGGGTGATCTGTAGGATAATTTGACGTATCAAAATAATTTTCTAAAGATTTTCCTATTTCATTGAAGTATAACTCTTTCTGAGCAGCGATACTTAAAAAGAAACTGTCTGTATCACCACCCAGCAAACGCACGTCTTTAATTAGAGGACGTGGTTTTAATATTCTATAGAAGAGTTGATACATTTCAAGTTTGGAATAATCTAATACAACTTGTCCAATGTAGATGGGCTTGCACAACTCAACTTCTGATTTTATCATTTTAACACCAACGAACTCATCATCTATAATATCTCTATCAATAAAGAGAGGTGATGCCGCTAACTTTTGAAATTTATCATTATGATTCACAAGTTTATAGTTTATGCGTTTTCTAACATCCTCCATCAACTTACCAAAAAGACTATTATTCTTATATTTATAAAAATCCTTTTCAAAATTATTTTGGGCTAGTGCACGTTTCTGGTTGTTACCATCAATATATGGTTCCAGAAAGGCTTTCTGTCTAAATTTGATAATGCGGTGAACTGTTTTTAAAATCATGCCCATTTCTAAATAAAATTTTAAGATGGAAAAGTGGACTAGATAATCTTCTTCATCAAATTGAGTAAGCAAAAGCTTGCGACAAGGCTTATACTTGGGCTGTCCACTCCCTTCTAAATCTTTATGAAATTGTTTCATAAAGTCCGAAAACATATCTTCAGTCACTTCACCTGATTCGGGCGCAAGTGGAAAATCCACAGTTTTATTTTTAATACTATTTGGATAGATAAGATCTACCTCAAAATAATATCCCCAATCACCATCATCTGGAATAGCTAGTATGTTTGAAGGATTGGAGAAATGTTGAATTTCACTATCACCTAGCCAGCTAAACTCAGAGTGAGGTAGAGGTTTGGATAGTGAACTACCATATAAATTATTCTGGTCATAGTACTTTAGATGAATCTGATCATCATCAACTATTTTTGATTTTATTTGATGTCTATTTACAAATGTGAGACCACCGCGAATTCCTCGCTCAAATAAATTATACATCTCTGGATCTTGTAAAAGATGGATGCTCTCTCCAGTCATTTTAAAAGAAGACTGGAATGACATGGCTGGAAGACTGACAAAGTGGATGGGGTCTAATTTATCTTCTTCTAATGTCACTCGTCGAAACTCCTGAAATACATCAGCCAGCAAAAATACATCTAATTTTAGATAGGCGATCATATAATCGCTAAACGTTTGACAGTCAAATTTTGTCCATGCAACTTGAGCATGATTGTAATCGTCTACCTTACATTCTATACCAGTCAAATCATTTTTAAATTGATCTATTGATGGAAGACAAGTCTCAGTAAGTTTAGAAATGTTGTCAAAGTATGCATATGGAAACACTCCTTTGCATGTGATGACTTCATCTGTCAAGTTAGGATATTGTTTCTTCAAATTTTGAGTTAGTGGAAGAGACTTAAAATTTTGAACGAGAGATGCTAGTGATGAAGTCATGAATTGATAAGAATCTAAAAATTTTATATCAAAGTAGACTGTCTTATTTTCTTTAGTCTTATCAACTGGTACTTTTGCTGTCATGGACATAAATTTTTCCCTCGTTTGAGCTATAACATTCATCAACCACCCCTTCATTTTTCCTAGCCCCCCTTTTATTATCATATGGCTGTCATAGCCTTTGAAGTTGTGAAAAATTACGGGTAGAGTGCGCCGTTTCATTCTTAGAGAAAAATTGCATCTTGAACACAGTGCGTTTCTAAATTTACCAGCGATGTGATCATGGTCACGCACTTTCTTAATTTTGCATTCATCAAACGTTTTATTACATTTTGAGCAGACTTTACAACTTTCAAATTTTACCTGATCATCTGCTGTCATATTTAATGATCTGTGATAGAGTTCACTATCATATGTTTGTTGAAATTTACTAGCACTTTCTAGGAATTGCAAGAATTTGTGTATACAATCATCACCTTGCCAGACGTGCATTTTATTATTTTTATTTTGGAAATGATTATGCCATACCTCATAACAGGATATGGCTGCTGGCTTGTGGATGTTATCATCAATATAGCATTCGATGTCAGCATAGATGACACGAAGAGGACTTAATTCACTACCATTCTCTCTATATGAAAAGATTTTATCTTTGGGCATGCGTTTCATTTGCAATTTACCTCGCTTACACCATTCATAATGTGTTTGAAACTTATCTTTTGACCAGAAGGATCTCATGCAACGGTCACATATGAAATGCTCCCCCCTTTTGGATGTTAAGTGGGAATATAGTCGATGAATATTTGGAATACCGCAGTAATGCCATTGTTGACTGCTATCCTCATGCACCAACAAGAGGTTGACAACACGATCATAAGTTGATGAACGTTTGTTGTAGCGTACACCTTTAAGTCCTTTTTGCCAGACGTGAACAACTATTTTAATTTCATTTAATTTTTCAAATTTCTCTATATCTTTCAATTTCATATCTTCACTATTGCAGTCATCAAATTTCAATTCATTCTCCCATTGATGATATTTGGTTTTACGGAAACGGTTGTTCTGTACATCATGATAGTGGAGAATGGACAAAACCGCATACTTAAAACAGTGAGATTCACAATCTATAGAAATGACTGCTTTCTTATCTTTTAACGTTTTTGGAAGATTGAAGGAGCCTCGTCCACTGTAATTTTCTAATAGAGTAATTTTAAACATGGCAGATTCTACACCATCAAAAATCAGACCACTATCGCGCTCGTTAAATTTATCAATATTTGATTTTAGCCCTTGAATGTGAAAATTTAACCATACTTCTTTATCTACTACCTCTGTAGCAGGAGAGGAGGGTATGCGAAACTCCAACCTCTGCACTATTTCGCCAGTATACTGATCAACTTTAACATATTTTATTTTAAGATAGATGAGCGCTTTTATTCTGAAGTTGTCTAAATTTCTAAAGAGTGCATCTATTAATATTGAATTTTGATGAAACCACTCCGGAAAATCAGCAATGGTTTCTGAGGATTCCATATGGTAATTTCTCACTACATTATTGAGCGACACTTCAGTGAGACGGATAGAGGAGGTGCTGTTACTATAACTATCATTTGTATGCGTGTGGTGAAGTCTATGTGAAGATAATTCAAAACGTGTTTCAAAAGATAGAGTGCAAAAGTCGAAAGTAAAGGAGACATGTTGAATAGAATCATCCTCACCTCGGGAGATTGATGATGTCTTGGGTTGACATACACGTTTCTGATGTGTCGGGCGAGATCACGCTTCCTTGTAAAGATGTGACCACAATCAGCACATTCCCGCTCATTAGATTCCCGCGACTGACCGCTTGAGCTGGTACTAACATCACCTGAAAGAGAAATCATTCTATCATCTCTATTAAAGTTATAGTTTATTGTTGCAACCTACCTTCACTTAACAGCTCTAAAGTTTCCTCGAGAAGGTAGCGTTTTGGTGATGAAGTAGATGGCTGAAATTGAGAAAGATGCTATTAGCCAAACGTTTGAGGGAGATGAGTGAGGAAATCTTCAACTTACCATTTCAACGAAAACAAGTTTAAGTATGCTACTTCAATGTCAGAAAATTGTATAGTTTATCAAAATAGAGACTTCACTTATTCTCAATACGTATCAAATATAGAATGACAAATAAGTCTGTTTCCCCCCTTTTATATACTCTCATACTCGGCATTCATTGACTATTCATTTGATTGGCTACTTACTTGTACTTAAGCACTAAGAAATCAAGTTTATAGCATACAATTTGAAGTCATGAATTCGCCAACAGCAACTCTCTCCGTGGACACATCAATTTGCCCTCCCGCTCCAAAGAAGGTGAAGTTGGAGAAGAAGAAAACAGTCGAGGATATTCCTATCTTGGAGTATCCGTCTCTGACTGAGGAAGAGGAGATGGAAATGGTGTATGTGAGGTGGAAGTACCTACTATACAACAAGGAGGATGTGTCGAAGGAGGATGATATCAGTCTTCTCCATGACATACGGAGATGGTACAGGCCATCGTCCCAACCAAGAAACGAAGTGGAATGGAAGTACGTCTTTGGTGTGCTGGCTGCAGCGGAGGAAAGACTGCGACAACTGAAATGTGACTGCAGTAACTGCGAATCGCTGTGGGACAATATTAGTACTGAAGAACTTCTAAATTATTTGTAATTTCTGAATATATGTTTCATTTGTTATATCTGTCTGTTTTCACTTATTTCTGGGTAATGTAGTCATCAACATCATAGTGAAAATCTAATCATTTGACAGCTCAGTATAAATCATAGCAGCTGATGCTAGACACCATCATTTTTCCTAAATACTACCTCAATCACTGAGGGAAAATATCAAAAAGTTGTGACATGTGGTTCTTTAGATTTATTTAAAATCAAAGCATACTTGATCGCTTGGGAGCATCTGACACTCTTCTCTCACGAGTTGTTTTCGGTATCCACTCCTCGTCTGTCCAGATAATTCTTGCAGTTTTGTTACCACTCTCCTGACTACTCATGCCTTCATTGCACTCATTGACGATCACAAAATTGTCATTTTAGCTGAGATTGGTATATCTTGCAATCTTCTGACTTTAACAGTCTTTATCTAAATTAGAGTGATTCTGATTGGCTGTTGAGGAAAGTATTGTTGAATATCCTATATAAATCAGAAGATTGTAGCACTTCTCATTCACATCATACGATCGAACAGTCTAGTATGACAAATTCTTCTGAAGCCTTGAATATTTTCTACAAAATTTTCGAAGTTGTCGATGAATGGGACGAGGATGTGAACAGTGACAATAAACCCAAAATCGCCAATGTCGAGGAGAAGAGTGGTAACAAAAGTGACATCAGCCAAGTTGTATGGAGTGAGGGCGAGTTCACACCAAAGACGACGCGACTCAGAAGAGTGCCGGATGCACCAAAGCGAGTGGTATATTACAGGATTTATAATGACTTGAAACCAGTCCCACTGAACTTTGATAAATAAATCTAAAGAACTACATGTCTTTGTTTTGCAATGTATTGATCTAGAAATGGAAATAAAGGGAAGAATTTAGATATGGGGTTTATTGTATACATGGTTGCGAATGTCATCACATTTATTATCGGTCTACTTTTCTATCAAAAGAGATCGTATCATTAGTAAAGAGAGAAGATGTATATGTTTGCGTGTGGCGCAATAGTGCCCTCCCATTTCATCCCTTCATCATTTAGCCTCAATAATGGAGGCAGTTTTTAAGAGAACTCATGATTCATTCTCAGATAACGTATGCAATGGAAAATTTAAAAAGTAACCTGCGGCAGATAGCTAAGACTCAACCGATTGGCGTTCAAAGTGCTACGTTGAGCGAAGAGACCACGACGACCGTTGGAAGGTCGGATTAAGGTAAGTCTCAAGTCCTTGCCACACTCATCACTACGATATCATCCGCTGTCTCAAGAGAGATCGCCCACCAACAGGAGGAATTATACCGAAGTTCTCCGTGCCATGCAACGTTAAAGTTGACTGATAGCAGATATAACTTTGTGATTATATTTTTTATATTCGTGTGATAGATTCAGTCAGACCAAAGTCTGTCCAGGGCAAACCACGAGGAGGTACTATCACATTTTGCCCCATGGTGGTCTCTTAAAGACTGATGGTTCGTTCTCGGATACATGTCTAGATTTGGCCGATTTCGCTGAGAGAGACTTTTAATCTCTCTATGTCAGCGGCATCGACCTCCTCTACTTCCATCCGACTGTCAGAGGGCGGAATATATCTCCACTCTGTTGAATCGGCATCATCGGTAACCGATGAGCCGATTCGAGCAAGATTGTTATAGACTCGCTCTCGCTCCTCCATCTCTGAAACTCAATAAATAAATTTCTCGGTCTAAGCCGAGGCTTGTCAGGAGAGCTGACTGTCGTCTTAGATGTTTTCATGATGGAGTATAGAATGAAAATGAAAGAGAGGTAATGGTTTATATACCCCTCTGATACAAAGACATGACTCAGTCTTTCTAATTATGTGATAGATTCAGTCAGACCGAAGTCTGTCCAGGGAGGTACTATCAGTTTTTGCCCCATGGTGGCCTCTTAAAGACCGTCGGTTCGTTCACGTCGCATCTGAAAAATAGAAAGAAAATAGATGAAATTATATTCAAGTGATAGAGATGATGTTAACTTAAAATAAATTAACTTAATCGGTTCGTTGAACCTTCGATGGTGGTGGGTGAGGTAGGTATTTGGCCGGCAGTTTCCGCTTGCGGTGGCGCAATTCCTTGATGTCACCATCATGCTTGATCGAGATGTGTAGGCAGCGCATCTCCGCCATCGCCCCATCGCAGCACTCGAATGTGGTGTCCAAGTCCTCACTTTCTATCATTGTTATCAACAATTCTGCTGTTGACGACGGGAAGGTGGAGCACTGTTCTTTTCTCCTCTTTTTTCTGGCTCTCAGTCAGGCTAATCTTAAGTTGTTCCAGTTTCAACTTTGACGTCTCTTCCTGAGCTTTTGAAGATTTGATATAGGTCGCATGCTCAGTAACGCGTTTTTCGCTGCTAAGCGCCCTTTCGCGGAAAGGTTCTAAATTCAGGACTTGAGTCTTCAGGGCCCGCATCTCGGCTACCTGACCGTTGAGGGGAAAATTCTCGTCCCTAAGAGCCGCACATTCGTTCTTATAACGAGCCAGTTCGTCCTTCAATTTGGTGAGTGTGTACTCCTGGCTCACTTTTGCGATCTGGGCATCCTTGTTCCAGCTCTCCGTTTGCTGCTTGATCCCCTTCTTTACTGGGGAAGACTGCTGTGCGATCGCTTTCTTTATAGGGGAAGACTGATTTGACGGTTTTCCTATGTCTTCCACTTTCCTGTTGATGACGACCTCCTCAGAATCGGAGTCGTCTGAGCTTTCCGATCCACTTAGTTGTTCTGTAGTGGTCGGTGCAGTTGGAGTCAAGATGGTATCAATTGCATCTTGCAATTCTGCGTCTAGATCGACTGTTGTTTCGTTGAAGAAGGGTGCAATCACTTTGCCGATGTCTGATGTTGTATAATTACTAGCCTTCTTGATCGGACATTCGGCGTGAGCGGCATAAAATGCCGTCTGGTCCTTGCCTTTTAAAAATTTTTAAAAATTTTTAAAAATTTTTTTCCGGCAATGTATGCAGCCGGAAATAACGGCTCTTTCCTGGTGAAAGTGAGGAGTATTTTTGTATTTGTTAATGTGGCGTTTAAATTCGCCGCCTCTCTTAACGGTTATCCGGGCTTGGGGTACAGTGTACCCCAAAACGTTTTTTGAACTGCCGCCAAGCGAAGCGAACAATGATTTCTAATTCCAAATTTCGTGACTTTACCTAACTTTTATAAAGCTAAGTATTTGTGGTAGTTTTTGTATTTTTGTTTGAATAGCTTCAGAGATATTTGATCATTCTAGCTAAACGGGCAAATGGGGTACAGTATACCCCAATGACAAACATATACAAATGAGCTTTATAAGTAGCAAAATAACAAAAGATGATTATTTACATAATCTTTAGAACTAAATACCGCTTTCTCATTATACTTATAATTGAAATATATATATTATAATTTATATTATATTTAAAAATATATATTAAAAATATTAAAAATATATATTATAATTATATTATAATGAAATATAAGTACTAAAATAAATCTGAAAATAATATTTCTTTCATTTGTGTTACGGGTTATTATTTTCTTAATATTCCCAAAACATATGATTGAAAAATGTAAATGAAAAATGGAAGAATTATATTTTGAAAATAAATAAATGGTGCAAACAGTCCTTACAAGGACAGATGGTACGTTCACAGTTATAAGACAGTCACAGCACCAACAGAGTCTCCAGATTCTTCCAGGACCACAAGCCGTGGTGATCACGTCCGCAGCAGTTCGATGATAGTTCGCACGTAGAAGATAGGCTGCAATACCGTCAACGGCTCTCGCCGACAACTTCGCTTGGAGAGACCAGATTGCGAGAGCGGGCGTTGTTCATACCGTGTTAAATACGTCTGTGAAGATTCGCTCACGGTCAGCTACCAATTGTTTGGTCATCCATTGTCTGATGACATGTCATGTCTGTTGTCAGTCATGTACCGTAGATAGCTGACAAGTTGGACTTTTGTATGACATTGGAACTTGAAATGCATGCCGCGGAAAAGTTATTGCTCTAACAATGGAATGGAGATTGTTCTCACAAAACAATAAAATGCATAATAAAGCAAGAAGACAAACTGCCTAGCACACAACACGCCCCACCAAAAAAAAATAAAAATCACATTTTTATTTAACTTCTCGACAAACGATCTGCTATGATGTTATCTCTCCCGGGTACATGTTGAATGATAATATTATATTCCTGTAACAACAGACTCCATCTCAAAAGTCTCTGATTGTCATTTTTCATTCTGTTAATGAAAACTAACGGATTGTGATCTGTGTAAACAAAAGTAGCTCGCCGGCCTTTGAGGAAATACGCAAAGTGTCTCAAACTTTGAACCAACGCTAGGCCTTCTTTTTCAATCGTACTGTATTTTCTTTCGTAATGATTGAATTTCTTCGAATAATATGATAATGGATGCTCGTTCCCTTCCTCATCATTTTGAGCCAACAATGCACCAAGACCAAGCCCGCTAGCATCGACATGTAATTTGAATGGCTTTTCAAATGTAGGTACTGATAAAATCGGTGGTGATGCCAACATTGTTTTGACTTGTTCGAAAGCTACTTGGCATTCATTACTCCAAGTATATTTTATTTTTGGGCTCGTGAGGCTTGTCAAAGGGTGTACAACATCTGCGTAATTTTTGCAAAATTTTCTATAATACCCAGCCATACCAAGGAATCTTCTTAGTTCCTTTCTTGAGTTAGGTACAGGAAAGTTTACAACGGCTTGAACTTTTGCCATAATAGGTTTTATTTTCCCATGTCCGATTTCAAAACCTAAATAGTTTAACGACTGTTTCCCAATCTCGCTTTTGCTGAGGTTGATTGTTAAATCGGCCTCGCTGATTCTTTGGAATAATTTTCGTATTTGTTCCAAGTGATCTGGCCAGTCATTACTATAAACGATTATGTCGTCAATATATACGGCGCAGTTGTCTAAATTTTCGATGACTTTATTAGCTAATCTTTGAAATGTTGATGCGGCATTTTTCATTCCGAAGGGCATAACTTTGTATTGAAATAAACCCTCTTCGGTGACGAAGGCTGAAATTCGCTTTGCTCTTTCTGTTAAAGGAACTTGATAATATCCTTTCAATAAGTCAAATTTGCTGATTATTTTCGAATCTCCTACTTGTTCAATGCAAGTCTCGATATTCGGCAAGGGATACTTGTCTGCGATTGTCAATTCATTTACTTTTCTATAATCGGTACAAAAACGATGAGTTTTATCTGGTTTTGGTACCAAAATGCATGGTGAACTCCAATTGCTGTTGCTATTTTCTATTATGTTATGATCTTTCAGATATTTTACTTCCTTTCTCATAATTTCTCTCTTCTCTGGATTCATTCTGTACGGACTCTGTTTTATTGGCCTTTCTTTAGATAATTCGACATCATGTTCTGCCCACGTAGTTATTTGCGGATGATCGGAAAATATTCCTTTGTGCTCTTTAATTATTTCTTTTATCTTTTCTTTATGTTCAGAGTCGACATGCTGGAAATGGCTATCAAGATTTTCTAATATCTTTGAATTATTCATTCTTGGCATGATGAGATTGACTTCCTCTTCTGCATCACCCGGCGATGCCAATTTCGTCAGCGATGTTGCCGCTGCAGACTGCCCTGACGCAATCATAGTGATCGAAGTGCCTGTAGAATTTTCTTTTATATCACCCAATGCAGGCAAATTCGTCTGCGATGCTGACACCAGACTCTCCGGCACAGCACCAGGGTTTGACACAGTTGTTGACTCTTCGTCTCGGTCGTGATATTTCTTGAGCATATTTATGTGACACATTCTTTGTTTTTTTCTTCTATCCGGAGTTTCTATAACATAGTTGACTTCACTTATTTTCTTTTGTATCATATAAGGACCTTGATACCTTGCCTTCATCGGATCTCCCAAGATTGGCAATAATAAGAGTACTTTTTCACCTTGCTGAAATGTTCTTTCTTTTGTGTTTCTGTCAAATTGCTTCTTCATTTTACTTTGCGAATTTATTAGGTTAGTCTTTGCAGACTTTTGTATCTCAGTGAGTCTTTCTTTGATCTCAGACACGTAGTCTAACAAATTCGTGCTTTTCTTCTCTTCGCTGAGCATATTTTCTTTCATCAACTTCAGGGGTCCTCTAACTTCATGACCGTAAATTAATTCAAATGGACTAAATCCGAGTGAATCTTGAACTGTTTCGCGGATGGCAAATAATAGCATTGGTATACCTAAATTCCAGTCTTTTTGATGTTCTTCGCAGTAAGTTTTCATCATAACTTTCAATGTTTGATGGAATCGTTCTAACGCACCTTGAGATTCTGGATGATAAGCAGTTGAACAAATATGTTTTACTCCAAGTACTTCTGACACTTGACTAAATATCTTCGATGTAAAGTTCGTGCCTTGATCTGAGCGTATGACTTTCGGTAATCCCACCATAGTAAAGAAATTGATCAAAGCCGAACAAATATTTTTGGCGTTAATGCTTCTCAATGGGATAGCTTCTGGAAATCTGGTTGACGAACACATAATTGTAAATAGATATTCATGTCCCATTTTGGTTCGTGGTAAAAGTCCAACACAATCAATAATGATATTTCTGAATGGTTCTTCACACGCAGGGATTGGAATTAACGGCGCTTTCGGGGGATCTAACTGATGTTTACGAACTATCTGACATGTATGACAAGTTCGACAGAAGTTAGCTACATCTTTGTACATTTTCGGCCAGTAAAAATGCTTCAATATTCGATAATGAGTTTTGCGTACACCGAGATGACCACTTAATACGTTTTCGTGTGCAACGCTTAAGACTTTTTGTCGATATGACTTAGGTATTACAATTTGATGTACTTCTTGCCATGTTTCTTCAGGAGTGGCTTCTCTTGGTTTCCAGCAACGAAATAGGATACCATTTTGCTTGTAAAAGTAAATGCGCTCATTCTTATCACACTCGTTCAGTTCTGCGGAGATGTTTTGTAATTCTTCATCGCTTTCTTGTTCTTTTATTAGTTGACACCGATCTATATTCGTTTCGAATGTTATTTCTTTCTCTTCAATATTTTCATCAATTTCATTCTCTTTTTCTGATTTCTCTTTCTTACTCATGGATCTTGTGACGGCACATACTGTTGTTTGTTCACTTTCTTTCGCTAGTTCAATCTCTTTCAGTTCATTCTCTTTCGCTTCATGATCTTTTATTTCTCCTTCGTTTGCTTCAATTTCTTTCATGTCTGTTATCATACGTGGTACCTGAACTTTGCATCCGGCTAAGTCGTTCCCAACAATCAAATCGATCCCTTCAATAGGAATTTCTTCTCGATCGACTAAACCAATTATGAAGGTACCTTCCACTATCTCGGTTTTTACGTACAACTTATGCAGTGGAGCTGAGATACATCCTCCGACGCCGCGGAGTGGAACACATAATCCCGTGTATGTAGCATGTGACACTGGAACTATGTCTTTCACTATTAATGATTGAAATGCTCCGGTATCTCGCCATACTGTAACTGGATATAAATCATCTTTATCATTACCAGCTAGACCGTCTTTCGTGAAAGCTTGCTTCCCTTCTTCAATTAGTTGTTCACTTTCGTCGACTGAAGTATACCTATCATGCTCATTGACCTGAACACCATAAAAATTAGTAGGAAAGGATTTTTCCTGCTCAGTCTCAAGATGGCAGTTCGTTTCACGAACAAGCGTTACGGGCTTTCTATCGTACTTTTCTGGTCGTCCATGCAATTGCCAACATTCTGTTTTTGCATGTCCCTTTCTCTTACAGTGTTCACATTCTATTTTCCATCTTGGCGTTTCTCGTTTTCTCATATCTTCTGGCTGTTTGTTTTATTGTCATATTGTCTGTTGTCTTCATAATATTTTTCCTGTCTTTTGTCTTCATGATATTTTTCTGCACTTCTTGTGTAATAGTTTCTTGGCTTTTCATAATGGTAATACGACCGTGGCTTTTTATGCGTCAATTCGTATTGATCGGCGATTCTTGCTGCTTCGGTTATGTTTTGTGGCATTCTCTCATCTAAATATACTTTGATTTGTGGGCTCAAACAGTTCTTAAATTATTCGATGAGGATGACATTTCGTAGTTTCTCAAATGTATCGGCGTTTTCGGCTTTCGTCCACTTATCAAATAAGACTTCTTTATCTTTGGCAAATTGTAAATGATTTTGCTCTTTCATTCTTTGCCATGAGCGGAATTTCTGTCGGTAGGCTTCTGGCACCAACTCATATGCTTCAAGGATTACTTGTTTTACCTTTTCATAATCTTTGGCATCGCCATTAGGTAAGGCTGCATACGCCTTTTGTGCTTTACCAGTTAAAACTGTCTGCATCAGGAAGGTCCATTTTTCTTTTGGCCAGTTTGCCGTTTCAGCAACCCTCTCAAAACACAGGAAAAATTGCTCCACGTCTCTTTCGGAAAACTTTGGAACTATAGATGCATTTTCTTTTAATGATGCTTCTGATTTTCTTTTTTCAGTTTCTGCTTTTGTTCTTATTCTCTCTAGTTCAATTTCTCTTTGCATATTCATCTCTTTTTCTCTGAGTTCTCTTTCGGCCTCCCTTTGTTCTCTTTCGGCCTCCCTTTGTTCTCTTCGTTCTTCTCGTTCTAATCGCTTTTCTTCTCGTTCTCGTTCTAATCGCTTTTCTTCCAATTCTCGTTCTAATCGCCTTTCTTCCAATTCTATTTTTTTTAATTCTAACAACACATTGGAATTTTCCGGCAACTCTCCTTGGACATCCTTTTCTATCTTGCCTTCTTCGATGAAATGCCCTTTGATTCTCTGGAGTATTTGCTCCTTTCGCATAGTCATCTTAACTGGCAATTGCAACTGGATTCCAACATCGAATAGTTCCGCTTTCTTCAATTCCTTCAGCTGTTGCACATTTGGGGCTTCATTAAATTGTTTAAGGAACTCTTTAGCATCGAAGTCCATTTCTTACGTTCGTAGCTAATTCCTAACAATCCTTATTAAAAAACCCGAGAAAATTTTATTTTATTTAGGAAGATCAAAAAACGCGAAAAAAAAATCGAGAAATATATAGCTCAAAGCTTGCCCACGGTTAGTTTTAGCCTTATGCTTAGGCCTACAGTTATTAAGCCTTAAGACTTAACTTAAAAAGAGTGGACCGAGGAAGCGAAAAAAGAAAAAGTTCAGAACCTTAACTGGGAAGAAGTGGTAGTTCGAAGAACCGACGGCTCTCAGGCGAGCTGTGCGTCAGTGAAAACAAAGCTGGGTCCTGGCGTGGTCGCCAAATATGTTACGGGTTATTATTTTCTTAATATTCCCAAAACATATGATTGAAAAATGTAAATGAAAAATGTGGAAGAATTATATTGTGAAAATAAATAAATGGTGCAAACAGTCCTTACAAGGACAGATGGTACGTTCACAGTTATAAGACAGTCACAGCACCAACAGAGTCCCCAGATTCTTCCAGGACCACAAGCCGTGGTGATCACGTCCGCAGCAGTTCGATGATAGTTCGCACGTAGAAGATAGGCTGCAATACCGTCAACGGCTCTCGCCGACAACTTCGCTTGGAGAGACCAGATTGTGAGAGCGGGCGTTGTTCATGCCGTGTTAAATACGTCTGTGAAGATTCGCTCACGGTCAGCTACCAATTGTTTGGTCATCCATTGTCTGATGACATGTCATGTCTGTTGTCAGTCATGTACCGTAGATAGCTGACAAGTTGGACTTTTGTATGACATTGGAACTTGAAATGCATGCCGCGGAAAAGTTATTGCTCTAACAATGGAATGGAGATTGTTCTCACAAAACAATAAAATGCATAATAAAGCAAGAAGACAAACTGCCTAGCACACAACATTTGTTTATTTGATCTAAATCCCATTTGAATATATTCAAGCATGCATCTTGAAATTGCGTTAATTTTATCTTAGTTTCAATTCTAATCAGTTGTTATCACAGAGTTATAGTTTACATTTCAAATTGGTTTTCCTATCTTGGGAGAGTGCTTGGTAAGTGTTTCTGTTATGATACGTGTTATCATATTATATATATAAACTATTTGGAGTAGGCTTACCGGTAGTAGAGACAACTATCTTATAGCTAATATTTCAAACGAAAAGTGCGATGAATGTATATAGTTACTCTTTGTATAATAGTTATTGTATTGAGGCAAAAAATATTGTTGTTTTGATATCACGTCAAAAGGCTTTCGAACCCTAGTCTGAGAAACGTTACCCCAACTTCCGACACCGTAGCCACTAGGCCACTGACTCACAACAAGAGATCAGTAGTCCTTTTCTATATATAACCTTTTTTGTTGTACTGATTTCTCATTTTCAGTAGATATCTTACATTGTTATTTTCCTCTTTAGATCCGAAATGGCGAGATTGAATAGAGCTGCCAAGAATATCGCCTTGACACTTCCACAAGGGCATGTCTCAGAAGACGATGATTGCGATATCGGTGAAATTACAGAATTTACTGAAGAAGCCGAAATATTGATGTCCGAGGATTGCGTTATGTCAGATGATGATGTAATGGAGCGAAGTATGTTGGTCAATATGTCGTCTGATGATAGCTCAGATTCTGAAAACGATTGCAGTAGTGATGATGAGATACCGCCTTTGCGATCCCGAATAGGCTCAGGTGATACTTCAAACCCTGGCTTAGTTTCACGATCTGGTCGAGTGTGGAGTGCAGATGCCCCTAATGTACAAGGTCGTCGACAACATCAAAATATAATGAGAAAGCCAGCGGGCGAAGTGAAGCGAGGATTACATCCTAAATCAGAATCTGAGGCGTTTTTTGTGTTCACAGAAGATATAATTCTCACGGCTATTAGATACAGCAACGTGTATGGAGGAAGGTTAGTAGTGAAATGGAATAGAGATAATCCAAGCAATCAACGGAAATTTGTACTTATTACAAAAGAAGAAATGTTTGCCTTTATCGGATTACACCTCTTTATGGCAGCATATCGTGATAATTATCAGTCGACGGAAAATATGTGGAGTGATATCCATGGCCATCCAGTTTACAAAGCCACCAAGTCAGAAAAGCGTTTCAAATTTATCAAACGATGCTTTAGAATCAACGACCCCATTCGGAGAAACAGAGACGATAAACTGGCACCAGTAAGAGACGTATTTGAGGATTTCTTGAGAAAGAGTATTTCATTTGTAAATCCCCCCAGGTTTTCATGTGTGGATGAGCAACTTTTAGAGTTTCACGGGAATGTTAGTTTCAGGCAATACATTGCCAGTAAGCCCGGAAAATTTGGACTAAAAATGTTCTGGTTAACGAATTCGGATGGAACTTACGTTTATAACGGTATTCCATACATTGGTGGTGGAACTCTTTCAAATGAATCGCTTCAATCTACCAATTTCTCAGAAGCTTTGGTAATGGAACTCACGAAACCCTTCTATGACAGTGGCACACATCTCACGGCCGATAATTATTTTTCAAGCAGTACACTAGCTGATCACCTTTCTCAGAAAAGTATATCTTATATTGGTACGATAAATAATAACAGGTCAGACGTTCCACCTGAGGCAAAATCTACAGTCGGCCGATGTAAAGGAGATTCAAAGTTTTTCTATTCCGGAAATCAGATGCTTTGCAGCTTTTATGATAAAAAGAAGACGCCAGTTCTCCTGTTGGATACTTGCTCAAAAGTTGGTATTCACACTGAATCTAAGCCTGATACGGTACTTACTTACAATGAACGGAAATCCGGGGTTGACAACATGGACAAAATGGTGCGTATAATGTCAATGAAACGCAAATGTCGAAGATGGCCTTATGGCTTCATCATGAATATGCTGAATATTTCAGTTTTGAACAGTATGTACATTTACAAAAACACCAGACAGTTGACACCCGCTCAAATGAAAACTTTACACTTTGATTTCCTGATCGCAAGTGGTATGCAGCTTATCGAAGAAGAAATTCGAAAACGACTCGAGACCGGTATACGAAAGAATGTAAAAGCAGCAATCCATTCTTTGGGAATTGTACACTTTTCATCAAACGAAGTGACAAAGAACGATAACGATGAAATTTGTCTCCAGCTTTCGACGGCTCAACGGTGTGCGTTTTGTGAACGAAGTAAAGACAGAAAATCCCGCATCGGCTGTTCTCAGTGCCAACGTCCTATGTGTAACGAGCACAAGTGTCATAGGTGCAAGCAGTGTCATTGAATTGAATTGAGACAATCGTGTCTTTATCCATGTTTTTTCAGCAAACAGCTTCAATTTCATTTTTATGTAGGCCTACTTAATTAAGATTAGGCCTACCGGTACCTAAATTAGAGAGGAATATGTGATTTTTATAGATATAATTTTGTTGTTAATACATAGATTAATAGAAAACTAGAAAAAATTTTATCAGAAATTTCTTATTTGTTGGATTTGGCGATATAAAACAATCTGTAAAAAGATAAATCTACAATTATCATGTCATACTACTTAATAACCTTTCCGATATCTATGAAAAAACAATATTTTAATAAGAGTAAAAAGTCACGAAACTACTTAGAATGATAAATCATGGAATTTATCTATGAACAGAAAAGATTTTTCAAAAATAGATATGGGGTACACTGTACCCCGTTTGCCCGTCTAACTAGTTTCAGAAGAAAGTCCGGATAACCGTTAATCTCTCCACAAGATTAACTTAATTTCCTCCCATTTTCTGTAAAGGAAGGATGAAATAGAATTACTACTTATACCATTTATAACTTCAACGAATGAATACATTGACAATCATTTTAAAAATACAACTAATATGTCATTCAATACTTGAGGATAGACAAGCTAGGCTGATGAATCCGTTACAGGCATTACTCAGAGGGGATCTTATCCCGACTCCAAGGCCTCGGCCCTCAAATCCAACCTCGCGGACAGAGCGTGCGTCATATCACTGTGTTGGTTTGACATGAAAACCGGTGGAGTTATTTACATCAGGAAGCAAGTCTCGAGCCGAAGCTCGCCTCTGACAACTTTATAAAGGTCTTTATTGAAATCAGAAGGTTTGAAAACCCCGAAAAATCACCAAAAATAGCGAATTTAAGGTTTTCGGCATTTAGCACTACTTATGAAATTTTATAAGTAGTCTGTAAATATAGGTCTTATCAATAGCGATCGAATCTTTTTTGAATCAAGTCAAAAGGACTTGTAGAAGCAAAGTTACAAGCCTTTAAAGTTTTGGAGTCTTTTATGGCCTGGAGATTAAGGCCATCTCCCAGCTAACCTTTAAGTCTGACGCCTTAGCTGATATCAGCAATGAAATTTTCTAAGTCGGTTTCCGAAATATGGAATGTCCGATGCTAGCACCAGAGCTCAGAGAGACGACCTACCGTTGACAATCTCTCGTCTTAATGAAAAGTCTCTGTCGGTTCCCCTTATATAGTTTGTGGCGATCAGCTGATGACGTAATATCCATCATCCAAATTCGAAATTCACTAATTCGATGTAGAATTTGACGCTGAATCCGAATCTGCCCTCCGTTTTCCCATCCGATGCTTCGTTTTGGATCTACAGCCCACAGCCATCCCAAATTCGCCGTTAACTGTCGTTTTTCGGAAAAATGTTGAAAATTTTTTCTCGCCGATTGAGCTGGAAATCACCCTACTCAAAGACTATGTAATATTCAAAGACTGAAAACTCTCATATCTCTGTATGTTAAGCTTTTGGAAACAACTTATTTGTCCTCAACGAAGATATCGGATAATTTTAATACATTAGAAGATAGGAACTACCATGGATATTCTTGTACTCATCATAGATATATACCGTTTCCAAATTTTCTACGAGTTTACAGTCTTTACATCTTCCACTGTCTTTGACCCTCCTGATGCAGAATTTGACGCTGATTCCAAATCTGATCTCAGATCTGCCATTGGAGCAGCCGTTTAGACGCTAGGGCCCAAAACATCCCAAATTCGCCGTTAACTCTGTCGTTTTTCGCCAATTTCCCAAATCTTACATGGCGTCTCACATCTAAACGAAGACAGATATGAACAAGACGTTTCTTTCACTGAATTTGTCTCACTCTTAGCTTTCAAACGAGCTATTGCACGACTTTCTACGATCTCTAGAACCAAAGTTGGAAGCAACGCTGCCGAGGGGGACGTCCCAAAAATTTTTTCTCTCCGATGGAGCTGGAAATCACCCTACGGATGCAGAATTTGACGCTGAATCCGAATCTGGCCTCCGTTTTCCCATCCGATGCTTCGTTTTGGCTCTACAGCCCAAAACCATTCCAAATTCGCCGTTAACTCTGTCGTTTTTCCGAAAAATGTTGAAAATTCTTTCTCGCCGATTGAGCTGGAAATAGTGATGCAAATGGAAAATTTTCCAATTTTTTCAAAATTTTCCGGAAAATTTTCCAATGGAAAATTTTGAAAATTTTTTTTCGGTGATTGACGTTTTTGCCTTTGTTTTGCAGACTACGTTGCAGTCGTTTGAAAGGACTATGTAACATTCAAAGACCGAAAACTTCTCTATCATCCCTGCATGTTAACTTTTGGAACCAACTGCACCCTCCATGTCTATTTAAGATCTTTCCAACTGAATATCAGACATTAAATGGATTTCAGATTTCTCTAATTGAATTTCAGATATTTGTCAGAGACTCAACTTTGAAAGGATCTTAGATTCAACTATGGAGAATCTCCAATTCATCTGGAAAAGTCTGAAATTCACAGATCTGAAATCGATTTGGAACTATCTGAACCATCTGAGCTAGAAATGGAAGATGTGTAGTTTGTCCTCCACGAAGATATCGGACATTACCCCAGAAGTTAGAAGCTATCATATAGATTTTCTTCTACTCATCACAGATATCTTTAGTTTCCAAATATCTCACGAGTTTACAGTCTTATCTTCCAATATGGTCGCTCATGTATAATGCTGTGTTGGACTGTGTGCTTGTGGTTCACATGTTCATCAACACATGGAGAATTTGTATCATTGCAATCACGGCTGCATAATGAAGCTTAACTTTCAAGCCATAAACAAACTCCCAAATAAAGTGCATTATTTTTGCTCCAGATCTTTCACAATGCATGAAATTATACCCCTATCGTAAAGGAAAAAAATTCACGCTGTTTCAAAAGATGTCTGTGTTATAATATTAAAAATGCCAACAAATTGCCACAAGCCACTGGTGGCAAAGGAATGCTAAAAAATCAGCGGACGGGATTCGTATTGCTGCGATTGTTTTAATCGAAATGATATGATGAAATCAGGAGTTTTAGAACAATTCTATTGATGTTTCTATGCCTCAGCTGTGATAGAAAACGTAAAAATTATATCACAAAAATTCAAATTTTTTCATTTTTCAAAATCGGTTTAATCAAAATGATGATCAAGATCACCACTTTTAGACCCATTCTATTGGTGTAGCTGCCTCGGCTGTAGAAGCGGTCAAAGCATAGGGCCTATCACAAAAAATCAGAACTTTCAAAATTTTCCGGAAAATTTTCATCACTAGCTGGAAATCACCCTACGGATGCAGAATTTGACGCTGATTCCAAATCTAGTCTCAGATCTGCCATTGGAGCAGCCCTTTAGACGCTAGAGACCAAAACATTCCAAATTCACCGTTAACTCTGTCGTTTTACAACATCTACCAACCTGGTCGGCCGCCCAAGTCAACCTGGACGGCCGACCAAGACTCTCTCCCGAGGGGGGGTGCTGTGTTTATTGTGGAGGTTTGCTTACTACTCTAGCTCAAATTGGAAATTATGCTAATCAAATGGCCAATATGGCATGTAAAATGCCATCTGAAAGGTAGGCCTAGTGAATGATCTGGTCTTAGGGATGCGCAATATTTAATGACTGAACCTTTGAACTGACTTTTACATGATGACAACCATGGCTATCAGTCATCCGTGCATGTTAGGGTGTGCTGAACATGGATGTTTCAAACAATTCCTCCCAAGTCAATAAAAATGTTAACTCAACGCTGTATTTAGATAATTATTTTTTCATTGGGAAGGCTTATTCATTACTCTTACATATTATTTAACAACCATAGATCATCATTTTCAGATAATAATTCATTTTACTAAATGTTTCTTTTGCTGATTTCAAGTCCGCTATTCAAGAGAACTTGTACCATATTGATTAATAAAAAACATTCGTATGTAGTCAATCGGGTATTTATGGGTCATCTCCCCACCTTTTCAAATTTGTCTAAAATCATCAGTTTAAATGAATAAATCACAAAACTTCAGATACAAGTATTTGAGTATATTTTCTAACCACATGCAAATGTTTATGCAAATCGGACAAGTGCTTTTTGAATTAGAGACGATAACGTGAAGTGTAGTGATGTCAGCGGCTTGATCAGTGCCTGACATCGTCTCAGCACTGAGCAGATAGCACTACATGTAGGTCAACAAAGTTATGTCACGACAACTCATGAAGTATAATAACCCATACCACATCCTTTCCATTTGCCATATTTAACTTCAGAAATGTGTGGTAGGGTAGTGGTCATGGGAAGATTTTAGACAGCAATGATGAGACGGAGGGGGAGAGAGAACAATGCACACAACAATAATGCGTCGAACAGACGAAGTCAGATCAAGTTGCTGACATCGTTACACTTCAATTTGTAATCTAAAATTCAAAATCCCCTGTCCGATTTGATAAAATTTTGCATAGAAGATAATCTCAAAAATTTGGAGCTGAAGTTGTGTGACGACTGATTCAATTCTAAGGATTTTAGACAAATTTGAAAACGTGGGGGAGATTACCCACAAATACCGGCAACAGTGTGCCAAAATGCGAATAACCAGACAAATATTTCGGCATTACTGAGAGAATTTGATTTATAAAAAGAGCAGATGGCGCGCTTTGTGAAAGATAGGGAATCATGGTCCCAAGAGTACGGACTACTCGTCATATTTTACGGTAATTAATAGGTAGTCAGTGCGGTCACAGAATATTAGCGTGGACGGTGAACAAAATACTGCGCTTCCTTGTGAACTGGGGAATGCCGACTTCTTCCAACCCATTTTTATACTGAACGCAAAAGTTGTAAATTTGAAATTATTATTATGCACCATATTTTGTGCGGCTAAATATGTCAAAAAAAGCATTTTTTTCGAACCATTTAGTCGCTCCTGTGAAATCGCGAATAGTGTTAGGATTAGAGTGTTGAGAAATGTCGACAAAAGAAAGTATTGTGTTTTGTACAAACGTGTACGATAATAACTCTCATGCCCATAATTATTCAATGAAAAATATTATCTGGTGAGAGCCTCCTTAGGGAACTGACCGCAGTTTCGGTTAAATACAGGCCTATCTTTTCATTTCACCGTTCCAAAGTTTCAATTAAACAACGAAGGAAAAGCCATTCTAGTTTCAGTAAACTCCATATGTAACATTAATTTTTCTAAATGGTATGATATATGTATAACATGCACATTATGCATTATAAAGTTTGTTTTCATGAATTTCATTAATTGACCTGGTGAATTAGTTTTCCAGTTTTTCTTTTACATTTTCCCAATCAAACTTCGATTTCTGAAGATTTTTTCAAGCTTAGTGAAGAAAATGGTTCACATCTATCATTTGAGCTTATGTTTGTACTCGATTAGGCACTAGACTTATCCGATAACGGCATTATCTTCTCAAGTTATCCATGTAGACGAGGATAAAGTATTTCAATAGTAGGCTAGCTTGATTTCTTCGATAATTCAATTATCGAATTTCAGGCTGTTTCGACATCAGTGGTAGAGTGGTGGTCTGTAGGCCTACTTGAGAATAGCTTGCTTGTACTAGATTAACTTCTAAACAATTGATGAATTCTACATACTGATTAAGATCAAAATGCCTGTCAACATATCTACGGATTGGATGACATTGATCTTGCTCAGTTGTTTTAACTGAAAATTTAGTGCTATACCCTGCTGGATGGATTCATTAGAGGTTTCTCAATTTAAAGTTGTTGAGTAAACTTCTCCAGTCTGTTAATGTCAAATAACATTTAGCTATCCGCTCGCTCATGTTAATAACAGCATCAAATTTAGTAGACTATATTCAGACCAATACCAACACATCGAAGTCTCGGTTAAGAAACGATCGTGCCGTTTATTTCATGTATAGGCCTATCTGAATAAAGATGACAAAGATGGGTTGCTTACATGTATTATTAGAATGCTTGGTTTTCAATTCGGTGTAAGCCCTTTTAGAAAGTTGATACTAGCTTTGGTTGCATTGGTACTGCAGCGTCAAATTATTATGGATGAATAAACATAAAATACATAATAATGCAAAATACACAATGTACATTTCCGTTAACAAATATTACAGATACTGTAGACAGACACTAACAAGGTGATTTAAGTCAAATAAATTTTGATAAGTTAGCTATGCACTAGTAAAACGATTGAAGTTAAATTAATGCAAAGATTCAAGCAAAAGTTCAGTGATACAATTCATGCACTGAAATTCTTTTAATCAGCATTTATTGCTATTATAGATTATCAAATCTATATTTTTCATTTCTAATTGACTGACAGCTCCTATCCTATATCCACTTGCGTGCCGCTTTCGAATCAATTCCATGTATTTTTGAATTTCAAAGAATAAATGACTGAAAAATATCGCTCCTTTGGTTGCGACTAGTAATTCAAATTGTTGTGGTTAAGATAAAATCTCAACATGCTTCATCCTGTGTAGTGTCAATGGTGCTGGTGCAGGGATAGCAATTTTACGGCTTTTCCGTTTTTCACGAAATTTGTCTGATGTAAATATTTCAAATTTATGCATTCAAGCCCGGTTTTTCCCGATTCTGCGTTTTTTCCTTAGGTGAATTGCGATCCCTCCTTAGGTGAATTGCGATCCCTGTGCTGGCAGTTGTTAGAGAATTATACAAATTTACCATATATGTATTGCTGTGTAGTGGCAACTCATCAGATCTGTTCATGACGGCGGTTTAGTTATAGCTTGATTAACTTAATACCCAAAACAACATAGCGTCGTCATTTACTGATACTGACAATGATAAATTTAAATTCTCTATCAACCGCTAGCACCATTGACACTGTACACAGGACGAAACATGTCGGGATTTTATCTCAAGTGCATCCATTTAAATTATTTGTCGTAATCAAGGAAGCGTCATTTTTCAGTCATCTATTTTTTGAAATTCCAAATGAATGAAGAATCTCCCTTACTGACAGACGTTGACGTTCCATGTCTGAACGAGCGACGGCTTTTGTCCAAATTTTCGAAATATGATATCATCATTAAATAAATGAACCGTATTTATACTCGGAGGCACATTAGGCACGAAGCCTTTCATCAATGTTGCCAAGTTGTCATTTATCCCACTCTGATTCTCTGAGAGCTGAGTATTTAGCAAGAATGCAGAGTGTACCTGTTTTAAAAGTCTTAGGTTTGATCCGACCAAAGTTTGAACCAAGTTCACCCGGACACAGAGCAAACACTCCACCGCAAGGCCAAAGCGCCGGTGTCATGTCAGAATGAACATTTAAAGAGTATTATGTAATATTTTGACAAATTTTTGAGTAGAATTATTTAAAGCAGCTGGCATTTGGAAGAATGCTGTAGGCCTTCATGTATACTATGAAGCACAAGATGTTAAAGGCAAGTATATGCAGTCTAAGAGTGAAGTCCATATATCGAAGACTATATAGGCCTCATCATGGTTCAACTGTCTTTTCAGATCAGGGTTAGACTTTTTTATGTACAAAGCCTCCATCATATTTAAATCGAAGCTATTAAAGGCTTTGGTTAGGATACTGAAAGTAGTAAGTAAAACTCCACCACTGGACCGCGCAAGATGGCCGCCGTCGCTGACGTCCCCCCTGTCAGACGAGTCGGCCGTGGTCCGCCGCCGTGTTGCTTCGAGTCTGACGTCCCCCCCTCCTGTCAGACGAGTTGGTCGTGGTCCGCCACCGTGTTGCTTCGAGTCTGACGTCCCCCCCCCTCTGGCCCGACGACGTAGCGAGAGGTGGTTTGTGATGCGCTCTCCAGGTTGGCGTGGTGTGCCGGCCAGGTTGGGAGGGTGGAATGTCGTAGCTCACCTGAAAAAAATCCTAAGTGTCAGAGTGGCTTTGTATGGACAAAATTTTGAAAATTTTCCAAAGTGTCGCATTTCGACCTGGGACCCTGACCAAAGTTTGTTTCATCAAATTTCACTGACCCCCCCCCGACAGCGATCTTCTAATTTTGGTTCTAGTGGATCGATTTTGTCTTATAGATACTCGTTTGAAAGAGGAGAAAAAACTGCTTGGTGACATTTTTGTTGCGAGTCAATCGGACCAGTCGTTCAAAAGTTAGAGCTGTTACAAGATTTCACGTCGGAGCTCACCTGAAAAAATCCTAAGTGTCAGAGTGACTTTGTATGGACAAAATTTTGAAAATTTTCCAAAGTGTCGCATTTCGACCTGGGACCCTGACCAAAGTTTGTTTCATCAAATTTCACTGACCCCCCCCCCGACACCGATCTTCCAATTTCGGTTCTAGTGATCGTAGAAAGTCGTGCAATAGCTCGTTCGAAAACTAAGAGTGAGACAAATTCAGTGAAAGAAACGGCTTGTTCATATCTGTCTTCGTCTAGATGTGAGACGTCATTTAATATTTGGGAGATTGGCGAAAAACGACAGAGTTAGAATTTCCCAAGAAACAGCTCCAGCGGGCGAACGAAGGCTCGGATTGGTAAACGGAGGCCAGATTTGGAATCAGCTTGATGTTATTGTCCAATGAGGATCATCATCCAATGAGAATCAAGCATTTCTATATAAATAGCGAGCCTTCCACAGTGAGAATCATTCCATCGTTGAATCACACGAGTGACGGACGCACATTTTCTCTCTATTCTATTATCCAAATAAAAAGGTTAATCGCTACTTCCCTCCCTCTCCTCCCTTGAACGTAAACTTAATACAATCTTTTTCATTTTCAGGCATCTACTCCATCTGCTGCACTAGTAGGACAAAATGGCGGTCAAACGTTACAAGGTTCGCTACGATCAGATCATCTACAACTGAGGCCAGTGGAAGAAACAACCAAGGTACATAATCCTACACCGCTACAGCGTAAATTTAAACAAGTCTTGCGTTATGACGATCATAGCGTAGTACTACAAACGGGAATGCTCCCTTCCACGGATGTCAAGATAATGCGCAATCAGTATGGGGACTACATACTGATCCCCGTGAGTCCGTACATTCGCCACCAACTTGATATTATTGAGGAGCACGTGACATCAAATATGGACATTCCTACTCCTCTTGCTCAAGAGTGGAAGGCGAGAGATGACAAGGATACTCCCTATAGAAAGATTTGGGATGGTAATCAAATTTGCCTACCGGTATCACATTGGTGCACTTACTATAAGAAGGAGGGAGATCATTCAACATCCATCACATGCGACGAGCTCGGAGAAGGTACTTGGGATATCCTTTTCAAAGTGAATGGGCTATATTATGGTCGGCACAAGGATAATAAAATAGCCTCGCTCTCCATGCATATGGAATCCATCCTATATATTCCAAAACCACCCAACGTGGATGACATAATTGATCAAATCCTTAACAGCAGTGGTACGAAGCGCAAGTCGGAGAAGAATGCTGCCTCAAAACGCAAATCAAAGAAGGAGAATTACTAATCCTATCCTAACTCTACCCTATGACAATTCGCTTATGTGCTTTGAGTGTCGTAGACGTGGTCTTGTTAGATACATTTTACTTCTTCGTTGCCATCATATCATTTGTGTATTTTGTCGTGAAAAGCATCGATATAATTCTTCATTTTGTAATATGTTATAGAACGTTTCCTTAGATGTGTAAATTTCCGTTTTAGGCTTATATCATCATTTTTATGGATTGTGAGGGTGAACCTGTACAGGAGCTCAGTGCTATTGCTATGAACAATTGGACATATCAGATTGTTAGTGTCTATCATCAACATGCCAACTGCGATCCCAATGTTGATCAATGGGCGAGAAAACACATTCATGGACTTAATCTGAAATATTTGCAAGACTATGGCTTTTCTTGTGAGAGTGCTCTTCTTATTGACTTTAAACGATGGTTAGCTGCTTTCAATGTTATACGCATCTTTTGTAATAATCCTGGTAAGGAGAGGAAAGTATTTCCCAATCCAATCATTGATGATATTTTGCTCCCGCCTTGGGATAGTAGAGTGAATCAACATTATCATGAAGTCACGAAACGTTTTAAGGATTTGTGTGTTCCTATTTTGTCTGTTCGTTGTAGTAGCTACGTTCATAACCAATGCTTCTTTCCTCCTTACCTCAACACTGCCAAAGTCCTGTATGGTTATCATTGCTCGCTGAATGATTGTTACCAGCTGTATCTATTTTATCTGTTTCAAACCATTGATTTATAATGGATGCTTGTTACAGTTATTCAATAAATGTTACTATGAGAAGAGTTGTTTTCATGCAATGGATGGGTTAGATAAAGGCCGATCATGTCTTTCTCAAACGACTGCGGAACATTACATTTTCATAGGCAAAGTTTAAAAGGAGCTGTTCAAGATTATGTGATAAATTTTCATAAAGATGAGACCGACATCGAAGCAGTGGTCGATGATGCTAGCACTCTATTTCTAGAGTTAATGAATGCATTCTCTGATAGCAATGTCATGGCGCGATTAGTTGCGAAAATTAAGTTTAGTCATTTTGGAAAGGAGGAGGTGGAAAGTCGCTCTTTCCATTTTGCTTCTTATTCAATGGAAGTGGTAGATCACACCGAAGAATTTTTTAAAAGACATATGATAAAAATTGCTGAACGTCTTAACGCATTTAACCATCATGGTAGCAGTCTAGTGATTGAAGCGATTTCAGATATTCACATTCAACTTTCCATAAAGAAAAATTGAAAATGCAGTGGTACTTGATTGTAGCACAACTGGTTTTCGAGCTATGCCTGCTCACTCTCGAAGTATATTCCTTCTGTACATGCGTCTATTATTTAGAAAAGGCTAGCAAATTCATATCTTCAAAAAGACTTGCTATAGACGTTACCAGTAACGGTGAAACTATGTGTTGCGATGTATGTAAGCGAAAGGATGGAAATGAAAAGCGCATCTTCAAGAGATGTAAGCATGCTTTTTGTCAACGCTGTTTCATACGTAATTGCATTCAACTTTTCAAATGTAACCACTGTGATATTGCTCATTTCGAGTGTCACTTATGCCGCAATAGTTAGTACCTATGCAAATGTGGTAAAGACAGGTTTTAGCAAAGACTAACACGGAAAATGGCGAAACGTAAAATGACGAAACGTAAAAGTCAAAAGTCTTCAAAGTTTTCTTCAGCCATTCAAGCTCTCCGACGAATGAAAGCAAATCAGCGATACAATGCTATACGACATGCTAACGATAAATTCTTTCGTGAAATTATTTCTCATGTGAGAAAGTTGAGGACGAAGAAATTAGCACCAAAACAACGAAAGTTACTTAAGCGATATGCTACGAAATTGCGTTTCATCTCCAATCCTAAAGTCACCCTTCAAAGAAAGAGGGAAACTCTAACACAAAAGGGCGGTTTCCTTTCAGCAATACTTCCAATTTTAGCTCCTGTAGTGGGCAACGTATTGGGTAATATCTTTGGCTCTAGACGTTAATTATGCAAATGTTGAATCTCAAAGTATTATAATGGATTTCAGACTTCAATGTGATAAAGTTCTGACTGTATCAGGTCCATCTCATGCAGGTAAAACTGTTTTCACGCTGAATTTATTGGATAAAAGAAGAGAGTTGTTTAAGGAACCTATCAATCGAGTGATTTGGTGTTATGGTATTTATCAACCGTCGCTGTTTCAGGAATTGCAAAGTCGCAACTTTATTCTACATGAAGGAATTATTCCAGTGGATAAACTTCAGTCTAATGATGTTGTTGTATTGGATGATCTATTAAAAGAAAGTAAGAATTCCAAAGATGTTACAGATATGTTCACTCGCGCAGCACATCATAAAAGGTGCTTTATCATCTATATCAAACAAAATTTGTTTCCTGATGGAAAAGAAGCTCGTACACGAAACCTGAATACACACTATTATGCTATTTTCAAGAATCCGCGAGATAAAAGTCAATTTGAAATTTTAGCGCGACAAGTTGCACCAAGAGGATGAAAAGCCTTAATTGAAATTTTTCAAGCAGCTACTGAAAAACCATACGGTTACTTATTCATTGACTTTACGCAAGAGTGTCCGCAAGAATTTAGATTTCGAAGTGATATTTTGAAAACTCCCATGATTATCTACAAACTATGAGTTCTTATTCTCGCATGATTGTTATTCCTCAGGATGAATATGTACAATTGACTGCCATGCAGCAAGTAAAGCAACCTCTTGCAAATCAAATGTATAGGAAAGAATTAGATTATCATCAAAATGTTCACATCAAAGATCCACATCGTGCTGTATTATTACAATCGGAAACTGTTGAGCAATTGAAAAGCTTGAAGAATAAGATGCGTGACTCTGTATCGACTGCTACACCTCTAGCATCTCGCGCACATGCCATATCTCTTTTCAATAGTATTGAACCCCATCTCAATGTAAATGATAGAGGAGAAATCATTACAGATGAAAATGAAGTGATTGATGCTTCACGTTATGAAGACTTGATTCAGTATACGACACGTAGAAAGCGCCGTCAGGGCTATGTTCCACCTGGTTGGACATACTTTCTTAAACTATTGATAAAGCATAATGTGCCAAAATTTGCTTTGAATAATGAGACATTGAAAGAACTTGATTCAACAGTGGCTACTGCTCCAATGCTTCAGACGATGAAAATGCCAACAAATTGGTTTAAGACGTCACCTGCTACATCCCCTCCCACTCACTAAGCAAACAAGAGGAAGAACTCGACGTAGATCTACATCGCCACTAAAACTAGTAAAAGGAAAACGTAAAACAGCTCCTCCCAAGAAATACATGTTCTCAGACTATTAATATGAAGCAGATGTGTTGCTTGCCATGTAATGAGCCGCCAGAGGCTAATGTCGTTGTCACTTGCACTTGCTGCGCCAGCTCTCATAATGAAACCCCTAAGCAATGTGAACACGATCGCAAACCGCTAAAGCTAAATGCTGCAGTTGTTGCAAATGTAGAAAGGCAAGAAAACAAAAAGATGAGAAGCAGGAAAAAGAGTCAGTCGTCATCGACTGAACGTTTGAAGTCAATCTATTATGATGTAAAACATCCGGCAGGATTTGCATCGATCAAGAAATTATCAAAAGCGAGTGGTCTTCCACAATCACAAGTGAAACGATGGTTAAAGGGTCAGGGTACCTATGCACTCCACAAACAAGCGAAAAAGAAGTACCGCACCCGCCATTATGTTGTTCATGACATCGATGAACAGTGGCAAGCAGATTTGTGTGATGTTGCCTCCATTTCAAAACATAACTCGGGCAATAATTTTATTTTAACCGTCATTGATATTTTCTCGCGTTATGCGTGGGCTCAACCTTTAAAAACTAAAGAAGGGAAAGGAGTAGCAAAAGCATTCCAAACAATTTTTCGAGAAGGTCGCATTCCAAAAGGAATTCAGAGTGATCAAGGAAAAGAGTTTGAAAATCAGCATGTGAGAAGATTATTTGAGAGGCATGACATTGAGTTGTTTAGTGTAAAGAGTGCTTATAAAGCTGCACTCGTTGAACGTTTTAATCGCACATTAAAAAATCGCTTGTGGCGACATTTTACTGCCAACTTGACACAAAATTGGACAAAGGTTCTACAAGATACACTCCATGCCTACAATCACTCTATCCATCGTTCTATTGGACTCAGACCAGTAGATGTAAATGCTGACAATGTAGATAAAGTGCACGAATCATTCCAACGTAAACGCACTCATGTGAAAAGTGATGTGAAAATTGGTGATAAAGTTCGTATCTCAAAAGTGAAGAGTGTTTTTGCTAAAGGTACCTTCCGAATTGGACAGAGGAGGTATTTACAGTATCAAGGATTGATCAAAAAGACTCTCCCACCACCTACAAGTTGAAAGATTACGATAATGAAGAAATTGAGGGTAGCTTTTACCGCGATGAGATTGAGGTAGTCACTGAAAGTGAAACATATTTCGTAGAGAAAATCATTCGTTGTAAAAAACGATAAGGTGAAGAATGGTGTCTTGTTAAATGGACTGGTTATCCTTCAAGTATGAACTCTTGGATGCGTCGTGCCGACATCTTTCATCTAAGTGATCGACAGTGATTCATGCAAAGTTGTAACTAACAATGTTTAGGGTTTGAGCTATGAATCCAACTGCCTCATTTTATTCACGACCCTCCTATGTAAGTGGTGGAGGACAAATTTACATCGGCGCTCGCCGCCAACGTGGAGGTAGCATACTTGGTGCACTGAAATCTGTTGTAGCACCTCTCATATCCAATGTCGGAAGATCTTTAAAACGAAATGTTTTAATTAATGCCGTTGGCTTTGCTGGTGATGTTGCTAGTGATCTTTCCAGAGGTAGAAGTTTTAAGAGCAGTTTGTTGAATCGTGGGAAGGAACGCGGTTTAAAAACATTGAGGCAGACCTTTGCTGGTGTTACTCAAGGAAAGAAATCGCCTAAACGAATGAATAAAGGAAGAAGGAAACATCGCGGAGCTGGTAAGGTGCGATCTTCAGTCAAAAGGCATTCACGCAAACGTCGCAGAGGCTCTAATCATTCATCAGGCGCTAAACGACGACGCTGCCATAACTTCTAATCATGGAGTGTAAAACTTCCGGTTTTTGTTTGTTTGATCAACAAGCCATACAGACAGATATTCTTAGTTCAAGTATTGTAGATTATCATCCTCGAACAGCTGAGAATGCTGGCCCCATTGAATTTGTTATTCCTGGTGGTAGTGATGACTACATAGATTTCAGTTATGCGATGGTTGATTTGAGGTTTAGAATTCAGCAAGCAGATGGAACTGCTATTGACGATACACATAAAGTTGGACTGAACAATTTACCATTGACTACATTACTTCGCGATGTTTCTCTAACGATTGGAGAGCAGCAGGTGGAAGGTGGCCAAAGCGATTATCCCTATAAATCATATTTCAATCAGGTATCACAGTTTCATCCAGCAGCACAAAAAAGTCATATGGAGGCCATGGGATGGTACAGAGATGAAGCAGGAAAATTTGATGCTGAAACAAACAGTGGCTTTGTAAAGCGATCTGCTATGATTAAAGATAGTAAAGTATGTCAGCTATATGGTCCGCTGAATTTAGACTTCTTTAGACAGTCAAAGTTTTTACTCTGTAATACCAGGATGCGACTGAAGCTGACATTGAATAAGCCTGAATTTGCGCTGAATGCATTTGCTAAAGTTGACAATTTTAGAATTCATGTGGAAGATATTGCACTTTACATTCGTCGAGTAGTACCGAATCCAAGTGTCATTAGAGGACATGCTGAAGGTCTGAACCGCCAGAATGCCATTTACCCCGTTCAGCATACAAAGCTTCTCACCTTTACAATTCCGAAAGATCAAAAGAGTTTCATGAAAGATGGCCTCTCTCCATCGGAAGCACCGAAGCTCCTCATGGTGGCAATGGTTGAAAATGATGCATTTAATGGTAATATAAAGAAGAATCCTTTCAATTTTAAACACAATCAGTTAAGTGAAATTGCTTTACGTGTAAATGGTGTGAGTCATCCTGGTCCACCATACAAACCAGATTTTGCTGCGGATCAATTTATGCGCAGTTATGTTGATTTTATGGATGTCTTTGGCTTTTACAATACGGATGACACCAACGGACTCACTATGAAAGAGTTTAAGAGTGGATATACTATTTGTGCATTTGATTTGACTGCTGACAGCGATATTAGTGCACCCTATCGTCAAGCGAACGTGCCTCATAATATTCGTTTGGATTTGACGTTCAAAAGAACACTACCTGAGACGATTAATGTATTAATTTATGCAGTCTTCGATTCAAACATTGAAATTACAAAGTATCGTGACGTGATTCTTCAGTATAGTCGTTAATGAGTTGGCTGACTGCTGACGATATTAAAACTAAAGTACAGCGTAATGCAGACGAAGCGACGTTGAAAGCTTTCGATAATGTCTATTCGCTCGATACCTTACCACCTGCAGTAAATCACTATCCCATCTTTATTGTGCTAAAGACTCATTCGCAGAATTTAGGCGGTGAGCACTGGAAAGCGATCTTTATTGGAGACGACTGACGTGGTGAACTATTTGACTCTCTTGCTCAACCTCCAAATATACCAACACAGCAGTGGTTGAGAAAACAAACGCGTCAATATCAGCGAAATGAACGCATACTACAACATCCACTTTCATCAACGTGTGGTACTTTTGTACTGTACTTCATCTTAAAACGTTTACATGTATCTCGATTTATATCTGTTATTCAAAACTTTTCATGCAATCCATCCTCTAATGAAAAAATGATTTGTAAGTTCTATCATGATTTGAAATAAAAACATCATGTTGGAAAAAATGTTTTTTATTTTACAATCCGCTGGGTACGTACATACTCGATGAGATAGTCTAGGATCGCATTTGCTTGTACATGAGATTTTAGTCCAGTAATGATCACTTTACTATTATGAAAGATTGCAACATGCACAGGTAACCAACAACTAATGAGAGCTGCAGGAAAAGTTCGGGTTCATAACACAAATTGTAACTGCTGGTACGAATCTTCAAAAATGATACACTTTCACTTAATTGAGTAGAGATCACCATATTGTCCACAGTCAGATTCGACATCACACACCTCTCCCTCTTCCATATCCGACGTAGTAGTCTCTGTAGCTCTAAGCGCATTGACTGCGCCGATGAATGAGAAAGGGCGCCGAGAATCTGTACAGTCCCATTTGGGAAGAGTTGAAGATTCCGTGAATTGTTCATCTTCACCACTAACATTTGAGATCGGCCAGGGTAATACTTGCTGTTTGGAAGGTGTTGTTGTAATGTTGTGAGATCGATTTTGGTGTAGAGTCTGAAGCGACGTAGAATGTTGACGATGGTGTAGCGATGGCGCTTCATGATGAAAAAATGAGTAAATTGAGCGATGTACTTCCTTTTATACTTTTCCCAACTACCTTGATGAAATGTGAAGCAGATAGAAAGTTGGGAATGATGGAGTTGAATTCGCCGATTGTTGACGCGCAACCATGTGCGATTTCCAATACGTGAATGTCTTTTCATATAGAAGTATTTCAAATCCTTCATGATATGATGTAGAGATTGAAAATGACGATAAGATAAATCAAACTCTCTTCTCACATTTCCAGTTGAATCTTTGAAATAGACGTTTCGATCATGATCCATTTCAATACGTTGTAGGGAATCTAATTTCCAACTCATGGTGCGTGGTAGTCATGTCTGATTAAGATTTGCATAGTAGGGTGATGAACTCACGACGAATAAATGTCATGATGGAGCGATGTATGTATCTTCTATACTTCTCCCAATTGTATTTGCGAAATGAGAAACAGTTTGCGGAATGAGAATGGCAGATTTGAATTTCATTTCTGTAATGTTGAAGCCAAACTTGATCACCCAAGGAGATGAATCTTAATGTTTCAAAATATTCCAAATCCCTCATGATATCATTGAGGTTGACAAATTGTCGGCATGTTAATGTAATTCCTCTTGATGTATGACCATGAGAATTTTTGAAATGTACGTTTCCATCACGATCAACTCTGATATATTGTAGAGAGTCCAAAATCCAAGTCTTCATGATGTTATGCAAAGCCGCAGATCAGCAATATAAAAATGTCGTTTTATCATATTTTGCTTAGCAATGCGGCCGCAAATAGATTTGCTAGTAATCGAGCCGCACTCTATTCTACTCCCATTGATCATACACAACAGCTAAATGGAAGGTGGGAAGTGGGTGTCACTTGACTTGTTCATAGCAACTGTGTCTATACTTTTGATCATGAGGTGATGACTATTAATATGAGACGCACAGCTGCTTACCAATGTGAAAAGGGCTGCCGAGTATACATTCCACAATGGCCGAAGAAAGATCTTCTATCACGTCAAAAATTCGTTTATGATTTCCTGAATAAACCGTGTAAACATATTGTCCAATTTACTCCGCACAATGATGATCATAATTATGTACATCATGTAGTTGAGAAAGATTGGATTGTTGGTTTAAGTCCAAGTTTAAGAAATGATTTAGGTTACCTCACTAGCGCCTTAACAAGCTATGATTATTATAACGTTAATTACCACCCAAGTGGTCATAAACAGTTAATATATCGAGAGGAAGCTTATTATGTAGATCTTATTCCAAAAAATGAGAAGACGTTGGTGAAGAAGATTGTGATTAAGCCAAGAAAGACAAACATGACTCCTGAAACATTATTGAAAAAATTTAATTATCTCCTTCGAGTTGATGGTAAACAAGTGGCAACATTGACTTATATCAGATCATCTAATCATATTGCAATAAGTAAATTAAATGATGATGATCTAGTATTATTTTGTTCAAAAGATTTTCATCAGTTCTTACGACATCGTTCTGCAGCTGTTCATGGAAAATTTGATATGCAACATTTGCCATGTGAAAGGTCAAATCAATTTGATACAGAATGGACCGTATCTTTATACAGAAAGTGTGTAGAGCCTTTAGGTGGTATCTTACATGAAACAAGAGTGTTGATGCCTCGCATTATTACTTCAGTTAAATTGGTTGTAGATTATTTGAATGAAGTGATTAATGAGCAACAAATTTCATTTTCTGAGAAAGAAGATGCTTTGTCTCTCACTATAAGTGGAAAAGGTATTGAACTAGTTATGGATAAAACTCTAATGGACATTTTGGGTTTTGATCAAAATATCTTTGACAGTGGTACTGTAACCAAAGCTAGCGCAGACATGTCGCTATCGCGTCGTATTAACTATTTTCAGATATATTCCAATATTGGTGAAGATGTACGTGTGGGAGATGTTGAAGCTCCATTGCTAGCAATGATACCATACCAGCCAAAAAGCTGCAGTATTTTATCTGAGCATACTTTCAAGAAAGTGCATTATACAAAGCTGAAATCAAAATACATCCCACAAATTGATATTGCAATTTATGACGATGCTGGTGCGTTGATTCCTTTTCATAAAGATGCTGTAACAAGTATCACACTCCATTTACGAATGAAGAGTTAATGCAAACGTATGCTAATATATTTTTCCAATGTGAATAATATGGAAAGTGAAAATAAGGACTCGTTTCTAATCTACTTGCCCAGTAATTCTTCTATGAATAAATTTCCCAAAAATAAACCATCAGACTATCGAGTAGAATTAAATCGCTCACTACATTTAGAAGGAGAATGGAAGGTTGGCGTTTCTAATATTTGCTATGATAGCAATATTCAGAATGTGAATGATGTGGAAGAAATGATATTGACTCCTCGCAACCATGATGGAATAACGATGAATAATGCATTCCAGTTCCCATACAATTTAACATCAGATGGAAAGTGGAACTATGAATGGATTAAGATAAAATCAGATTATTATGGTCCATTTGGGAATGAGAAAATTATTAAGACGTTCAATAATGGCAATACTTCCATCATGAAGAATAAGGATCAGAAAGTTTATGAGTTTACTATCTATCATTGGAGTGGGAGACAGTTCCTTCGCTTTCATTCTTTTACTAAAGGTCTTACACTGAGGTTGGATAATGAATTCTATCCACATCTCCGTTTTGGCCATGGACTACATCTAACGTCAATTGCTACTGCAAATGTTAGAAAAGTTTATTCAAATCGAATCAACAAATTTCATTATAAATTTAAAATATTTTATGAAGATATTGTAGAATGTGAGGAACGCATCATTTTGAAAAAGCGTGGTGTTCAACCTTTATCACTTATTGAGTTAGTAAAACGATGGAATGAGACTGTGGGTAAGAAGTATGGAGAAAAAATTATGGCGGACAAAAATAAGTTGGTCATTCAGAAATATAATCCATGAATATCACACTAAAGCTGATTCAGTTAATGATGAATGGTGGGTGGACATCTATGGTGATCGCATCAAGAAAATTTACCAGTCTTATGAAGAATCTAAAGTTGCTATCAATACCGCGTCTATATCATACAGTTGAAAGCTTCATTCATGTAGTAAATCCTTATATACAACAGAAGTTGAAGCATGTGATGAAAAGTAAATATGATGTAAAGACACACCACATTTCGTTTTCAATTGAAAATCAACGCGTTGTTCTGAAACTGGGTGATGACATTCAATGTCAATTGAGTAAAAATTTGAAAAAACTCTTTGGTTTTTCAATGCTACAAACAGTGTTTGCTGCTGCGCATACGATTGGTATATAAACACCAATGACACTTGATAAACATGAACAGCACCTTTACATTCAAAGTGATTTGATTCTACCTATTTCTGTTGGTGAGAAAAAAGAATACATTTTACGTGATTTCATTCATGATAAAGACGCTTCATATGGAATAGTCGAGAAGATGTTTGAATCTATTTTCTATCATCCCGTCGTCAAACAAACTATACCCTCTATTGCTATCAAAATTACCAATGGTTTACAAGAGTGCATCCATGTGAAAGATACTAAATCCCTCGTAACGTTAGTGTTTCGGAAAACAAAGTGAAGTCATTGTGATATGTTTATTGAAATAAAAGTATGTGTATGAAAAAAGTCTTTTCACAGATATAGGGGGAATGGGATGACTGTAGGCATATATTCACAAGGAAGAAACGATCTCATGCGATACATAAAACAACCATGTCGTCACCATCATAAGCATATTGCCTATCTCAGAGATAGGCAATATGTAAATTGTAGGTGAATCATAATGAGCTACCTGACCCGCAACAGTCATCCAATATTTAGCAGAAAGTCACGAGCAGTTTTTTCAGAGAAACTGAAAATGCATATTGCCTATCTCACAACTTGATGTATCTCGTCATAAGCATGTTGCCTATCTCGCAACTTGAGATACGCACGTGACTACAGATTGAACAGCTTTGATCTGATGAGTCACACGGTACAAATGTGCAGATTAAATTGAAATTAAGTAGCAAGTATCGTCACAAGCGCTCTTGTCCCGAAAATTGGAAAATAAATCAAGCCAAAGCAAAGAGACTAAAGGGGATTGAGTACACTAACAGATCAGGAACACCAGTTAGTGGTCGTGGAGTGGGATTGCCCTGTACATTTGGCTACTGTGTAAAAACAGACAAGAGAGATTGTAATTCAGTTACTGCTGAGGAAATGAAAAATATTTTTGCTTCATTTTGGTCCATGTCCTCTTGGGACGAGAGACTTACGTTATTTAGGGATCACGTTGAAAGATTTGATACACAACAGCATACCACCTCTTCTACAAGTGAGTCGAGACGAAAGAATTCTTTCAGGTTTTTTCTCGCTATGCCGTCAAATGGAAAGAGAGTTTGTGTCTGCAAGTCTCTGTTCTGTTCCACTTTTGGAGTATCTCCACGAACTGTTGGAAGCTGGATTAGCAGCCACATTGCGAAAAATAATCGACAAGCATTCTCTCCTAAGTCAGGACCGACAACACCATTTGACGAGCAGGAAAAACAATTTTTGATTGACTTTTTGCAAAATCTTCCTACGATTGACTCGCATTACTGCAGAAGCTCTGATACTTACAGAGATAAAAAGTTTCTTTATCCTGGAACGAAGTTACAAGACATCTATGATGAATACAAAGAAAGCTCGACACTAGCCAACGTAAGGACAGCTTCATTGACTTACTTTAAATACATGTTCACAGAAATGAAATTCGCGGTTTTTTTACCAAAAAATGATCAGTGTGACACTTGTATAGGATTCAAAATGGGTTCAATTGACCGTGAAAAGTATGAAACACACGTGAATAACGCCAAAAAAGCTAGAAATGCAAAGGAAATAGATAAATCTCTCGCGAATTCAGACGAGGTCTCGGTGTGGACAATGGATACTCAAAAAGTCCTCCTTTGTCCAGAAACGAAAGCTAGTGCTATGTACTACCGCTGCAGATTGCAAGTTCACAATTTGACATTTTATGACATGAGCACTTAGCAAGGCTTCTGCTATGTATGGGATGAGACGCAGGGTGATTTATCTAGTGATGTGTTTGCTTCAATACAGGTAGAACACTTCAGAGAGTACATTAGATGCCATCCAAATGTAAGACATGTCATCGTTGGAGCGATAACTGTGGTTATCAAAATAAAAATGTTGTATTGGCTAATGCTTACTGCAGTCTTGCCACGGAAACTGGAGTCACTATAAGTCAAAAATATTTGATACAAGGCCATTCACAAATGGAATGCGATAGCATTCACTCGAAAATAGAAAGAAATTTGTGCACTAACGTTTGTGTTCCAAGAGACTATGTTGCTCTCATGAAATCTGCTAGGCGAAACCCTTCTCCTTTTGATGTGAAAATGTTGTCGTATACAGATTTCAAAAAAATGGTCCGATCGTCATGTTAACTCCATTCGCCCAGGAAAGAAAGCTGGCGACAGGATTGTACATGACCTGAGAGGACTTAAGTATTTTCCAAATGAAACCATCAAGTTCAACCTGGCATTCGAGAACGAATGGACAGATTTACCATGTAGGCTGAGGAAAAATGACGATTATGAATGGATACAAGCTTTTCACGAAGAAATCCCTATTACTAGGAAGAAGTTTGACGATCTGCAATTCATGAAAAAGTTCTAACGAAAGACGTGCATCAATATTACGACAATATTTTACACAAATGAGTTCACCTGAAAGTTTCTTACAAGACTTTGTGAAGCAATACATGACTAGTTCATAAATGTAAATGTTTTTACTTCCTTGTTCATGTCCATGTACATGTACGGATTCAAGAATGTCAGTATGTCAGCTTAAAATATTTATCACTCTTTCATATAGATTACATACGCAGCCTATATAATGTTGCAGATAAATCCTAAAACCGATAACGGATGCGCCTACTTATTCATGTGAAGGTACGTCTACATGCTATTTCAAAGTGCCTATAGTCACTACATGTAATAATTACAACAATTTTCTATGCATATAATATCATAATCCCCCCGATAAGGCTGAACTACTTTAGATAAATGCCGAAGATCATTACAGACATAAATTTGGGCAAAATCCAAATTCTTAATAATATGCATATTGCCTATCTCATTAGGAGCAAACATGCATATTGCCTATCTCAATTTTGTTTATATTTACAGTAGCAAACCAAATTGTTTACAATGTAATTAGTATGAAAAGTAGTCTTAGCATGTATTTGATTGATAACACAAGCCTAACTTCATTCATTATCTAGCTAATTTGTTTAAGACAGTTATTTGTGTCTCCTGAAAAATTGAACAAAATCAGATAGGCAATATGATTATGACGGTGACGATGTATATCTACAAAAAGCAACATCAAAATACTGAGTTAAGGTTGATTATGTCGATACATCTCCGCTGTGTGGTAGTGTGAGTTTTATTCTTTTGGGTGGAGGTATGTTTGTGTCAGGATGTCCATGTGGAAGAGATGTGTTATGTCCTATCCAACACCTCTTATCCTCCCATGCTGAAAGCGCTCGTTTCTTGAACGTGTGCGTTTTCACAGTATGAACTTGAGATTTTAAGATTGTCATATTGACAAACGTTATAGTTTTATTTTTATAGGCCTTCTTATAGGACCGATGTTTCATTTTGTGAACAATGGATTTTGATATACCTTTAGCACGCTTAATACTATCTGCACATTCTTTTAATTTCATGGAATACATTTTAGGACGGAGAACCATTTCATCTGTTTCCTTTCCTGCTGTTTCATCCTTAAAACAACCAAGTTTGGCTTTATTCTGTATGGAAAAGAGTGGATGAGTGGGATTGTAGTTAGATGTGTCGAAATATTTTTCTAATGACTTACCTACTTCATTAAAATTTAAATCTTTTAGAGTGGTAATTCCTAAAAAGAAACTGTCTGTATCACCACCCAGCAAGCGAACCTCTTTTTCGAGAGGACATGGTTTTAATATTTTATAGAAGAGTTGATACATTTCAAGCTTGGAATAATCTAAAACGGCTTGCCCAATATAGATGGGTTTGCACAACTCAACTTCTGATTTTGTCATTTTAACACCTAAAAGATCCTCATCGATAATGTCTCTATCAATGAAAAGAGGTGATGAGGTCAATTTGTGATATTTTTGATCATCAATGACTAGTTTGTAGTTCATGCGTCTTCTAACATCCTCCATGGTCTTTCCGAAAAGACTGTTATTCTTATATTTATAAAAATCCTTTTCAAAATTATTTTGGGCTAGTGCACGTTTTTGACTGTTACTATCTATGCAAGGTTTCAGGAAGGCTTTCTGTCTAAATTTGATGATGCGGTGAACTGACTTTAGAAGGATGCCCATTTCTAAATAGAATTTTAGTATGCAGAAGTGCACGAGATAATTTTTCTTATCATATTGGGTGAGTAAAAGTTTGCGGCATGGTTTGTATCTTGGCTGTCCACACTCTCTTAAGTTATTATGAAATTGTGACATGAATGGTGAAAACATATCTTCAGTCACTTCACCAGATTCAGGTGCGAGTGGGAAATCAGCAGTTTTATTTTTAATACTATTTGGATAAATCAAATCCACTTCAAAATAATATCCCCAATCACCTTCATCTGGAATCTTCAGAATGTTTGAAGGGTTGGAGTAATACGCAAGCTCATCTTGATTTAACCAACTAAACTGGGAATGAGGTAGTGGTTTAGACAGTGAACTGCCACATAAATTATTTTGGTCATAGTATTTTAGGTGGATATGATCATTACCTACTGTTTTAGATTTTATGTGATGTTTATTCACAAATGTGAGACCACCGCGTATTCCGCGCTCAAATATGTTATACATCTCGGGGTCTTGTAAGAGATGGATGGTCTCAACTGTCATTTTAAAGGCTGATTTAAAGGACATGGCTGGTAGACTGACAAAGTGGACAGGATCTAATTTGTGTTCTTCTAATGCCACTCGTCGAAATTCCTGAAAGACATCAGCCAGCAAAATGACATCTAATTCTAAGTAAGCGATCATATAATCGCCAAACGTTTTACAATCAAATTTAACCATGCCTCTTGAGCATGTTCATAGTCCTCTACTGGACAATCTTGACTCGTCAAATCGTTTTGGAATTTGTCAATGGAAGGAAGGGTTGTTTCATTTAGTTTAGACAATGAGCTAAAATACGCATAGGGAAAGACTCCTTTGCGAGTGATTATTTCATCCGTTAAGTTTGGATAGTGTTTCTTCAAAGTTTGACTATGGGGAAGAAACTTGAGATTACGAACGAGAGAAGCTAGTGACGCTGACATGAATTGGAATGAATCTAAAAGTTTTATTTCGAAGAAGTCTGTCTTATTTTCTTTAGTTTTATCTACTGGTACTTTTGCTGTCATTGCCATGAATTTTATCTCGTTTGCGCTATTACATTAAACTGCCACGATTTCATCTGGCTCAACCCTCCTTTTATGAGCATATGACTGTCATAGCCCTTAAAGTTATGAAAAATGACGGGTAGTACACGACGTCTCAACCTAAGTGAAAAGTTACATTTGGAGCAGAGTGCGTTTCTAAATTTGCCAGTGATGTGATCATGATCACGCACTTTCTTAATTTTATCGTCATCAAACGTTTTATGACATTTAGGACAGGATGTGCAACTTTCAAATTTTTGTTTGTCTTCGTATGACATATGTAGTGACTTACGCTGCAATTGGGAATCATATGATTGTTGAAATTTGGCAGCTCTATCGAGAAATTCTAGAAATTTTGAAATGCAATCTTCACCTTGCCAAGTATGCATTTTGTTTTGTCTATTCCTAAAGTGGTCATGCCATACTTCATAGCAGGATATGGCTGCTGGCTTGTGGATGATATCATCAATGTAGCATTCCATGTCTGCGTAAATGACACGCACGGGACTTAATTCGTCACCATTATCCCTATGTGAAAATATTTTATCTTTGGGCATGCGTTCCATTTGTAATTTACCTCGCTTGCACCATTCATAATGAGTTTCAAATTTATCTTTACTCCAAAAGAAGCGGATGCAGCGGTCGCATACAAAATGTTCACCTCTTTTAGAGTGCCCTAAGTGTGTGTACAAGCGAGAGATTTTGGGTATACCACAGTAGTGCCATTCCTCGCTATCATCTTGTTTTACTAATAAGAGGTTGACTACACGTTCATAACAAGTTGAACGGGAATTATAGCGGGCACCCTTCAACCCCTTCTCCCACACGTGAACTACAATTTTAATCTGATTATGTTTTTCGAACGTTTCTACATCTTTGATTTTCATGTTGTTACTATCACAACCTTCAAAGTCTAGTTCATCCTCCCACTGTCTATAGCTATAGGTGCGATCTCGATGCGCGTTGATATCATTATAGTGAAGGATGGATAGGACTGCATATTTGAAACACTGTGATTTACAATCGACATTGATGACAGCTTTCTTATTATACAACGTTTTTGGTAGTTTAAATGTGCCTCGAGCTGCATGACTTTCTAATAGGGAAATTTTGAACATGGCTGAGTCCACACCATCAAAAATGAGAGCGCTGTCGCGTTGATTGAATTTATCTACATTTGATTTTAAACATTGAATGTGAAAATTTAGCCAAGACTCGCAGTCTACAACTTCGGTTGCGGAAGAGGAAGGAACATGAAACTGTATTCTCTCCGTCACTTGACCCGTTTGAAAATCTATTTTAATATATTTTAGTTTGAGGTAGATGAGCGCCTTCATTCTAAAATTGTCTAAATTGTTGAAGAGCGCTTCGATAATGTTAGAATTTTGAAGGAGCCACTCAGGAAAATCTACTATTTGAGTATTGGACTCCATGCAGTAGTCGCGTACTAAATTATTATGTGAAACATTAATGAGGGAGATGGTAGAGGTACCGTTGGTGTAGTGATCATTTGCATGCGTGTGTTGAAGTCTGTGCGAAGATCGCTGAAAGTGACTATCAAAAGAAAGAGGGCACAAATCGCAAGGGAAGGAGATGTCATCGTCAGAATCAACTTCACCTCCGGAGATTGATGCCGCTTTGCGTTGACACACACGTTGTTTGATGTGTCGAAGGAGACTGTGCTTCCTTGTAAACATATGTCCGCAGTCAGCACATTCCCACTCGTTGCCTTGTCGCGAGAGTCCTGAGCTAGAACTAACATCACCTGAAAGAGAAATCATTCTATCATCTCTGCTTAAGTCTCAGTGTATTGTTACAACCTACCTTCACTCAACAACTCTAAACTTTCCTCGAGAAGGGAGGGCTTTGGTGATAAAGTAGATGCCTGAAATTGAGGAAGATGCCATTAGCCACACGTTTGAGGGAGATGAGAGAGGAAATCTTCAACTTACCATTTCAAGGAAATTACGTTTAAGGTTGATTCTTCAACAAGATAGAGACTTCACTAGAGAACAGTTTACTTACACGTCTCAAAGACAGAGTGAAATGACACGGATGTCACTTCACATATATACTTTCATATTCATCATTCATTGGCTGTTCATTCTGATTGGTTGCTTGTTTATACTTAAGAATTAGAAAACATTTCAAAGTTATTATTCACAGTCAACATAACAAGCCCTCCGACAACACCGAACACAAAATTGGAGTTCTCTTCTCCATGCTCATCACCAAAGGCGCTCGTTGCACCAAACGCTCCAACGAAGGGGAAGGTGGAGAAAATATACCGACTCGACAATATCAGAAAGTTGTCATTACCAGCGGATGACGAAGAGGAGAGTGTATGTGAGAAGGAGTGTCCCGACTTAACAGGCGTGAGGTGGAAATATCTGCAGTACGATACTGATGATGTGATGGAGATCACCAGCACCAAATTCCTACATCAATTATGGGAACGGTACACCCCTAACTCCCAGCCACGAACTATGGCGGAGTGGGAGTACATCGACAAAGTGAGGCTCGCGGTAGAAGAACGATTGAAACAAGTGAACTGTTTTTGTGATCTATGTGAAGCCAGACTCTGGGACGATATTGACGATGAAGACCTTTTGAAATACATGCCATAATAAATTTTTATTTCTTTTTTATCTTTGCTTTCATACTGACTTACTTGAATGGGGCTTCAGTGGATGATTTAACCATGTATACTTTTTCATTTGGAAATAGTAGCACGCTTGGTTTAACTTGTAAATCTTATAACATTTCATATGGGCGATGATGGTAGATGAAATAGTGTTAGATAAAATTAAGATAGCTTACACTTCTGATACAGGGATAGCAATCGACTGCGATCCATGTGTAAAGAGCTTGTTAGACTACGGAAGAGAGAAGTGTGTTATGTTGCGTGTGGCGCGTGAGTGTCCTCCCATTTCATTCCATTCATCAATTCGTCTCATTGATAGAGACAGGTAGAACTCATGGTTCTCAACGTATGCAATGGAAAGTTTATAAGGCAACCTTCGACAGTTGGCTAAATGTCTTCCTGGCGCGAATGCATACTACGTTGAGACAGAGGCAATCACTTGCAAACATGACGCAGAGAGGTTTAACAAGATTGACCATTGCCGAATGTCCCTTGCGGTATACATAGCTATGGGTTTCACCGCCGCCCTTTACAGGAACGCCCGTCGAAAGGAAGTATTACACCGAACTTCATTTGCAACGTTCCAGTTGACTGATAGCAGATTCAACTTAATGATAGTATTCGCCAGTCTGAAGACTGCCCAGGGCAAACCGCGTGGAGGTTCCATCATGTCTTGCCCCATGGTGGCCCTTATGAGGTCCGGTGGTTCGTTCTCGGCGACAAGTTGACTATTGATTTGAAAAGTTAATAGGTATGACAGTAAGGTTGTCATAAACCCTGTACCGCCTAAGCCGTGCTGGTGCATCTGGCACTTTTCGGATGCGGGTGGTATTTGGAGTCCACACCTCATCCGTCCAAATGATCTTCTTGATCTTCCCCTTCTTCTCATCCTCTTCATCCCACTCGTCGAGGATGATGAAGTTGGGAATGGTGTTGTCTTCATCCCACTCGTCGAGGATGATGAAGTCGGGAATGGTGTTGGTAGGAGACGTTGCTTCCATCGTGACTTAAAATTGAATGAGAAGCGCTACAATCTTCTGGCTTATATAGGGTTTTCAACAATGAATTGCTCAACAGCGAATCAGAAAGCTTCAGGGATAGCAATCGACTGCATAACGTTCAAGTTGACTGATAGCAGATTCAACTTAATGATAGTATTCGCCAGTCTGAAGACTGCCCAGGGCAAACCGCGAGGAGGTTCTATCAAATCTTGCCCCATGGTGGCCCTTATCAGGGCCGGTGGTTCGTTCTCGGGGGCCGTTATCAGTCATCTTACAGCCTCCCGATTCTGCTGAGAGAGTCTTTGACTCTCTCCATGGTAGCAGTGTCGACTTCCACGCTAATTGGCATGTGAGTGGAGGGTGGAATCTAGCGCCATTCCATTGGATTGGTAACACTTGCTGTCATCGCATTGACAATCCGAGCAAGATTGTTGCGGACTCTGTCTTGCTCCTCTATTCTGAAAAATTCATCAAATAAATTTCTCGGCCTTAACTGCGGTCCGCGAGGAGAGCTGACTTGACCGTTCGGCGTCTGCATGATTGAAATGAAATGAAATGAGAGGCAGTGGTTTATATACCCCTCTAACGCGACGCAACGTTCAAGTTGACTGATAGCAGATTCAACTTAATGATAGTATTCGCCAGTCTGAAGACTGCCCAGGGCAAACCGCGTGGAGGTTCTATCATGTCTTGCCCCTAGGTGGCCCTTAAGAGAGCCGTTGGTTCGTTCTCGGGAGTGACGTGATGGGGTGGTGAAGGCAGGGAAAAGATCTGCAATGAAAATGATATATATTAGAATAGGATATACTATCTTATTTGCTTTTCACTTACCAAGTTAGCCATCCTTGTGTAGTCTCGCGGGCTTCCTCACAGAAAATTTATGGAGATGCCCGCGCATACAGAGAGTGGCGTGGAGGCATTTCTTACTCGGATGGCCATTATAACAGATTATGCTCTCGTCCAGACTTTGGTTGACGAGGACTTGACCGTCCAGATGGTTATCCCGAATAGGGATGTGGAACTCAAACATTCTGTCCTCATTCAAGCGATTCCATTCATTCCTCATGCGCTCCAACTTCGCAAACGACTCTCTCTCATCACCCTACCTACTCACACTCCTCTCCAACTCAGCATTCCTCGCTCTCAATACACTCATCTCCTTCATCAACTCCTCATACTTCGACTCTGCCTCTCCCATTCTCCTCTCTGCAGCACTCGTCCTCTTCTCTCGCTCATCATTCTCGTCTTCCAACACTCGCACATTCTCCTTCAACTCTTTCACAACACGCCTCATACGGATATTCTCATCTGCCACCTCCTTACATCGCACCTCCTTCATTTTCAGCTCACTCAACTCGTCCAACACTCTCTCATTCACCTTCTTCAAACTTTCACAGCGATCAAGCAACAAAGTATGTGCCGCTTGCTGCGACACATGCTTCTTCTCCATATCCTCATCCCACCGCGCCGACTGCTTCCGTAACCCACCCTTCACTATTGGGGAAGATGAGCTCTGCGGGGGGTCGGTAATGACAATATTTGACACCTCCGACGACGAAGAGCTCAATTTCCTCACACGCTTCCTCACTGGCTCCCTATCCAAATCCACATCATCCTCATCATCACTCTCAAACACTCTCTTCCGCCACTTCTCAGCCTTCAAACCTGCCACAGCATTCTCTACCTCATTCTCCACAGCATTCCCACTAGCATTCTCAACAACATTCCCACTAGCATTCTCAACAACATTCCCACTAGCATTCTCAACAACATTCTTGGCCTCTTTCTCTTTCCTCAACATTCGCTCCTTCTCAGCATTCATCAACTCCAAAAATCTCAAGTCGGTCACCAACCCTCCTGTACACTCACCATGCCTCAGATAAAACTCGGCCTCCTGCCCAACAACCAACAGCACCCTGCACTTCACACAGGCAACCCTACTCAGGATAACCATGTGGTCGGCCCCTGCCTTCTTGATGTGGTCCTTGAGACCGTCTCGGCGGTTAAATCGGCCGCACACACACATTTTAATATGAAATTTCTTGTTTTTGTCGTTATTGACCATGGTTAGCTGTAAGATAATGAAATTTGTATAAGCTTGGAATCATGTAGTATACAGCCTAAAGCATAACACTTAGTGAGGAATGATAGATTTGAGTGTAGTGAGTGGCACTCGATCCCGTCGACAGCCCGAAGGCTCTGTACTGATCACTAGGGAAGTGAGAGATCATCCCCGATACCCGCTATTTACAGCTGAAGACATCATTGTCACTGCCCCGAAGTGGTAACAGCAACGCCGAGTCAAAGGTAGTGATCAGTAGCTGGGATCTAACCCCTCAAAGCTGCCTTAGACTTAGTTAAATTTCAAATCTGATAGCAGATTTGAACTCAGCATACTTGAAAACCTTAGACTACATGTTAAAACTTTGAAAAAACTGAAAATTAAGAATTTTTTAAAAATTCCGCATTTCACTACTCATACTACTTTTAAAAATTTTATCAGTAGTAAAGACACTATCAAACTCTATCACACAAACTTTGAAGTAAGAAGATAGCTTGCCTACTTCAAAAGATAGAGTCCTTTGAAACACCCGATATCGGGAGCTCAGAGCGACGACCGTCGCTTACCTCGTCTTTCGATGAAGTGATCAGATTTACGTTGCCGGGGGTTTATATATTACTCGGAAGAAAACTTAAAATGGCTCTATCTCCGAAAGTATTCATCGTAGCGACATGCGGTCTGTTGCAAACGATTCGTCTCATCATGCTCTATCATATGACACCTGAACCATTCTCATGTGACCACGGGAAGTTGGTGGGTCAGCACATGTCCATGTAACATGCCACAAGTGAAAAAATTCCTAAGTGTGGGAGCTCCAGTGTGGTGAAAATTTTGAAAAATTTAAAACTTCCGAATTTCAATCTGGGACCCCTACCAAAACTCTTTTCATCACTTTTCACTGACCCCTCCCCCCGTTCGGAGAAATTTGATGAAAAATGTTTCGGTAAAGGTCCCAGGTCGAAATTCGACACTTTGGAAAAATTTTCAAAATTTTGTCCATACTAAGTCACTCTGACACTTAGGATTTTTTCAGGTGAGCTCCGACCTAAAATCTTGTAACAGCTCTAACTTTTGAACGGCTGATCGGATTGACTCGCAACAAAAATGTCACCGAGCAGTTTTTTCTCCTCTTTCAAATGAGTATCTATAAGACAAAATCCATCCACTAGAACCAAAATTAGAAGATCGCTGTCGGGGGGGGTCAGTGAAATTTGATGAAACAAACTTTGGTCAGGGTCCCAGGTCGAAATGCGACACTTTGGAAAATTTTCAAAATTTTGTCCATACAAAGTCACTCTGACACTTAGGATTTTTTCAGGTGAGCTCCGACGTGAAATCTTGTAACAGCTCTAACTTTTGAACGACTGGTCCGATTGACTCGCAACAAAAATGTCACCAAGCAGTTTTTTCTCCTCTTTCAAACGAGTATCTATAAGACAAAATCGATCCACTAGAACCAAAATTAGAAGATCGCTGTCGGGGGGGGGGGGTCAGTGAAATTTGATGAAACAAACTTTGGTCAGGGTCCCAGGTCGAAATGCGACACTTTGGAAAATTTTCAAAATTTTGTCCATACAAAGCCACTCTGACACTTAGGATTTTTTTCAGGTGAGCTACGACATTCCACCCTCCCAACCTGGCCGGCACACCACGCCAACCTGGCCGGCACACCACGCCAACCTGGAGAGCGCATCACAAACCACCTCTCGCTACGTCGTCGGGCCAGAGGGGGGGACGTCAGACTCGAAGCAACACGGTGGCGGACCACGGCCGACTCGTCTGACAGAGGGGGGACGTCAGCGACGGCGGCCATCTTGCGCGGTCCAGTGGTGGAGTTTTACTTACTACTACTGAACACTTCAGAATTCCAGCTACACTGGCAGTTTAATCAATGGTAGAGATAGCTGAAATTATCTGCAGACAGTTTAATCTGACCATAAATTGAGTTGTATTCCTGAAAATAAGAAAATCCTAGCTCAAGTCTCTAACAAACAGCTTTGTTTCAAATATTATTGAGGCGGTGTTCATAAAAGCACAATCTGAACAGACAGCTGAACCATGATGGTGCATTCTTCAGTTGTAGATGTATTCTACTGTTGTAAATGTCTCACTGTGTCACATGATTCTAACTGCATCTTGTAGTTTCCTATTTTCATTTATTCACCTTGCATGATGAAGAAATGTTTGAATTGAATAGTAGATGATAGCTATAAGCTGATAGAAAGCCCTCATTCCGATGCTATAGTAAAGGACTTTCAATAATATCATAGTCATTCATCAATACTTATCAGAGATTTCAATAATTGATTGCAATTTAATTGGACAAGGAAATCAATTGATTGAAATTGAAAAATATATCAATCAATTAATTGGAATGGAAATTGTGAACCAATTAACCAATTGAAGTTGGAAAATGTATCAATCAAATGATTGTAGTTGGAATTGTGAGCGAATCAATATTGAAAATGGAATCCAAAATTCGAGCAGTTTCTGCAACTTGAAAGCATTGATTATTAATTTACTTGATCCAAGATTTGTTTAACTATACACACGTTACACAGCAATAAACGATCTCTTGTATTTTTTAATACTGCTTAGTCAGACCAATCAGACAAGCGATAATTTCCTTACATTCGCTCTCATGCCTTTGGCATATATAGTTTATACAAGCGTTCGTGATTCTCTCCATTGTTTTTATCAGTGACGATTGAGTAGAGAAATTTCGCCTGCATTTTAGAGCTGCTTGGTCTACTCTGGTTGAAACAAACATGAATTTAATTGTGGCTACTAATGAATCTTAACGTTGTTACTGCTTGCCAACCTGAAATGCTTACTATAATTGTAAATTGTGAAAGTAAAATGCAGAGGCGAAATTAGATATTTAATCTCGGCTACAAGATAACAATTAATTGGCTGCAATTGGAAAATGCAGCAATCAATACGAATTGGAAAAATATCAATCAATTAATTGAGATTCTTTATTCTAGCCAATTAATTAATTGAAATTGGTGTATCAACCAATCAATCAATTGGCTCCAATTAATTAAAAGTAATTGGGGTCAATTAATTTTGACAATCCTTGATGCTTATGTGTGTACATGACTTGCATTCAATTGTGTGGGATTTTGCCATCTTCATTTATGAACAACAATTGCGAATAAAAGACAATCATAGTCTATTTTTACATGCTCTTTTCTATTTTCAGGAATTAATACATATTGGTGGAATATCTTCAGCCCCTCCGGAACTTCGTTAAATGGGGTCATTCTTGATACTGATGGCGCCATTATACGGGCATTCCTACGAAAACCGTCTACGAATCCTTAGAATTCCAACCCCTCAACGTCTTCGACTTGATATCTTCGACTGACTCTCTGTGATACGTTCTTCAACTTGCGGACTTGCGGTTGTGACTTGAAGCGTTTTCTAAATTTTTAAGAGTTCAGTCTCGTGAACATTTTTTCTCCCACAGAGTCATTGTCGATTGGAATTTACTACCCCATTATGATGTTTGATCGTCATCCCTAATGGACTTCAAGACAAACATGTTCAATGTTTTCATGCTGCGAAACTAACTTTGTGACATTTCTATTATCTGTATAAGATGCACGTTACAATTAGTTTGTTCATCCATTCGTTGTCAATCGCCTTAGCTTTGTTTTTTATACACCTATGGTAGCAATGAGGGACTCTGCAGACAATTGACGGCCTTGTTGTGCTCCAAGCATTCCGTCGAATTTTTTCCAAACTCGTTTTCGTGTTGATTTGAAATGCGACTAAAAACTGTGAGCTTCAAAGCTTTATTGTACATTTCTATGAAAAATATTTTGACAATTGTCACTTTGAAACTTCGTTGGAATAAGACAGTTTTCAAGAATTTCCGTAGCTAAGTGATTTATTAAGTTATTATTATATTATTATTATATTATTACATTATAATTTATTAAGAATTTTGCTGCAAAAAAACTTTTTAACTTACTGAATGCCTTTCATTGTATTCTTTTTGACTCGCTCAGTTTCAGACGGCACGATTTGTAAATGTAGAACAAAATCTCTGAACGTTTTGATTTTTATATAGCCGGCATATGTCCTGGAATTTTGCCAAGTACTCGAATCGTGTTATATGAATTATTCAGACTTTTCGGGAAGCATGTTTTATAGTTTTAAATGCTCATGAAATCTATGGTACTTTATATATACATCGATGTTGAATTGTTCAGATTCTCAAAAAGTATTTCCCTTTGTGCATACTAGAAATCCAATATTTTGCTTCTTATTCATTTGAAATTTAATATATGCATGATCGAAATATAGAAACTTTTTCTTTTAATTCAGAACAATTAACGGAAGAGAATTTTACGATATAGTAATAAATAAGGGTAGGGATTTTACTACTGATACCAGTAGCATGTGAAGCTGTATTTCGCGAAGAGAAAAATTAGGCACCAATGGGCACGAACTTAGGCGCCAAGGCTTCGTGCCTTGTGTTGGTTAGAATTGATGCCTAAGTTTCGTGCCTAATTCAAGGGAAATTTCGTGCCATACAGTTTACAGTGTAGGCCTCACCTCGCGTTTATGCTTCTAGTAACACTAATTGGTCATATTCTTGCTTTTGATTAAATTATATCATAAGCTTACCATTATTTCATTAAAACATCATCAATTACTTGATTTTTGAAAATTTGGGTTTATTTTGGATTTGTAACATATTTTACCGACACGATGGCATGTTACTAAATCCTAACAGTACTTGAAATTTATGCATTCAAACCTATTTCTTATGAGATCTAAATCTCATAGGCGCCTGCTATCAAGCTTTTAGAATCTAGAAAGATTACAATTGGCCCCATTCGTTGCAGACCTCAGTAGATCAAGTGACAAGTAAAATCTCATCCTCACTTATAGCTTAAGAGCACTCAGCTGCTCTTGAGAAGCTTATGTTAGACGAGAGAAGCGGCAACCCTAGGACGGCCAGGGCCTTTTACATTCCTTCGAAGCGCTTATCCCCTACAACATTGAAACGTTTCCGTTATGTTTCAAATAAGTCTCAATACGTCTCATTATGTTCCCCAGACACAAAATGTCGGGTTGAGAGTTTTAAGAAAGGTATAAGTAAAATTAGACCATATTGAATGATCATTTATTAGTTATTGATCTTTTAACTGATGTATCGAGGTATAATGATTATTCGTCTCTTTTTCGTTCCCGCACGTCTCGATAAGTTTCATTTCATTCACCATCATCCAACACCTTGTTGATATTTAATGTGAGGTTTTTCATAATCAGAAGACCACATATTATGATAAGATTCACATTAAATTAAGCTCGTTACTCTAGTTTGTCTGACACGTAATGAGACGAATTGAGACTTATTGAAACGTTTGTTTTATAAGTTTCAATTGGTCTCAATTTGTTTCATGCGAAACTTTAACTTTAAAATGAGGCATGCCTGAACTTTGTGATGTACTATTTTGTACTTTTTGTGATGTACTTTTTGTGATGTACTTTTTGTGATGTACTATTTTGTAGATTATTGGGCATCAATCACTACTCTAGAGTTGGTCGCAATTTCAAGATTGAACTGAAAACGAACTACGGAAAATATTTGGGTATGACTCACCCGATCCGTTCTTAAACCATTATCTAGTTTTATTTAGTTATTTGTCTAGAATTGCAACTCAAAACTTTCACGGTTTAATGAGGTCATATATTCATTAAAAGTCACGAAAGGAAATTTGGCTAATAGAATCACAAGCGAAAATATCTTGCGTTGAAGATGTCGTCGGGTGCTGTATACCCGTAAAGTAGGACAACCGTTAAGGATCGTAATTATTGTAAATTTTTGTTAAACAAATTAACCCTCGAAACATTAACACTCGATGTCTCTGTAATGTCTCATGGAATAACACGAAATATTCAGATATCACTCAGATTCACATATCAGTTGGAACGTAATGCGAACCCTCATGAAAATATCTCGTGAAATTTCAAGAGAATTTGCTCCTATACCTGGAATTACACGAGCATTTTATTAAATCTGATATAATTTCATGAGCAATTGCGCCTATAAAGGAATTAGACGCGCATTTTTCTAAATCTCCAATAATATCATGAGCAATTACAGTAGTAAGCAAGTGACAAACACTCGACCGGCGCGCCCCCCCCTCTGGAACGGCAGAATGTCGTGGTCGGCCGCCGTGGTGCTTCGGGTCTGAGTCCCCCCCTCCCCCCTCCCCCCTCTGGAACGACAGAGGTTGTGGTCTGTCGTGGTGTGCCGGCCAGGTTGGTTCACGTTCACAACATGTTCGCTGACTCCCCCCCCCTCGAAAACGACAGAGTGTGAGACTCGGGTGAGTTGGTCCGACCGCCTGATTGACGTGGCCGACCGCCTAGGTTGACGTGGGCGACCGTCTAGGTTGACGTGGGCGACCGTCTAGGTTGTCGTGGATGGTGAAATGGCTGCCAGATTCGGATTCAGCGTAAAATTCTGCATCGGTAGGGTGAGTTTCAAGGCAATCGGCGAGAAAAAATTTTTCTTCAAAATTTTAACAGAGTTAGAATTTGGGACGTTTTGGTGTGTAGCGCCCAAACGAAGCCTCGGATGAGAAAACGGAGGCCAGATTCGGATTCAGCGTGAAATTCTGCATCGGTAGGGTGAGTTTCAAGTCAATCGGAGAGAAAAATTTTCGCTGACGTCCCCCCCCCCTCTGGACAGCTTGCTTCGATTTTGGCTTCCAGTGGACGGATTTAGTCGTGCGATAGCTCGTTTGAAAGCTAAGAGTGAGACAAATTCAGTGAAAGAATCGGCTTGTTCCTATCTGTCTTCGTTCAAAAGTTAGAGCGGTTACAAGATTTTAGGTCGGAGCTCGCTCACCTGAAAAAATCCTAAGTGTCAGAGTGGCTTTGTATGGGTAAAATTTTGAAAATTTTCCAAAGTGTGGAATTTCGACCTGGGACCGTCACCAAAACATTTTTCATCAAATTTCACTGACCTCCCCCCCCTCCGGACAGCTTGCTTCGATTTTGGCTTCCAGTGGACGGATTTAGTCGTGCGATAGCTCGTTTGAAAGCTAAGAGTGAGACAAATTCACTGAAAGAATCGGCTTGTTCCTATCTGTCTTCGTTTAGATGTGAGACGCCATTTAAGATTTTGGGAGATTGTCGAAAAACGACAGAGTTAGAATTTGGGACGTTTTGGGCTCTAGCGTCCAAGCGAAGCATCGGATTGGAAAACGGATTTCAGATTTGGAATCAGCGTGAAATTCTCTATCTGTATGGTGAGTTTCAAGTCAATCGGCGAGAAAAAGTTTCGCTGACTCCCCCCCCTCTGGACAGCTTGCTTCGATTATGACTTCCAGTGGACGGATTTTGTCGTGCGATAGCTCGTTTGAAAGCTAAGAGTGAGACAAATTCAGTGAAAGAATCGGCTTGTTCGTATCTGCCTTCGTTTAGATGTGAGACGCCATTTAAGATTTTGGGACATTGGCGAAAAACGACAGAGTTAGAATTTGGGACGTTTTGGACTCTAGCTTCAAAACGAAGCATCGGATGGGAAAACGGATTTCAGATTTGGAATCAGCTTGATGTTATTGTCCAATGAGGATCATCATCCAATGAGAATCAAGCATTTCTGTATAAATAGCGAGCCTTCCACAGTGAGAATCATTCCATCGTTGAATCATGCGAGTGACGGACGCACATTTTCTCTCTCTAGTTCCCTGTTCTATTATCCAACTAGAATGGTAAGTCGCTACTTTCCTCCCTCTCCTCCCTTGAACGTAAACTTAATACAATCTTTTTTCATTTTCAGGCATCTACTCCATCTACTGCACTAGTAGGACAAAATGGCGGTCAAACGTTACAAGGTTCGCTACGGTCACATCATCTACAACTGAGGCCAGTGGAAGAAACAACCAAGGTACATAATCCTACACCGCTACAGCGTAAATTTAAACAAGTCTTGCGTTATGACGATCATAGCGTAGTACTCCAAACGGGAATGCTCCCTTCCACGGATGTCAAGATAATGCGCAATCAGTATGGGGACTACATACTGATCCCCGTGAGTCCGTACATTCGCCACCAACTTGATATTATTGAGGAGTATGTGACATTAAATATGGACATTCCTACTCCTCTTTCTCAAGAGTGGAAGGCGAGAGATGACAAGGATACTCCCTATAGAAAGATTTGGGATGGTAATCACATTTGCCTACCGGTATCACATTGGTGTACTTACTATAAGAAGGAGGGAGATCAATCAATAGCCATCAGATTTGATGAGCTCGGAGAAGGTACTTGGGATATCCTTTTCAAAGTGAATGGGCTATATTATGGTCGGCACAAGGATAATAAAATAGCCTCTCTCTCCATGCATATGGAATCCATTCTATATATTCCAAAACCACCCAACGTGGACGACATAATTGATCAAATCCTTAACAGCAGTGGTACGAAGCGCAAGACGGAGAAGAATGCTACATCAAAACGCAAATCAAAGAAGGAGAATTACTAGCCCTTTCCTAACTCTACCCTATGACAATTCGCTTATGTGCTTTGAGTGTCGTAGACGTGGTCTTATTAGATACATTTTACTTCTTCGTTGCCATCATATCATTTGTGTATTTTGTCGTGAAAAGCATCGATGTAATTCTTCATTTTGTAATATGTTATAGAACGCTTCCTTAGATGTGTAAATTTCCGTTTTAGGCTTCTATCATCATTTTTATGGATTGTGAGGGTGAACCTGTACAGGAGCTCAGTGCTATTGCTATGAACAATTGGACATATCAGATTGTTAGTGTCTATCATCAACATGCCAACTGTGATCCCAATGTTGATCAATGGGCGAGAAAACACATTCATGGACTTAATCTGAAATATTTGCAAGACTATGGCTTTTCTTGTGAGAGTGCTCTTCTTATTGACTTTAAACGATGGTTAGCTGCTTTCAATGTTATACGCATCTTTTGTAATAATCCTGGTAAGGAGAGGAAAGTATTTCCCAATCTAATCATTGATGATATTTTGCTCCCACGTTGGGATACTAGAGTGAATCAACATTATTATGAAGTCACGAAACGTTTTAAGGATTT
>CAJQUW010014458.1:307500-312500 GCA_907163375.1 Prostheceraeus crozeri
AAAAAAAAAAAAAAAAAAAAAAAAAAAAAAAAAAAAAAAAAAAAAAAAAAAAAAAAAAAAAAAAAAAAAAAAAAAAAAACAAAAAAAAAAAAAAAAAAAAAAAAAAAAAAAAAAAAAAAAAAAAAAAAAAAAAAAAAAAAAAAAAAAAAAAAAAAACAAAAAAAAAAAAAAAAAAAAAAAAAAAAAAAAAAAAAAAAAAAAAAAAAAAAAAAAAAAAAAAAAAAAAAAAAAAAAACAAAAAAAAAAAAAAAAAAAAAAAAAAAAAAAAAAAAAAAAAAAAAAAAAAAAAAAAAAAAAAAAAAAAAAAAAAAAAAAAAAAAAAAAAAAAAAAAAAAACAAAAAAAAAAAAAAAAAAAAAAAAAAAAAAAAAAAAAAAAAAAAAAAAAAAAAAAAAAAAAAAAAAAAAAAAAAAAAAAAAAAAAAAAAAAAAAAAAAAAAAAAAAAAAAAAAAAAAAAAAAAAAAAAAAAAAAAAAAAAAAACAAAAAAAAAAAAAAAAAAAAAAAAAAAAAAAAAAAAAAAAAAAAAAAAAAAAAAAAAAAAAAAAAAAAAAAAAAAAAAAAAAAAAACAAAAAAAAAAAAAAAAAAAAAAAAAAAAAAAAAAAAAAAAAAAAAAAAAAAAAAAAAAAAAAAAAAAAAAAAAAAAAAAAAAAAAAAAAAAAAAAAAAAAAAAAAAAACAAAAAAAAAAAAAAAAAAAAAAAAAAAAAAAAAAAAAAAAAACAAAAAAAAAAAAAAAAAAAAAAAAAAAAAAAAAAAAAAAAAAAAAAAAAAAAAAAAAAAAAAAAAAAAAAAAAAAAAAAAAAAAAAAAAAAAAAAAAAAAAAAAAAAAAAAAAAAAAAAAAAAAAAAAAAAAAAAAAAAAAAAAAAAAAAAAAAAAAAAAAAAAAAAAAAAAAAAAAAAAAAAAAAAAAAAAAAAAAAAAAAAAAAAAAAAAAAAAAAAAAAAAAAAAAAAAAAAAAAAAACAAAAAAAAAAAAAAAAAAAAAAAAAAAAAAAAAAAAAAAAAAAAAAAAAAAAAAAAAAAAAAAAAAAAAAAAAAAAAAAAAAAAAAAAAAAAAAAAAAAAAAAAAAAAAAAAAAAAAAAAAAAAAAAAAAAAAAAAAAAAAAAAAAAAAAAAAAAAAAAAAAAAACAAAAAAAAAAAAAAAAAAAAAAAAAAAAAAAAACAAAAAAAAAAAAAAAAAAAAAAAAAAAAAAAAAAAAAAAAAAAAAAAAAAAAAAAAAAAAAAAAAAAAAAAAAAAAAAAAAACAAAAAAAAAAAAAAAAAAAAAAAAAAAAAAAAAAAAAAAAAAAAAAAAAAAAAAAAAAAAAAAAAAAAAAAAAAAAAAAAAAAAAAAAAAAAAAAAAAAAAAAACAAAAAAAAACAAAAAAAAAAAAAAAAAAAAAAAAAAAAAAAAAAAACAAAAAAAAAAAAAAAAAAAAAAAAAAAAAACAAAAAAAAAAAAAAAAAAAAAAAAAAAAAAAAAAAAAAAAAAAAAAAAAAAAAAAAAAAAAAAAAAAAAAAAAAAAAAAAAAAAAAAAAAAAAAAAAAAAAAAAAAAAAAAAAAAAAAAAAAAAAAAAACAAAAAAAAAAAAAAAAAAAAAAAAAAAAAAAAAAAAAAAAAAAAAAAAAAAAAAAAAAAAAAAAAAAAAAAAAAAAAAAAAAAAAAAAAAAAAAAAAAAAAAAAAAAAAAAAAAAAAAAAAAAAAAAAAAAAAAAAAAAAAAAAAAAAAAAAAAAAAAAAAAAAAAAAAAAAAAAAAAAAAAAAAAAAAAAAAAAAAAAAAAAAAAAAAAAAAAAAAAAAAAAAAAAAAAAAAAAAAAAAAAAAAAAAAAAAAAACAAAAAAAAAAAAAAAAAAAAAAAAAAAAACAAAAAAAAAAAAAAAAAAAAAAAAAAAAAAAAAAAAAAAAAAAAAAAAAAAAAAAAAAAAAAAAAAAAAAAAAAAAAAAAAAAAAAAAAAAAAAAAAAAAAAAAAAAAAAAAAAAAAAAAAAAAAAAAAAAAAAAAAAAAAAAAAAAAAAAAAAAAAAAAAAAAAAAAAAAACAAAAAAAAAAAAAAAAAAAAAAAAAAAAAAAAAAAAAAAAAAAAAAAAAAAAAAAAAAAAAAAAAAAAAAAAAAAAAAAAAAAAAAAAAAAAAAAAAAAAAAAAAAAAAAAAAAAAAAAAAAAAAAAAAAAAAAAAAAAAAAAAAAAAAAAAAAAAAAAAAAAAAAAAAAAAAAAAAAAAAAAAAAAAAAAAAAAAAAAAAAAAAAAAAAAAAAAAAAAAAAAAAAAAAAAAAAAAAAAAAAAAAAAAAAAAAAAAAAAAAAAAAAAAAAAAAAAAAAAAAAAAAAAAAAAAAAAAAAAAAAAAAAAAAAAAAAAAAAAAAAAACAAAAAAAAAAAAAAAAAAAAAAAAAAAAAAAAAAAAAAAAAAAACAAAAAAAAAAAAAAAAAAAAAAAAAAAAAAAAAAAAAAAAAAAAAAAAAAAAAAAAAAAAAAAAAAAAAAAAAAAAAAAAAAAAAAAAAAAAAAAAAAAAAAAAAAAAAAAAAAAACAAAAAAAAAAAAAAAAAAAAAAAAAAAAAAAAAAAAAAAAAAAAAAAAAAAAAAAAAAAAAAAAAAAAAAAAAAAAAAAAAAAAAAAAAAAAAAAAAAAAAAAAAAAAAAAAAAAAAAAAAAAAAAAAAAAAAAAAAAAAAAAAAAAAAAAAAAAAAAAAAAAAAAAAAAAAAAAAAAAAAAAAAAAAAAAAAAAAAAAAAAAAAAAAAAAAAAAAAAAAAAAAAAAAAAAAAAAAAAAAAAAAAAAAAAAAAAAAAAAAAAAAAAAAAAAAAAAAAAAAAAAAAAAAAAAAAAAAAAAAAAAAAAAAAAAAAAAAAAAAAAAAAAAACAAAAAAAAAAAAAAAAAAAAAAAAAAAAAAAAAAAAAAAAAACAAAAAAAAAAAAAAAAAAAAAAAAAAAAAAAAAAAAAAAAAAAAAAAAAAAAAAAAAAAAAAAAAAAAAAAAAAAAAAAAAAAAAAAAAAAAAAAAAAAAAAAAAAAAAAAAAAAACAAAAAAAAAAAAAAAAAAAAAAAAAAAAAAAAAAAAAAAAAAAAAAAAAAAAAAAAAAAAAAAAAAAAAAAAAAAAAAAAAAAAAAAAAAAAAAAAAAAAAAAAAAAAAAAAAAAAAAAAAAAAAAAAAAAAAAAAAAAAAAAAAAAAAAAAAAAAAAAAAAAAAAAAAAAAAAAAAAAAAAAAAAAAAAAAAAAAAAAAAAAAAAAAAAAAAAAAAAAAAAAAAAAAAAAAAAAAAAAAAAACAAAAAAAAAAAAAAAAAAAAAAAAAAAAAAACAAAAAAAAAAAAAAAAAAAAAAAAAAAAAAAAAAAAAAAAAAAAAAAAAACAAAAAAAAAAAAAAAAAAAAAAAAAAAAAAAAAAAAAAAAAAAAAAAAAAAAAAAAAAAAAAAAAAAAAAAAAAAAAAAAAAAAAAAAAAAAAAAAAAAAAAAAAAAAAAAAAAAAAAAAAAAAAAAAAAAAAAAAAAAAAAAAAAAAAAAAAAAAAAAAAAAACAAAAAAAAAAAAAAAAAAAAAAAAAAAAAAAAAAAAAAAAAAAAAAAAAAAAAAAAAAAAAAAAAAAAAAAAAAAAAAAAAAAAAAAAAAAAAAAAAAAAAAAAAAAAAAAAAAAAAAAAAAAAAAAAAAAAAAAAAAAAAAAAAAAAAAAAAAAAAAAAAAAAAAAAAAAAAAAAAAAAAAAAAAAAAAAAAAAAAAAAAAAAAAAAAAAAAAAAAAAAAAAAAAAAAAACAAAAAAAAAAAAAAAAAAAAAAAAAAAAAAAAAAAAAAAAAAAAAAAAAAAAAAAAAAAAAAAAAAAAAAAAAAAAAAAAAAAAAAAAAAAAAAAAAAAAAAAAAAAAAAAAAAAAAAAAAAAAAAAAAAAAAAAAAAAAAAACAAAAAAAAAAAAAAAAAAAAAAAAAAAAAAAAAAAAAAAAAAAAAAAAAAAAAAAAAAAAAAAAAAAAAAAAAAAAAACAAAAAAAAAAAAAAAAAAAAAAAAAAAAAAAAAAAAAAAAAAAAAAAAAAAAAAAAAAAAAAAAAAAAAAAAAAAAAAAAAAAAAAAAAAAAAAAAAAAAAAAAAAAAAAAAAAAAAAAAAAAAAAAAACAAAAAAAAAAAAAAAAAAAAAAAAAAAAAAAAAAAAAAAAAAAAAACAAAAAAAAAAAAAAAAAAAAAAAAAAAAAAAAAAAAAAAAAAAAAAAAAAAAAAAACAAAAAAAAAAAAAAAAAAAAAAAAAAAAAAAAAAAAAAAAAAAAAACAAAAAAAAAAAAAAAAAAAAAAAAAAAAAAAAAAAAAAAAAAAAAAAAAAAAAAAAAAAAAAAAAAAAAAAAAAAAAAAAAAAAAAAAAAAAAAAAAAAAAAAAAAAAAAAAAAAAACAAAAAAAAAAAAAAAAAAAAAAAAAAACAAAAAAAAAAAAAAAAAAAAAAAAAAAAAAAAAAAAAAAAAAAAAAAAAAAAAAAAAAAAAAAAAAAAAAAAAAAAAAAAAAAAAAAAAAAAAAAAAAAAAAAAAAAAAAAAAAAAAAAAAAAAAAAAAAAAAAAAAAAAAAAAAAAAAAAAAAAAAAAAAAAAAAAAAAAAAAAAAAAAAAAAAAAAAAAAAAAAAAAAAAAAAAAAAAAAAAAAAAAAAAAAAAACAAAAAAAAAAAAAAAAAAAAAAAAAAAAAAAAAAAAAAAAAAAAAAAAAAAAAAAAAAAAAAAAAAAAAAAAAAAAAAAAAAAAAAAAAAAAAAAAAAAAAAAAAAAAACAAAAAAAAAAAAAAAAAAAAAAAAAAAAAAAAAAAAAAAAAAAAAAAAAACAAAAAAAAAAAAAAAAAAAAAAAAAAAAAAAAAAAAAAAACAAAAAAAAAAAAAAAAAAAAAAAAAAAAAAAAAAAAAAAAAAAAAAAAAAAAAAAAAAAAAAAAAAACAAAAAAAAAAAAAAAAACAAAAAAAAAAAAAAAAAAAAAAAAAAAAAAAAAAAAAAAAAAAAAAAAAAAAAAAAAAAAAAAAAAAAAAAAAAAAAAAAAAAAAAAAAAAAAAAAAAAAAAAAAAAAAAAAAAAAA
>CAJQUW010014458.1:337500-343371 GCA_907163375.1 Prostheceraeus crozeri
ACAAACAAAAAACAACAAAAAAAACCCAACAAACAAACACAAAAACACAACACAAACAAAAACAAAACAAAACACACAAAAAAACACAAAACACAACAACAAAACAAAAAAAACACAAACCAAACAAACACAAAACACCACAAAACAAACAAAAACAAAAAACAACAAACAACAAACAACAAAACACAACACAAAAACAAAAACAAAACAACACAAAAAACAAAACAAAAACAAACACAAACAAAAAAACAAACAAAACCAACAACAACAAAAAAACAACAAAAACACAACAACAAAACAAAACAACAAACACAAAAAACACACAAAAAAAAAACAAAAACAAACAACAAACAACAAAAAAAACAACACAAAACAACACAACACAAAAACAACACACAAAACACCAACAAAAACACAACAACAAACAAAACAACACACAAACAAAACCACACCAACAACAAAACAAAAAACCCAAACAAAACAAAACAAACACCACACAAAACAAAAAAACACAAACCAAAACAACACACAACAAAAACACACACCAAAAAACAACAAAACACAACACCAAAAACAAAACAAACAACAAACACAACAAACAACAAACAAACAACACCACCACAAACACAACAAACAACAAACAACAACAAAACCAACAACCCACACACAAACAACAAACCCACAACCAAAACAACAAACCAACACACACAAACAACAACAACAAACACCAACAAAACAAACAAAAAACACACCACAACACAACAACAAACACCACACAACAACCCAAACAAAAACAACAAACCACAAACACCAAAACAAACCAACACAAACAAAACACAAACACAACACCACACAACACCCACCACCCACCAAACCCCCACCACACCACACCACCCCCCACCAACCCACACCACAACCAACCCCACCACCACACCCCACCAACCCCCACACCCCACCACAACCACCACCCCCCCACCACCCACCACCCCACACACACCAACCACACCACCCCCCCCCACACCCACACACCCAACCCCCCCACCCCCCACAACCACCCCCCACCAACCCCACACCCACACCACCCCACACCACCCCACCCCCACACCCACCACCCACAACCCCACCACCCCCCCACCACACCCACCCCCAACCCACCACCACACCCCCACCCCACCCCACCCACACAACACCCACACCCCCACACCCCACCACAACACCACCCACCCCACAACCACACCCACCCACCCCACACCACACCCCACCACCCCACCCACCCCCACCACCCCCCCCACAACCACCCCACACCCACACACAACCACACCCCACCCCCCCACACCCACACCCCCACACCACCCACCCCCCCACACCCCCACCCCCACCCCCCCACCCACCACCCACCCACCCCCACCCACAACCCCCACCCACCCCACCCCACCCCCACCCACCACCCACCCACCACACCCCCACCCCACACCCCCACCACACCACCCCACCCCCCCACACCCCCCACCCACCCACCACCCCACACCCCCACCCCACAACCCCCCCCACCCCACACCCACCCCCCACCCCAACCCACCACCACCCCCCACACCCACCCCCCACCCACCCCACACCCCCCCACCCAACCCACCCCCACCACCCCCACCCACACCCCCCACACACCCCACCACCCCCCCACCCCACCCCCCACCCCCCCACCCCACCCCACCCACCACCCCACCCCCACCCCACCCCCACCCACCACACCCCCACCCCCCCACACCCACCCCCCACCCACCACCCCCACACACACCCACACCCCACAACACCCAACCCCCACCACCCAACCACCCCACCACCCACCACACACCACCCCCACAACCACCCACACCCACACCACACCCCCACCCCCACACCAACACCCACCCACACCCCACCCCCCACCACCCAACCCACACACACCCACCACCAACCCCACCACACAACCACACCCCCCACACCCCACCCACCCCACCCAACCCAACACCCACCCCCACCCACCAACACCCACCCACCCCCCCCCACCCCACCACACCACCCACAACCCACACCACCACCCCCACACCCCCACACCAACACCCACAACCACCCCCCCCAACCCCCCACCCAACCACAACCACCCCACCAACCACCACAACCCACCCCCACCACCCAACCACCCCACAACCACACCACCCCAACCAACACCCCACACCCACCAACCACACACCCCCCACCACCCCAACACCCACCCCAACCACACCACCCACCAACCCAACACCACCACCCACCACACCCACAACCCCAACCAACCAACCACCCACAACACCCACCCCACACAACCCCCACACCACCCACCAAACACCACCACCCAACCCCACAACACCCACACCACCACACCACCCACACCCACACCACACACCCACCCCAACACCACCACACAAACCACCCAACCCACACACAAACCACACCCCAACCCAACACCACACCCACCACCCACCCAACAACCCACACCCCCCACACCAAAACCACCACAAACCCACACCAACACAACACCCCAACCACCAACCACCCACACACCCACAAACACACCCACCACACCACCCACAAACCCCACCAACCCCCCACCCAACACAACACCCACCCACCACACCCACACCACCCACCCCAACACCCCACCACACCCCCCCCACAACACCCACACCACACCACCCCACCACCCACAACCCCCACACAACCCCACCCCCACAACCACCACACCACACCCCACAACACAACCCACACCCACCAACCCCAACCCACACACAACCCAACAACACCCCACCCACACAACCACCCACCCAACACCACCCACCACCCCCAACACCAAACCACCACCCACAACACCACAACCCACCAAACACAACAACCAAAACCACCACACCCACACCACAACACCCACACACCACAACACCACACAACACAACCCACAACACACACCCACCCACCACCCAACCACCCACCCACAACCCACCAACACCAAACACACCCACCCACCCCACACAACACCACCCACCACCAACAACCACCACAACCCACCACAACAAAACCCAACACCCACACCAACAACCCCCACCCACAACCCACAAACCAACACACCAACCACCAACACCACAACAAAACCACAAACCCACACCAAACACACCAACCAACACCCACCCACCAAACACACCCACACAACAACCCCACAAAACCACACCCACACACAACCCCAAACACACCCCACAACCCAACAACCCAAACAACACAACCACACCACAACAAACCACACAACCACACAAACCAACACAACCCACAACCCACACCCAACAAACCCACAACACACAAACCCCACCACAAAACCCCAACCAACCCACACAACACCACCCACACCAACAACCAAACCAACCACCACACAACAACCACCCACCACCAAACAACCCACACCACAACACACAAACCACCCACACAAACACAACCCAACCAACACCCAAACACCAACCCACACCCACAACACCAAACCACCACCCCACACACACCCCACCACAAACCACACCAAACAACACCACAACCACACCCCACACAACAACACCCAACACCAACCACAAACACCCAACACAACACCACCAACAACCACAACCCCCACCAACACCACAACCAACCACCCCACAACCAACCACACAACACCCAACACCCCAACACCCACACACAAAAACAAAACACCAAAACACCAAACCACAAACACAAACCCACAACAAACACCACACAAACACACCAAAACACACCAAAACACCCAACAACACACAAAACCACACCAAAACAACACAACAAAACAACACCACAAAAACAACACACAAACAAACCACCAACACCAACACAAAACCACAACAAACACAAACAAACAAACCAAACCACACAACACACAAAACAACAACAAAACCACAAACACAAAAACAAAACACACAACCCAACACCAACAAAAAACAACAAACCCACCAACACCACACCAAACACAACACAAACACAAAACACAACCAACAACAAACAACACAACACCACAACACACAAACAACCCACACACCCAACAAACACAACACAACACCACAACCAACAAAAAACAAAACCCACAACAACCAAACAACAAACACAAACACCAACAAACACCAAACAAACAACCACAAAAAAACACAACCAAAAAAACCACAAACAACAAACCAACAAACAAAACCAAACCCACACAAACAAACCCAACAACAAACACAACACCCAACAAAACAACAAAAACCAAACACCCACAACAAAAACAAAACCAAAAAACAACAAACAAACAAACCCAAACCACAAAACAACACACCAACACAAACCACAACAAACCCAACAAACAACCCCACAACAAAACCCAAAACAACCCCAACAACCACAAACACCCAAACAAACACAACAACCACAAACAAACACAAACCACAAACCACACAAAACACAAACACACAACCCAAACACCAAAACACCAAACACAACCAAACACAAACAACACAAAAACAACAACAACAAAACAACACAAAAACAACACAAAACACACCCAAACCACACCAAACAAACCAACAAACAAAACACCAAAAAACAACACAACAAACACACAAACAAAACCACACCAAAACAACCAACAAAAAACACAACAACAAAAACACAACCAAAAACACAAAACCAAAACAAAAAAAAACCACAACAAAACAACACCACAAACACAACAACCAACACAAAAAAACAAAACAAACACCAACAAACAACACACAACAAAACACCAAAAACAACAAAAACAACACAACAAAAACCAAAAACAAAACCACAAAACAAACACCAAACAAACAACAAAAACACAAAACAACCAAAACCACAACACAAAACAAACACCAACAAACAACACAAACACAACACCACAACAAAAACAAACCAAAAAACAAAACAACACAAAAACAAACACAAAACAAACCAACACAACAAAAAAACAACACCAACAAAACAAAAACACACCCAACACCAACAAACAAACCACAAACAACACAAACCAACAAACCAAACAAACACAAACCACACCAACAAACAAAACAAAAACCAACAACAAACACAAACAACACAAAACAACACAACCAAAACAACACAACCCAAAACACAACACCAAACACCAAAAAAACCACAAACAACACAACAAACCAAACAACAACAAAACAACCCAACAAACAACCACAAAAACAAAAAACACCAAACCAACCAACACAAAACAACACAAAAAACACAAACAAAAACACCAACACACCAAACCAAACAAACACAAAACAACAACAAACACACAAAAAACAAACAAAAAAAACAAAAACCACAACCACAACAACACAACAAACACACAAAACCAAACAAAACAACAACAAAAACAACAAAACAAAACACCAAAAACAAACACAACAACCAAACACCACAAAAAACCACACAACAAAACAAACAACCAACACAAAACAAACAAAACAACAAAACAAACAAACACACCACAACAACAAAACAACAACAACCAAAAAAACCAACAACCAACAACAACACAACAACCAAACACAAAAACACACAACAACAACAAAACAACAACACAAAAACACCAAAACAACAAACACAAACACAAAACAAAAACAAAACAACCAAAAAAACAACCAAAACAACAAACAAAAACCAAACAAAAACAACACCCAACCAAACCACACCAAAACAAAACAAACACAAAACACAACAAAACCAACAAAACAAAAACCAACAAACCAAACAAACCACAAAAAACACCAAACAACACACAAAACAACAACAAAAACA
>CAJQUW010014459.1:0-12159 GCA_907163375.1 Prostheceraeus crozeri
TTAATCTGTCGAAGAAGACGCTATTCGAGTGTTTTTACTCAGCGAGTTACTTTTAAAAGCGATAGTAGGAAAAAGTATGGTCTCCGTGGCACAATGGTTAAGTGCTTGGCCTAGCGATTTTTTGGTCCAGAGGTCGAGCCCCGAAGGTGTCATTGGAAGTCAGCAGGAATGGCATCCGGACTAAAAGTACTACAACGCTCCATAAGACTGACTATGTCAGCACCGTCCAGCACCGTCACATCGATGCCTGACGCCGTAGCGAACGGTCGCATCATCTGCTCCTTCGTTCAGGCAACTACGTACTTCGCTTTCTACACGTACAGCTAGTTCACCTTGCCACATGATTTTTATACCTGCGAACTTCTTAGATATTCTGCTTCTCTACTGCTCTATCGCCTGAGCCTTCGTCGTATCTCAAGGCCGATCTGGACTTTTTAGCTGATCGACTTTCATTAATCGTCACCATCGCCCATTACTTCTCTTTGTCCTGTCTGCCTGTTTTCAAAACCTCTGAGTCATGGCCATCACGCTGATTTCGTCATTCTCGCTGCTTCTACTTAGACATGTACCGTCTCTATCCTATTGTGAACATTTTCTACAGTCCGCTTGACAGTTGACCTTCGCTAAGTCATGAAAATTCATGCCAATCCCTTCGCCTCATCTGATCTTTCACATATATGACGTGTATTGGAGCTGAATTGCTTGCCTTGGCTCTCTCCCACTGCGATACTCGCGTGAAGAACTCCTTCCCTCGCCTCCGCTCGCCCTCTCTTTCCCTTGGGAAGGATAGTGCGCCGGCATTATTCTTTTTTCACCGCCTACTATCTAAGCCACGTCCCGGGCGAGAAGCGAACTCCCCAACTCCCCTTTCTCCGAAAAGACCACCTCACTAACGGCAATGATCCTGACGATTCTCCCTCTGTTTCGACGGATCAACTGCGTCATTCACTCATTAACTTCCCATTCACGGCCTCTGACCTTGCTAATGTTCCTCTCTCACTGACTAACAATGATGTCTAAATTACCAGCTGCGGGAATCAGTCTAGGATTTCCCGACGCTCAACTCAAATTGTGAAAAGCGTGGCCATTGGACCGTAACCTATCGTCAACGACATCTCCGGTACTCTAACCTCGTCTGTAGCACCGTCACCATCTTCACCATCGGCTCTCTGAGAATGTTAACCTACTCAACTTCGGCTCCTTAAATGTTAGATCTCTCCTCCACAAAAGATGATGGACAATTGTGGATAATCTTACGATGATCGACTCTTTCAATTTCCCATGTTTCTTGTGGAGACGTGGCATGAACGGAGACGCAATCCGTTTGCATCAGGAGAACTTCCGTCAACTTGGTTTTACAATGTTGCCGACGACCTCGTAATCGTGGATCGAACGAAATGCCATGGTCCACCAATCACGGTGGAGTAGCTTGTCGTCTCTGTGCCCTTGTCCATCATAAGATCATCCAAATTGATTTGGAAATTAAAAACGTTGGAGTTTATCTGTGTTTCGGCTGTCATCGCGGGCAGCTTCAGCGCTTGGTTGTTTTGCTGATTTAATGCCCTCTCCTCTTCCTCGTACATTGTCCGATTTCGTCGTACTTATCTTTCAACGAAGTTTATCACGCATCGATCTGTTCCCCCTAGCAACCTTCTCCGATCCATTTATTGTCGTGGGAGACTTAAACATTCACTTGGAACGACAATGATAATCCTCATACTCGTGAATTTTTTGAACCTTCATGTCCTTCTCTATGGATTATTTTCGGCGAATCAATTTGTCCTACTCATAACTTGGGTGGATTCTTTGGACATTCTCTTCACTCAAAACGACTGCTTGCCACTTAAACAGTATTAGTCACAGAAGTCGGCCTCTACCGACCAGTTTCCTCAATTTCCTGGTCATATTCCCGGGCCTGTCGTCCTCCAACCAACCGCGTTATACGATGCATTACCTATCGACCTTAGGTGCCGTCTCAACAAAGAATAGTACTCTTATGAGACCCTAGCTACCTTCGTCCTCTGTATCTGATCAAATCCCAATGGCAGGGCCTTGATGTGAACGAACTGGCTTTCTCTATAATGACTACACTCTGGACTGCAAGCAATTGAATTCAACAATACCCTTACGCACTGCAAGAATTCGGCAACGTCCATCTGAATCCATGGTACGATACTGAGTGTCGAGACGCAAAAACGCCAGGTTCTCGTCAACTTCTTGAACGCTCCCTACGAAGAACCTCACAGTACTGAACAATCCTCATCCGATCCTCAACATTATTCTAAATCTTGATGCCTTTGTAAAGCTGCTGTGAGGTATTTATCGCTCCTTGTTGAAAGAAAAAACGTGAATCCTTCTGGTACTACATCAATTTAAGTTACATCTGAAGTCGGTTATAACCCTCAGGGTTTATGGCGTTCTTTCAAGATCCTTAATGGGTCGAAAACGCCTACCTCATCCATTTTCCTTCAGGTTTGCTAAAGATATTCATGAGACTTTCACTCAGAAGATACAAAGGATCCAAGATTGCTACGAACTGGATTTCTGCCTCCTCCCGCCACTTCTCTCACAGTGTATCCGATTCAAGTTTGAGTGTTTTCCAAACAATTACAGATGAATACATCCTAAAATGCTGTGTGGGCATAACATACCCAACAAATCAATCAGCTAAGTGTGTAATAACCTACTACTCATTTGAAAGAACTCATCCATCTCTGCTGCCTTTTCAGAGTTCATCTGTTCAAATACTTCGTTGTCTTCAGGTAATTACCCGTCCCGTTGGAAGCAGAATTATGATTACCCCTGTGGTTAAGAAGGGCTGCAGTGATCCGAATGCCGCGACCATCTTACCGTCCTATCTCTAACCTTACTGTCGTCTCCAAACTTTTTGAGCGCCTGGTATCCGCGCAACTTCGTTCATACCTGTATGCAAACAACTTAATTCCTGCAACTCAGTTCCCCACCCCCCCCCCCCCACGCCCCACCCGCCACCCACCCACCCAACACCCCCCCCCCCACCACACCACCAACACCCCACCCCACCCCACACACCCCCCACACCCACCCCTGGCCAGGCTGGGGACGGATTTAGATAAAGAATATCTAGGTGTGATGAATGGCAATTCGTCGTATTTAATAATTAGTTTATTATTGATTGAAGAATTAGGAGATGTTGTATAATTTAATTAATGGGTTATGGATGAAGATGGGTAGAGATTTTGTAGTTATTATATTAATTGATTGGGATAGAAGGGGTATTGGATTTGGGGGCTGGTAGGGGTAGTGATTAAGGGATGTGGTGGGTAGATGGATGTAGGGTAGTGATTGGGAGGTTGAGGGGTTTGAGTTTGGTAGGTGGGATTGTTGAAGGGGGTGTGAGGGGGGTAATATGGAGAAGGGTGGGGGTAAAGAGTAGGGGGGGGGAGAGTGTAATGAATAGAGATTGTTGATTTAATTATGGGGGGTAAGGGATAGTAGTTGGTGGAATAGTGGGTATGGGGTGGGATAGGGATTGAAAGGGTTAGTAGATTGGTAGGGGGGAGATAAAAAAATAAGAGATGGGGTTGGGGGGGGTTGATGGTGGGAGGTGATATGAGTTGAGGAGTAGTTTTGGATGATTTTGAATGTGTTGGTGGGGGGATAGAAAGAGGGAGGATGGAAATTAAGTTTGTATAATGGAGGGGGGTTTTATGTGGGTGTTTAAATCGTCGTCGTTCGCTGTTTTTTTTCCAACCTTGGTGTTATCATAGACTCGGAGGTCTCTTTTCGTGCTCATGTGACTCATGTTGCATCCTTGTGTTTTGGTGTCTTGCGACAGATACGTTCCATCGGCCGCTCTCTGTCTCGTCCTCTCCTTATCAAACTAATAGAATCACTGGTCTTGCCTCTCCTCGACTTTTGTAATTCTATCCTGGCCGGTATTCCACGTAAACTCTCTAATAAGTTTCAGTCCGTGTTACATGCTAGTGCACGTTTGATTTTTGGAACTTCACGCTTTTCATCTGTAAGTCCTCTACTTCGAGATCTGGGTTGGCTTCCTGCGGACATCCGTCCGCTTTATAGGCTGGCTGCGTTGACACATGCATGTTTTCATAGAAAAGCTCCTTCTTACCTGGCCCACGACTTCAAATACACTTCTTCAAGACGCCCTGGTCTTCGATCCTCAACAACACTATCACTAATTGTTCCTCGGGTAAAGTGCCCAACTATCGGGGGACGTTCATTTTGTGTGCAAGCCTCTCGTACATGGAACTCATTACCACCGCATATAACGAACATTTCTGAACCGCATATTTTTAAGAAATCAATTAAGCAGCATTTCTTAAAATCCTGTTATACGTAATTTTTGTACTAAATTCTTTTTACTTACATACTTTTATTATTATAATTTTGATGAAATTTTGTACAGTGGCCTTGAGACGTGTAAACATGTGAAATGTCACTCAAATATAATTCGTTCCTGACTGACTGACTGACTGACTGAAGCCTCAAGTATGGGGAGTAGTGACGTAAAAGCTTTAAGTAGGAAGGGAGGAAGCGAAATGACTAAATGAGGTGAATGATGAAAGTCGAAATAGTGGAAGACTGCCTTGAACGTGAGCGGCTCAGGTGGTGCGGCCACGTAATGCGACGCGATGAAGAAAATGAACTGAAGACGGTGATGAAAAGGGTGGTAGAAGATCGCTCCCAAGATTATCACAGACAGGACGTTGTTTACAACGGCAGTTGAGCTGGATATAATAATAATCTCCTGTGTTTCATTCATTTTCCTATCTTGTGAAGCTTCGGTTCACTTCCAACCTACATTAATCAAACTTCAAGACAATGATATATGTATTATTCATTCAAACCGTTTTCCCATGGCTTCCGCCTTGACATAAAAAGAATAAGAGAAAATGTTTCACAAAATCAATTGCGCGGAACATTGCCCAATTTTCAGAGCAGTAGAATAAGATGCGGGAAAAGGACTTTCACACACATGGGAGAGAGCAACTGGTGCACTACACATCCAAATTTGGAATTTTTTGAAAATAGTGAGTAGTAAGTAAGGGATGCTTTGACGTCACTATTCCCCCATACTGGGGGCTTGGACGGTGCTGACGTTGTGATCTTTTTAGTGTTGCCCTTCTTAACGACTTACAATGACACTTTCGGGCCTCGACCAATAGACCGAAAGATCGCTAGGCCAAGCACTTAACCACTGAGCCACTGAGACCACCTCTCCATAGCACAATAACAGAAATCTGCAGACTTTTTGATTCAGAAATGACATAGCAGCTAACACATCATTCACGACAAGCATGAAATACAAGCGACTTTTCTTAACAGTTGAAGTCTGAAAATGCTGTAACTTCCTCTGCTTGGAACACGTAAAACATCAAGTAGTCACTACGACATTCCTAGAACTGGGTAATTTAGGGAAAAGGCGTTTTATCAAATGAATTCGCGTGTGCGTATTAAATAACTTTGAAAGGCTATTACCGTTCTTTGATCCCATTGGGAAGGAGTGTTACATGAAGCCTGCTTGACGTTTCTATGACCAGTAAAGGAGATCCTATGTAAACAGTCTTCGTCATGGGTCTGTGGTATTGTAGTAGACTGAGGTCTAGCCGAAGTAGTGTCATTTTCAACTGAGGATGCAACTGAACATTCAATTATTGTATTTACACAGTAGTGTCAATTTTTAACTTTATGTGCCATACATTTGGGTTCTTGTTTAGCACTCAAGAGTTCGAAAGTGATGAGGAATTTTGACAGAAGCTACAAAAATCATTGTGTCAGCCAACTGGACGTCTGGTTTAATGGCTATGAATGGAAAATTGACGAGCTAGTGGAGTGCATCGCCTTGAAGTTCGATAGTTACGTCTATATAATGTTGAGTAATGCGATATGATCTCTGCGGTACAATAACTAAAGGTTTCCTAATTTTTCACATGGAATGTCTACAGGTCATTTTCAATGATATGTATGTGCTATTATCATGTTTTTGATCGCCGATGTATGCGAGAATATGGTTACATTTGGAGAAAATTGCTCAAAATGCTGGTGTTTTCGACATTAGGAGGCCTGCCAAATCCAGATGTGTTTCACTTCACAGACAGGGGTGCATGAACATGATATGAAATGACTTGAAGACATTCCATCTAAAACATTGTGACTCTGGGCTTAGTACATCTCCCCTAAGTCCGAAAAAAAAACAAACCCATGAAATTTGCTTAAATCAAAAAACAACAATCTGCGCCCCATTGGATCAAATTATGTTTTCCTTTAATCCTGTCTGACAAGAGGAACCAGGTAGAACTCGGCAGACGCGCAGATTCTTAGTATGCATAGGGTGCACATAATTCTGTGAAAGTCAGCAAGCAAAGGCGTTTGAAGAATTTAATCCACATTTAAACATATTCCCACATACATCACCGATCAAAAACATGATAATAACACATACTCATCATAGAAAATGACCTGAAGATGGCTATGACCTGAAGATAAATTATGGCTCTGGATTTATTTTTTTAATATAATGAGCGAATACATGGAAAATTTCACTGTGTGTTCCCATGTGTTTTTCTTTGATCCTGTCTGACAAGAGGAAGAGCCAGGTAAAACTCGGATGACGCGCAGATCCTTAATAAGCAAAGGGTACACAATTCTGTGAAAGCCTCATTTTCGGCCACGTTCCCTGCAGAAGCTCTCTCTGGCTGCCGGACTAAATAGACATAAACTGGGTTTTCATTCCAATCCTTTTCACTTAAAAGTCGGATCTCTACGGATTAAAAGGAAAAAAGAACGGCGTTAAACACTGTTTAAAGAACATGCTTAAAACCACAATTAAAAAACGTTTTAATGACTTTTAGAAATAGCATTTAACATTTAGAAACAAAGCATTCAGTGTATTTCCTAGTGCTCGTTTGCAAGTGATTTTCATTACACGAAGGATTCTGATACGCTCTCTGAACGACAGATTGCCGCTCTTCTCCACATCAAGTGTAATTTACCAATTTCATTGTATCCGTGGAAGCAAATACGTTGGGAAGACGATAAGATGTCAGAATGAGAGAGTTTCAGAGCTCCTTCCAAAGTGGTTTGCCAACCCTTTAAAATATCCATCGAGGTCAACTGCAATTCCAGCTAGCAGTCTCACAAGACATTGCAAGTCTGCAATAATGATAGCCAAACTGCTGTGAACAATTTTAGTATTAAGCATCACATCAACAACAAGCGAACATTAGGAATAACACACTTTTTCGTTATTTTACGCGAGAATCCCGCCCTGTGCTCACAAAAAGATATTATTTTCAACCTTTACTTACCTTGGTAGCTTCAGGCTATGTTTTGCTTCTTCTAGTATCTAGGTTATTTACTCAATTGTTATTTGTTAATACCTCTTAAGTCTGATAAGTTTGCATGCTATCAATTTTGTCCTTAGATTTATTTCTGTAGAAGTATGATTTTAGATTTTGCAATTTATATTCAGTCCAATGTTTGCACTTGAATAAGCATGGACGGAATGCATTGTGCAGGAAATTTGTTCTTGATTTTGTTAAAACGAATGGAAGTTTTCTTTATTTTGTCAAATTGGCAGCATTCTTTATTTGCAAATTAAAAAACGTGTTGAAAGCACGGTTTGAAAACATGGTTAAAAACAAGGTTTACCTTGTTTTTAACCGTGTTTTCAACACGTTCTTTACGACAGTGCATATACTGTAAAACTCGTGTTCAAATGCATGGTTCCAAAACCATGTTAAAAACGTGGAATTAAAGCAGTTATTGTCTAATGACTTCGTTACGACAGGACTGCCTTTTTTGCTCCACTGACGAAACAGCTATTCAATTGAAAATATGTTATTAGACATAACACAATCTTCAGCAAACAAAAAATGCACAATAGATGTACAGCTAGCGACAAAAAATCCAGAATACTGAAGCCGGAAATATGCTATTAAAGTCAATGCCAATCTGCGTGAGCAAATATCTCATATCAAATATCATTATATCAAAATTTGCAAGAATGTTCTCATCGCAGTGATTGTGGTATCAGAAACTTCTGTCAAAACGTGCATTTCTGCGTATGAACAGTTCGTTGCCGAAGTAGTGCCCATTAAATGGTTTAACCCTAACCTGTGCATACAAAAGGATCGAATATTTATGTCAAATATTATGTAATTCACGTTTCTTGCATGCAGCCGTTTCTTTCTTTTTTTCCTCTTTTCCTTACTTTTATACTTTACGAATAGTTTCTATATTTCCGCCCTTTGTGTCTCCGATGATTACAGTATTGCTTTCATGCCATTGTAGCTGCATATCATTGCAGCATTGCCTTTTTCCTCTGTTGTCTCTATCTTTATTTCATTCTTGCTATTATCGTAACATATATTGACTAACCTTCTTCGCACTATTATTGCTTTTTATTACTTACTTGGTTATCGTACTTTTTTGAACCTGAACAGTTTTCTATTTTGTGTAACTTCTGCTTTATGGCTTCCTCTTTTGTCCAGTGATTTATCCGCTGTCATCATATGTGTCTCTTTGTTGAATTGTCACGCACATGTCACATGTCAAATGATCGATCTGCCATTCACATTGTGAACATTTATCTACATCATAGAAATAGATTGCTTATTTCAAGTTGACTAGAATGGAAATTGACTCAAGGTCGCGGCACATCCGGGGGAACTAAGTTGGGGCATGAATCACCAATGAAAAGCTAAGAATTACACATGTGACTGATTCTAACCCAATGAAACAGACGTTGACAAGTGTATCTAAGTGAAAATGCGTGCGCTTTTTGTGCCACCATTGTGTATCGCATGAAGCTTTACTTCCATTCTAGAGGTTTTATTGTTATCAATTTCTATGCCCTCAACTGTTTTGCTGATCGGAAAAAGAGAATCAGAAATCTGCGTAACTAAATGACCCCCTAGGTTAAAGAAAGTCACAACATAATCAGCGTATTCTATTTCCGTCGTTTCTCTGTTTCCGCCTGCATGTATTGGTCAACATTAGAATTTCTATGGCATGTACTGTTGCTGTCGAATGGCAGTAAGTTAAGGTCACTGAGTTGTAGACACTGGCCTATAAAATACATGGGTTACGGTGGTCTTTCATGCAATCGTTTACTGAAAATGAATGTAATGCTACAATCTGATGGTGCGGTCTCTGCAAAGAAGGGACAGACCAAGAAATATCTGACAAGCATATCCTCATTTATTTGAGAGATGGACCTTATCCAGAACAAGCGGATAAAGCAATGAAAATAAGAGTGAGGGGTAAGGCCAGCAATTACTCCTTTTCAAATGGTACTTTGTACTACACAGTACGGAAATCGACAGGACAGAAGATTGATTCTGGAAAAGTAAGGAAGTACCGAGAAAAGAGTCGTTCTTCTGACTGACGCAGAAAAACAGGAGAAGCTGAAGGCATTGCATTGTGGCACAGAAGGAGGTCACTTAGGACAAATGAAAACTCTGCATAAGATAGCAAAGATACTATTGGACCAACATGTCCAAAGATGTCAAGGAATTCGTTTCGAAATGCCATACTTGCCAAACAGTGAATAAGAAATTCAGCAGCCGCAGCAAAGAGCTCTATCCCATCCCTATCGAGAAGCCTCAATTCTTCCACTTCGTGGCAATTGACTGCATCACGCATTTACCCGAGTCTTTTGCTGGGAACACAAACGTTATAGTTGCCATATGTAAATTCACCAAGTTCGCCTTCGCGAGAGCAACAGTAGATATCAAAGCACCCACTGTGGCGAAATATCTGTATGAACTCTTCTGCATGTCCGGTTGGCCTTCAATTTTGTTGTCGGATCAAGGGAGAGAGTCTTGCAACCAAATAGTTGACACCCTGACAGCTATGATTGATCGAAGACACACCTCCAGCTACCATCCTCAAGCAAACGGTCAGGTGAGATTCAAATAAAAAAAAACTCGAAAATTCAAAATGTACTCAGAACTCAGATTCAAAATGTAAAATGATAATGTTATTAATGGGTTTTTTATTCACATTCAGGTTGAACGTTTCAATGACATTGGAGGCAATCCTACGGAAACGTGTCGAAGAAGACGGACTTGTTAGTAACTGGGATCAAGATCTTCCAGGCGCACTTATGGCGTACAACTCGAGTCGACACAGCACAACGGGCGTATCACCATTCCGAGCAGTTTATGGACACGAGCCGAAACTTCCCTCTGACCCTTCTTATGAGGCAGCTGATTCGCGATCTACGAGTATGACCAGCTAGGAATTTGCGGATTACTTAACAGTCAAGAATGAAGCCAGGAGGATACTTCATCAGAACATGATGGTTAAGATAAAGCAGAGCCAAGAAAGAATGAGAAGCTACCATCGCAAAAGGAATGCACCGCCTGAGCACTCGGTTGGTGATAAAGTGCTCATCAGGAACAAGCGGAGAGACGACCGTAAGGGCAACAAGTTGGAGACATCTTGGAGCACTACAGTGTACACCATTGATGCTGTTAAAGGTAGAAGCACGTATTATGTAAGCAACAACGGTGTAAGACTTAAGAAATTAGTAAACGGTTGTCACCTTAAGAAATATAATGTACAAGGTGTCCCACAAGTCTGGACACATAGGAAATTATGAGTTTCTATGTGTGCAATGCATTTGTACGTAAATCCTTCTGATTAACATCTTTAACTTCAATGTCATCAGCGACAAATAGCTGTGCAAATGAACTATCTATCATTGTGTTCAGAACATGTGACTAGTACTCGGTATTGTCATATAGAGGTTGGCTAGTCAATCGCATTTCCATTTCACGTCTTATCAGCGAGCATGCCATTGACAATTGAAGAGCGCATTGAAGTAATTTTGTTGGTTGGGAATCGTAGCACGAGAGACACAGCGGATTTGTTCAATCAGAACCATCCTGAACGCGAGCCCATCAGCTTCAGTTGTGTCGCAAAACTTTTGAGAAAATTCAAGGAGACTGGCAGTGTGCATGACAAACCCCGGTGTGGCCCTCCCCGACGAGTCAATAATGAAGATACCGGTACAGCAGTCTTGGGTGCATTTAGCAGAAGTCCGAAAAGATCCATCCGCCGTATGTCCGCTGAAATCAACATTTCAAAGTCAAGCATCCATCGCATTCTGAAACTCCATAGCTGGCATCCATACAAATTGCATTTGATGCAAAAATTATCGGAAGATGATCCAGACAGAAGAACTGAATTTTGTTCCTGGGCGATGAACATGTGTGAAGAAAATGACAACTTCCCATATGAAATTTTATTCACTGATGAAGCCAACTTTTACGTTTCTGGAGAGGTTAACAGACAGAACACACGCTACTGGTCATCAAGCAATCCTCACTGGTTTGATGGATCCAAAGATCAAGGAACCAGGCGTCTTATGGTGTGGTGTGGTATCTGGAAAGATCAGGTTGTTGGTCCATTCTTTTTTGAGGACACAGTACGGGGAGAAAATTATTTGAGTCTGCTACGCAACGAAGCACTACAAAGTCTACCAGACGACGGTCCTCCTTGGTTTCAACACGATGGTGCCCCGGCCCATTACTCGGTCATTGTTCGTGAATTTTTGAATGAACAATTTCCTGGGCATTGGATTGGTCGAAGAGGAACGGTTGAATGGCCGCCAAGAAGTCCAGACCTTTCTCCGCTTGACTTCTACCTATGGGGACACTTGAAAGCTATGGTGTATTCCGAAAAGATTCAAGACCTTCATCATTTGCGGTGGCGCATACAGGAAGCCTGTCAGCAGATTACCCCAGAAATCATTCAGCGAGTCTTGATGGAGTGGAGATATCGACTGGAATTGTGTGCTGTGAACGGTGGTGGACATTTTGAACACATCCTTTGACTTTCATGCATTTTGTCCACTAGTATTTACTTTAACATTGAATAAATGATTAATATGAATGGAATATGAGATTTTCTCCTATGTGTCCAGACTTGTGGGACACCCTGTATAATGGAAATTTCGTTTTATATTCTGATATGGGATTCAATTGATAGCTGAAGGGGGTTAAAGAATATTGAAAGGGGTTTTAAGTAATGGTCATTTAAACCCACTTTCAATTTCCGGGGGGCAATTGTAAACACCTTTACAATTGCCGACCGGTCGAAGAAAGTGACGGAAAACGCATAGTGTAACACCGGGCTGCAACATGAATC
>CAJQUW010014460.1:0-14851 GCA_907163375.1 Prostheceraeus crozeri
CCGTTGGTGTCATCCGTATTGTAAAAGCCAAAGACATCCATAAAATCAACATAACTGCGCATAAATTGATCCGAAGCAAAATCTGGTTTGTAGGGTGGACCAGGATGACTCACACCATTTACACGTAAAGCAATTTCACTTAACTGATTGTGTTTAAAATTGAAAGGATTCTTCTTTATATTACCATTAAATGCATCATTTTCAACCATTGCCACCATGAGGAGCTTCGGTGCTTCTGATGGAAAGAGGCCATCTTTCATGAAACTCTTTTGATCTTTCGGAATTGTAAAGGTGAGAAGCTTTGTATGCTGAATGGGGTAAATGGCATTTTGGCGGTTAAGGCCTTCAGCATGCCCTCTAATGACACTTGGATTCGGTACTACTCGACGAATGTAAAGTGCAATATCTTCCACATGAATTCTAAAATTGTCAACTTTAGCAAATGCATTCAGCGCAAATTCAGGCTTATTCAATGTCAGCTTGAGTCGCATGCTGGTATTACACAGTAAAAACTTTGACTGTCTAAAGAAGTCTAAATTCAGCGGACCATATAGCTGACATACTCTACTATCTTTAATCATAGCAGATCGCTTTACAAAGCCACTGTTTGTTTCAACATCAAATTTTCCTGCTTCATCTCTGTACCATCCCATGGCTTCCATATGACTTTTTTGTGCTGCTGGATGAAACTGTGATACATGATTGAAATATGATTTATAGGGATAATCGCTTTGACCACCTTCCACCTGCTGCTCTCCAATCGTTAGAGAAACATCACGAAGTAATGTAGTCAATGGTAAATTGTTCAGTCCAACTTTATGTGCATCGTCAATAGCAGTTCCATCTGCTTGCTGAATTCTAAACCTCAAATCAAGCATCGCATAACTCAAATCTATTTAGTCATCACTACCACCAGGAATATCAAATTCAATGGGGCCAGCATTCTCAGCTGTTCGAGGATGATAATCTACAATACTTGAACTAAGAATATCTGTCTGTATGGCTTGTTGATCGAACAAACAAAAACCGGAAGTTTTACACTCCATGATTAGAAGTTATAGCAGCGTCGTCGTTTAGCGCCTGATGAATGATTAGAGCCTCTGCGACGTTTGCGTGAATGCCTTTTGACTGAAGATCGCACCTTACCAGCTCCGCGATGTTTCCTCCTTCCTTTATTCATTCGTTTAGGTGATTTCTTTCCTTGAGTAACACCAGCAATGGTCTGCTTCAATGTTTTTAAACCGCGTTCCTTCCCACGATTCAACAAACTGCTCTTAAAACTTCTACCTCTGGAAAGATCACTAGCAACATCACCAGCAAAGCCAACGGCATTACTTAAAACATTTCGTTTTCAAGATCTACCGACATTGGATATGAGAGGTGCTACAACAGATTTCAGTGCACCAAGTATGCTACCTCCACGTTGGCGGCGAGCGCCGATGTAAACATGTCCTCCACCACTTACATAGGAGGGTCGTGAATAAAATGAGGCAGTTGGATTCATAGCTCAAACCCTAAACATTGTTAGTTACAACTTTGCATGAATCACTGTCGATCACTTAGATGAAAGATGTCGGCACGACGCATCCAAGAGTTCATACTTGAAGGATAACCAGTCCATTTAAACAAGACACCATTCTTCACCTTGCCGTTTTTTACATCGAATGATTTTCTCTACCAAATATGTTTCACTTTCAGTGACTACCTCAATCTCATCGCGGTAAAAGCTACCCTCAATTTCTTCATTATCGTAATCTTTCAACTTGTAGGTGGTCGGAGAGTCTTTTTGATTAATCCTTGATACTGTAAATACCTCCTCTGTCCAATTCGGGAGGTACCCTTTAGCAAAAACACTTTTCACTTTTGAGATACGAACTTTATCGCCAATTTTCACATCACTTTTCACATGAGTGCGTTTACGTTGGAATGATTCGCGCACTTTATCTACATTGTCAGCATTTACATCTACTGGTCTGAGTCCAATAGAACGATGGATAGAGTGATTGTAGGCATGGAGTGTATCTTGTAGAACCTTTGTCCAATTTTGTGTCAAGTTGGCAGTAAAATGTCGCCACAAGCGATTTTTTAATGTGCGATTAAAACGTTCAACGAGTGCAGCTTTATAAGCGCTCTTTACACTAAACAACTCAATGTCATGCCTCTCAAATAATCTTGTCACATGCTGATTTTCAAACTCTTTTCCTTGATCACTCTGAATTCTTTTTGGAATGCGACCTTCTCGAAAAATTGTTTGGAATGCTTTTGCTACTCCTTTCCCTTCTTTAGTTTTTAAAGGTTGAGCCCACGCATAACGCGAGAAAATATCAATGACGGTTAAAATAAAATTATTACCCGAGTTATGTTTTGAAATGGAGGCAACATCACACAAATCTGCTTGCCACTGTTCATCGATGTCATGAACAATATAATGGCGGGTGCGGTACTTCTTTTTCGCTTGTTTGTGGAGTGTATAGGTAGCCTGACCCTTTAACCATCGTTTCACTTGTGATTGTGGAAGACCACTCGCTTTTGATAATTTCTTGATAGATGCAAATCCTGCCGGATGTTTTACATCATAATAGATTGACTTCAAACGTTCAGTCGATGACGACTGACTCTTTTTCCTCCTTCTCATCTTTTTGTTTTCTTGCCTTTCTACATTTACAACAACTGCAGCATTTAGCTTTAGCGGTTTTGCGATCGTGTTCACATTGCTTAGGGGTTTCATTATGAGAGCTGGCGCAGCAAGTGCAAGTGACAACGACATTCACCTCTGGCGGCTCATTACATGGCAAGCAACACATCTGCTTCATATTAATAGTCTGAGAACATGTATTTCCTGGGAGGAGCTGTTTTACGTTTTCCTTTTACCAGTTTTAGTGGCGATGTAGACCTACGTCGAGTTCTTCCTCTTGTTTGCTTAGTGAGTGTGGGAGGGGATGTAGCAGGTGACGCCTTAAACCAATTTGTTGGCATTTTCATCGTCTGAAGCATTGGAGTAGTAGCCACTGTTGAATCAAGTTCTTTCAATGTCTCATTATTCAAAGCAAATTTTGGCACATTATGCTTTTTCAATAGTTTAAGAAAGTATGACCAACCAGGTGGAACATAGCCCTGACGGCGCTTTCTACGTGTCGCATACTGAATCAAGTCTTCATAACGTGAAGCATCAATCACTTTATTTTCATCTGTAATGATTTCTCCTCTATCATTTACATTGAGATGGGGCTCAATACTGTTGAAAAGAGATATGGCATGTGCGCGAGATGCTAAAGGTGTAGCAGTCGATACAGAGTCACGCATCTTATTCTTCAAGTTTTTCAATTGCTCAACAGTTTCCGATTGTAATAATACAGCACGATGTGGATCTTTGATGTGAACATTTTGCTGATAATCTATTTCTTTCCTATACATTTGATTTGCAAGAGGTTGCTTTACTTGCTGCATGGCAGTCAATTGTACATATTCATCCTGAGGAATAACAATCATGCGAGAATAAGAACTCATAGTTTGTAGATAATCATGGAGTTTTCAAAATATCACTTCGAAATCTAAATTCTTCCGGACACTCTTGCGTAAAGTCAATGAATAAGTAACCGTATGGTTTTTCAGTAGCTGCTTGAAAAATTTCAATTAAGGCTTTTGATCCTCTGGGTGCAACTTGTCGCGCTAAAATTTCAAATTGACTTTTATCTCGCGGATTCTTGAAAATAGCATAATAGTGTGTATTCAGGTTTCGTGTACGAGCTTCTTTTCCATCAGGAAACAAATTTTGTGTAATATAGATGATAAAACACCTTTTATGGTGTGCTGCGCGAGTGAACATATCTGTAACATCTTTTGAATTCTTACTTTCTTTTAATAAATCATCCAATACAACAACATCATTAGACTGAAGTTTATCCACTGGAATAATTCCTTCATGTCGAATAAAGTTGCGACTTTGCAATTCCTGAAACAGCGACGGTTGATAAATACCATAACACCAAATCACTCGATTGATAGGTTCCTTAAACAACTCCCTTCTTTTATCCAATAAATTCAGCGTGAAAACAGTTTTACCTGCATGAGATGGACCTGATACAGTCAGAACTTTATCACATTGAAGTCTGAAATCCATTTTATTACTTTGAGACTCAACATTTGCATAATTAACGCTTAGAGCCAAAGATATTTCCCAATAGGTTGCCCACGGCAGGAGCTATCATTGGAAGTATTGCTGAAAGGAAACCGCCCTTTTGTGTTAGAGTTTTCCTCTTTCTTTGAAGGGCGACTTTAGGATTGGAGATGAAACGCAATTTTGTAGCATATCGCTTAAGTAACTTTCGTTGTTTTGGCGCTAATTTCTTCGTCCTCAACTTCCTCACATGAGAAATAATTTCACAAATGAATTTATCGTTAGCATGTCGTATAGCATTGTATCGCTGATTTGCTTTCATTCGTCGGAGAGCTTGAATGGCTGAAGAAAACTTTTGACTTTTACGTTTCGTCATTTTACGTTTCGCCATTTTCCGTGTTAGTCTTTGCTAAAACCTATCTTTACCACATTTGCATAGGTACTAACTATTGCGACATAAGTGACACTCGAAATGAGCAATATCACAGTGGTTACATTGGCAAAGTTGAATGCAATTACGTATGAAACAGCGTTGACAAAAAGCATGCTTACATCTCTTGAAGATGCGCTTTTCATTTCCATCCTTTCGCTTACATACATCGCAACACATAGTTTCACCGTTACTGATGTCTATAGCAAGTCTTTTTGAAGATATGAATTTGCTAGCCTTTTCTAAATAATAGACGCATGTACAGAAGGAATATACTTCGAGAGTGAGCAGACATAGCTCGAAAACCAGTTGTGCTACAATCAAGTACCACTGCATTTTCAATTTTTCTTTATGGAAAGTTGAATGTGAATATCTGAAATCGCTTCAATCACTAGACTGCTACCATGATGGTTAAATGCGTTAAGACGTTCAGCAATTTTTATCATATGTCTTTTAAAAAATTCTTGGGGGTGATCTACCACTTCCATTGAATAAGAAGCAAAATGGAAAGAGCGACTTTCCACCTCTTCCTTTCCAAAATGACTAAACTTAATTTTCGCAACTAATCGCGCCATGACAATGCTATCAGAGAATGTATTCATTAACTCTAGAAATAGAGTGCTAGCATCATCGACCACTGCTTCGATGTCGGTCTCATCTTTATGAAATTTTATCACATAATCTTGAACAGCTCCTTTTAAACTTTGCCTATGAAAACGTAATGTTCCGCAGTCGTTTGAGAAAGACATGATCGCCCTTTATCTAACCCATCCATTGCATGAAAACAACAACTCTTCTCATAGTAACATTTATTGAATAATGGTAACAAGCATGCATTATAAATCAATGGTTTGAAAGAGATAAAATAGATACAGCTGGTAACTATCATACAGAGAGCAATGATAACCATACAGGACTTTGGCAGTGTTGAGGTAAGGAGGAAAGAAGCATTGGTTATGAACGTAGCTACTACAACGAACAGACAAAATAGGAACACACAAATCCTTAAAACGTTTCGTGACTTCATGATAATGTTGATTCACTCTACTATCCCAAGGCGGGAGCAAAATATCATCAATGATTAGATTGGGAAATACTTTCCTCTCCTTACCAGGATTATTACAAAAGATGCGTATAACATTGAAAGCAGCTAACCATCGTTTAAAGTCAATAAGAAGAGCACTCTCACAAGAAAAGCCATAGTCTTGCAAATATTTCAGATTAAGTCCATGAATGTGTTTTCTCGCCCATTGATCAACATTGGGATCGCAGTTGGCATGTTGATGATAGACACTGACAATCTGATATGTCCAATTGTTCATAGCAATAGCACTGAGCTCCTGTACAGGTTCACCCTCACAATCCATAAAAATGATGATAGAAGCCTAAAACGGAAATTTACACATCTAAGGAAGCGTTCTATAACATATTACAAAATGAAGAATTACATCGATGCTTTTCACGACAAAATACACAAATGATATGATGGCAACGAAGAAGTAAAATGTATCTAATAAGACCACGTCTGCGACACTCAAAGCACATAAGCGAATTGTCATAGGGTAGAGTTAGGAAAGGACTAGTAATTCTCCTTCTTTGATTTGCGTTTTGATGTAGCATTCTTCTCCGACTTGCGCTTCGTACCACTGCTGTTAAGGATTTGATCAATTATGTCGTCCACGTTGGGTGGTTTTGGAATATATAGGATGGATTCCATATGCATGGAGAGAGAGGCTATTTTATTATCCTTGTGTCGACCATAATATAGCCCATTCACTTTGAAAAGGATATCCCAAGTACCTTCTCCGAGCTCATCACATCTGATGGGTATTGAATGATCTCCCTCCTTCTTATAGTAAGTACACCAATGTGATACCGGTAGGCAAATGTGATTACCATCCCAAATCTTTCTATAGGGAGTATCCTTGTCATCTCTCGCCTTCCACTCTTGAGCAAGAGGAGTAGGAATGTCCATATTTAATGTCACGTACTCCTCAATAATATCAAGTTGGTGGCGAATATACGGACTCACGGGGATCAGTATGTAGTCCCCATACTGATTGTGCATTATCTTGACATCCGTGGAAGGGAGCATTCCCGTTTGGAGTACTACGCTATGATCATCATAACGCAAGGCTTGTTTAAATTTACGCTGTAGCGGTGTAGGATTATGTACCTTGGATGTTTCTTCCACTGGCCTCAGTTGTAGATGATCTGACCGTAGCGAACCTTGTAACGTTTGACCGCCATTTTGTCCTACTAGTGCAGCAGATGGAGTAGATGCCTGAAAATGAAAAAAGATTGTATTAAGTTTACGTTCAAGGGAGGAGAGGGAGGGAAGTAGCGACTTACCATTTTAGTTGGATAATAGAACAGGGAACTAGAGAGAGAGAGAGAAAATGTGCGTCCGTCACTCGTGTGATTCAACGATGGAATGATTCTCACTGTGGAAGGCTCGCTATTTATAAAGAAATGCTTGATTCTCATTGGATGATGATCCTCATTGGATAATAACATCAAGCTGATTCCAAATCTGGCCTCCGTTTACCAATCCGAGCCTTCGTTTTGGTGCTACAGCCCAAAACGTCCCAAATTCTAACTCTGTCGTTTTTCGCCAATGTCCCAAAATCTTAAATGGTGTCTCACATCTAAACGAAGACAGATAGGAACAAGCCGATTGTTTCACTGAATTTGTCTCACTCTTAGCTTTCAAACGAGCTATCGCACGACAAAATCCGTCCACTAGAAGCCAAAATCGAAGCAAGCTGTCCAGAGGGGGGGGGGGTCAGCGAAATTTGATGAAAAATGTTTTGGTGACGGTCCCAGGTCGAAATTCCACACTTTGGAAAATTTTCAAATTTTTACCCATACAAAGTCACTCTGACACTTAGGATTTTTTCAGGTAAGCGAGCTCCGACCTAAAATCTTGTAACCGCTCTAACTTTTGAACGAAGACAGATAGGAACAAGCCGATTGTTTCACTGAATTTGTCTCACTCTTAGCTTTCAAACGAGCTATCGCACGACAAAATCCGTCCACTAGAAGCCAAAATCGAAGCAAGCTGTCCAGAGGGGGGGGGACGTCAGCGAAATTTGATGAAAAATGTTTTGGTGACGGTCCCAGGTCGAAATTCCACACTTTGGAAAATTTTCAAATTTTTACCCATACAAAGTCACTCTGACACTTAGGATTTTTTCAGGTAAGCGAGCTCCGACCTAAAATCTTGTAACCGCTCTAACTTTTGAACGAAGACAGATAGGAACAAGCCGATTGTTTCACTGAATTTGTCTCACTCTTAGCTTTCAAACGAGCTATCGCACGACAAAATCCGTCCACTAGAAGCCAAAATCGAAGCAAGCTGTCCAGAGGGGGGGGGGGGGACGTCAGCCAAAAATTTTTTCTCTCCGATTTCGCTGGAAACATCCTTCCTAACCCAAAATTTCACGTAGATTCCGAATCTGGACTCCGTTTTCTCATCCGATGCTTCGTTTGGGCGCTACACACCAAAACGTCCCACATTCTATGTCAAAATTTTGAAGAAACAGTTTTTCTCGCCGATTGAGCTGGAAATCACACCACTGATGCAGAATTTGACGCTGAATCCGAATCTGGCCACCGTTTCACCATCCAAGACAACCTAGACGGTCGCCCATGTCCACCTAGACGGTCGCCCACGTCAACCTAGACGGTCGCCCACGTCCACCAGGCGGTCGGACCCACTCACCCGAGTCTCACACTCTGTCGGTCGAGGGGGGGGGGACGTCAGCGACCTCTCGCGATGGCGGCCAACCTGGCCGGCACATCACGACACTGTCGTTCCAGAGGGGGGGGGGACGTCAGCGACCTCTCGCGATGGCGGCCAACCTGGCCGGCACATCACGACACTGTCGTTCCAGAGGGGGGGGGGACTCAGCCACGACGGCGGCCATCTTGCGCTATCCAGTATTTGTCACTTGCTTACTACTCCAGAGCACAAAACTATATTAGATGACTATGGATTACTAGAATCAAACATTAATAAGAAATTACCAAAAATCTGTGCAATTGACATTCTAGTTCATGATATGGAAAACAATACTAGAGTTTATCTTCGTCAGAAAGAAATAGTCCACAACCGGGGGGAGGGGGTAGTGGGCACACATGAGTAATATCCTGTTAAGTTTAGAGAGAAATTTTGTTGTTCGTTTAAGAGAGGAATTTAAATAATTATGCTGTAGAAGATCTCATAAAATAGAAACTATGTAGATAATGGTGCAGTAAAATCTCTTAGACGTATAAACAAGTAGAAAATTGATTACAACGGGATTAAAGTAGGAAAAGTTTAGCTGAAAAACAAAAAAAAGAAAATACTGTTAGGTTTACCAATGATCCACAGAGAATGACTATATAATGTAAATATTTTAAATTTCGCAATAAAAGAAGGTCATAATGCTAGTTGTCAAGAAATGCATGATATATTAAAAAACTGTTAAAAAGAAGATTTCTAAATGAAGAGAGTATAAAAGGATAACGAACCGAATTTCAGCGTTCGCCCTACTGAAATAGGTTTGTTGTTTTGTTAATTTTTTTATAAAAAAATATCTTAAATAATGGTGTTAATTAAATGTGTAGGGAAAAAATGTGTCTCAGATTTAGACAAAAGTAATAATCATTGAGAAAAGCTAACCGAGATTTTTGGTTCATCAAAATTTAGGACACGTTAAAAAATTATAACAACGACTATCATCACACACTGTATTTTAGAACCCATTCTTCAATTTCAGTACAAAATAAAAATTATCAAATTGCATGGACTAGTTTCGCCACATTTAACACTATTCAAAACGTTATCAAAGATGGAAATGAGCAATTGTAGATATCTAATCTGATACAGGCAAAACAGGGAAAATATTAACTGTTCTTCCTGGTTCTTACGAAGGTGAATCAATATCAAATGAAATTAAGAGAGAACATTTTGTATACCATTTAAAGATAAGAAAACAATTACGTTGCAGTTGAACCGGCAGTTAAATAAATTTTCTCTACGTTTACGAAATCATCAAGTGATTTTGCATCATGTTAAGATCATTGTCAAAGCGTATTAAGTTAAATAAACAAACCAGGGTCTAGGTTATCAATAGGAGAAATTCCACAAATAACTAAAGAAATCATTGAGTGTACGTTAACTGACATTATTGAAGGAGGATATATAATATGGTTAAATTGTCAAATTTAAGAGTCAGTTTGTCCAGCTTTGACTGTACCCATTATATAGATTAAATGTATTCACAAACTTATAGATTCCCTATAAACACAGAAAAACTAGAACAACATTAACTTAGAACACGGATGAAAAAGACATGAAATAATTTTGGAGTGAAGAGATTAGATAGATCCTTTGGTTCGGGAGTATAAACTCCCGTTCGGGAGGATGAACTCCCGTTCGAGTGGTAGAAACTACCCGTTCGAGAGTAGTAACTTCCCGTTCGAGAGGTTTAAAAGACTACGTTTCGACAGAGTATAACTCCCACGCTAAGCCCTGAGAAGTGAAGGTGCTGCGGCGGGTAATATAACAAAAAAAAAAAATAAATTATTTTTTTTGTGAAAAATGAAGTGAAGTACTACATTAAAGATAAAAAAAAACGGAAATGTAATCATCATCCAAATGTATCTAATAAAGGTTGTCAGTGTATTTGTGGAAATCAGGGGGTAAAACGTATCTAGTGGTTAAAAGTTGGTACGACTTATCCAAATTTTTTGGAGTATAACAATCTTATAATGTGAACTACAACACAGAACAACCCGTCTATCAATTTTTTAGAAATTATGGATTGAAATATTCAAAAAAACAGCAATTCGTCATGATTCAAGTAAGAAAAATGCGGAAGATGAAGAAAAATCAATTCGTGGTGTGAAGAACACAAAAAGAAGCAGTTTAGTAGAAACCATTAAAAAATAAGCATATAAAGATACAATTAATAGATGATAGTGGTAATATGCCAAGTTCCTAGTAATGCTAGAATAAAACAATGAAACATTGTGTAATTTTTGATGATTGTGTTAATGACAGAAATCAGTCAGTTCAGAGAAATTATTTCACAAGAGGTAGACATAATAACTGTAGTGTATTTTTCAACGTGGTCATACTTATTCAATAAAATAGCACTAAGCTTCCGAACAGAAACCACGTAATAAAAAACCAACAGTTTTTGCAAGGCCTTTCACCTGCGTCTTACAGGCATCTTCAGGCAATTGTGTTATTCTTCACATTTGAGATAATATATATACATCGTCAATTAACTTTCAAACATCACTGTCCAAGCATGTCAAATCAATTAGCACATGATATGAAGGGAATCTTTTCATCAAGTCTTAACAATAGGGAGTCACACCTGCAGAAGTAACTGATCCCTCGTACCCCCCGCCCCTCACACCAGAAGACCTTTCCATGCCTGGCTAATCTCCCACCTGTTTGTTGAAGAACTCGCCGTCCTCATCAGATAACAACGCTTCCTTCACCTTTCTCTTATACAATGCCCCTCACCAGCTAAAATCCGCCCTTCCCGCCACGCCATCCTATGACCTTCCCTCCCAACAAGTGTTTCGCTATCTCAGAGGTAGTAATACTAGCTTTTTCAACATTTTTCTTGTGCTCTTTTGTTCTCACCTACCAGACCTCGTTTTGTCTCTCCGATGTAAACTTTGTCACAATCTGAGCATGGAATACTGTAAATTACCGCTTTCCTTTCCTTGCCTCCCTCTTTCTTATGAGTCCGGTTCCCGATAGAACCGGAATTCTTCTCGAACAACTTTTATCTTGTGCCTTCTCATAATGTTGTAAATTCTCTCAGACAAATTCTTTTGGTAAGGTAAACAACTACTCCTTCACCAATTATGCATCTTTCACATCTACATGTTATTTTCTCCTTCTGACTGATCGAAAGCATCTCTCTATAAACCCCTGCTGTAACCATTCTGCCGAAACGCCCTCTTCAGATGTTCAAATTCCTCCTCTCTATTGTCTCCGTCACATAACCTTCATCGCTCGTCTTATCAAACCTTTCAAAACTCCCGACTTGACCCGTTCGCTGTGATTCGATCTTTCATTAATATATAAATCCGTGTGAAATTTCTTTCTGTAGACCTTGGTAATATTTCTTTTTTCTTATCTCCCTAGCTCTACAACCAAGAATGCCAAACACCTTGTATTCTCGTTTTCTGTCCTCGTATCGTGGAATTTTATAATCGATGAACCGAATTCATAAATTCCACCAACTCTTTCTATGTCTTCCCCATTGCCCTCCACTACATCCAAACAGTCATCTACGTAGACGAAGATGCTTCTTTGGTACGACCAACCTAGTGACCTCAGCATTCTCAAATACAGACTCCTCGAGAGTCAGCCATAAACAAGATCTGCCAACACTGGAGCAAGACAACTGCCGATGCTCAGACCATTGGACTTGCTGATAATTGCTCTACCATTAAATTGAAGAAAAGAATTTCAAAATCTTACTCAAGCAAGTCCAGAATACTCTCTACTCACCCCAACTGCATCTCTTCTGTAAAGTATCATCCGATCTCATCTCTTTTCTACACTCTTGATCGCTCCTTCAATCCGGCACTGACGGATACATGGCTTTTACATCTAAAGAAATCAAACGATCTGCTTCCTCAAGTTCCCAATTCCTTCACTTGCATGCACAGTGCCTCAGTATCCTTGACCCTGCTGACCACACCTTTCCTATAAACATTCAAAATCTCCACAAGCTTCTTAGAGAGCGGAGAAGTCAAACTTCCGTCGTACATACTACTGGTCGCATTGGAGTTCCTTCTTTGTGGCACCTTAGGAAGGCCAAAACATGTAAGGCAAGGCATAGGTCGCCGGTAGAAGTCGCTTTAATTTCCGGAATCTTTTAACTCTCCCTTCGTACACATGACTTTCAATAGCTCAATGATCTGTTTTCTAGACTCCTTTCCAAGGATCTTTCTTTCCCAGTCACTCTTCTATAATTGTCGTCCCCTTAAAATGTCTTCCATCTTCGCTTGGTAATCAGATTCATTTAAGACCACGGTGACCTTTCCTGTTGTCAGCAGTTAAGAATCCTGATCTCTTTGGCTTTAACAGACTTACGCAACCCCTTCAGAGCTTCCGACTCTTCTCTATCATATTTTCCTTTCGATTTTTCTTTTGTCTCTCTTGATAGATCTCATCACCTCGTGGCGTATCTCGTTCCCTTTTCCGTATCGCTTTTCCCGGTTGTTCTCAGACCGGCCTCAACTCCGCTATGATCTCATCTACTTCAGCTTTATTATTTCTCGCCACCTCACAAACCCAGGCCTAACGCCAAACCCCTCTCTCCGTCACCGACAAGCCCCTAGAACTCTCATCCACTACCAGACGACTCCTCCAACTGAGTTCCTGACTGTCCTTGACAACCTTTCCCCCTCCTGTTCGCACCCTTCCTTCCTCTCTAGATTCCTTAACCGCTTACAGTGTAACTCCCTCACCTGTTTAGCAGTTCGATTCACAAGACGTCTGCACAAAAGTTCGTAATTTCTCCATATCTTCAGTCGTGAATTTAATTACCATGTCCAACTCCATCTTTCGCAAGTTTGTCCTCGAATTCCTCCACCTCTGGCTTTCAGTTGCTTCTTTCTCCTCATTTAGCAAACGCATGCCGAAGTCCGTGTTGTAGTCTCTCGCGATTCGTCACTTGTTTTTGGCACCTGCACCCTCAACGTTGTAGTAGCAGTCCCTTACTTCGGCAATCTCCAAGGAATTGGAGTTTTTCTATCTTCTTTGTGACGCGTATATTTCTCTTTCTCCCAAAGGCGAAACACATCCTCGATGCCCTGTCCCGTAGGCAATTGTCTAAGTAATTGTTCAACGTGGTCATACTTATTCAATAAAATAGCACTAAGCTTAGCCGAACAGAATCCCATCGTAATAAAAAACCAACAGTTTTTGCAAGGCCTTTCACCTGCGTCCTTACAGGCATCTTCAGGCAATTGTGTTATTCTCTTCACATTTGAGATAATATATATACATCGTCAATGTAACTTTCAAACATCACTGTCCAAGCATGTCAAATCAATTAGCACATGATATGAAAGGAATCTTTTCATCAAGTCTTAACAATAGGGAGTCACACCTGCAGAAGTAACTATCCCTCGCACCCGCCCCCTCACACCAGAAGACCTTTCCATGCCTGGCTAATCTCCCCACCTGTTGTTGAAACGTCGCCCGTCCTCTCAGATAACAACGCTTCCCTTCACCTTTCTCTTATACCAAATGCCCCTCACCAGCTAAAATCCGCCCTTCCCGCCACGCCATCCCTATGATCCTTCCTCCCAACAATGTTTCGCTATCTCATAGGTAGTAATACTACGCTTTTTCAACATTTTTCTTGTGGCTCTTTTGTTCTCACCTATCTCAGACCTCGTTTTGTCTCTCCGATGTAAAACTTTGTCACAATCTGAGCATGGAATACGGTAAATTACCTCTTTCCTTTCCATTGCCTCCCTCTTTCTTATGATCCCCTTTGTCCCGATAGAACCGAATTCTTCTCGAACACTTTTATCTTGTGCCTTCTCATAATGTTGTAAATTCTCTCAGACAAATTCTTTTGGTAAGGTAAACAGACTACTCCTTCACAATTATCATCTTTCACATCTACATGATTTTTCTCCTTCCTGACTGATCGAAAGCATCTCTCTATGAAACCCCTGCTGTAAACATTCTGCCGAAAACGCCCACTTCAGATGTTCAAATTCCTCCTCTCTATTGTCTCGCGTCACATACCTTCATCGCTCGTCTTATCAAACCTTTCAAAACTCCCGACTTGACCCGTTTCGCTGGTGATTTTCGATCTTTCAATTTATATAATAAATCCTTGGTGAGTTTTCCTGTCGGTAGACCTTGGTAATAATTCTTTTTTCTTTCTCTCTCTAGCTCCTACATCCAAGAATGCCAAACTCCTTGGATTCCTCGTTTTCTGTCTCGTACGTGAATGTTGAATTATCGGGATAAACCTGAATGTCATAAATCCACCAACTCTTCTATGTCTTCCCCCATGGCCCTTCCCACTACAATCCAAACAGTCATCTACGTAGCGAAGATGCTTCTTTGGATAGCGACCAGACCTAGTGACCTCCGACATGTCTCAAATACTGACGATCCTGCGAAGTCTCCATAAATCAAGCTGCCAACTCTGTGCAAGACAATCTGCCGATGCTCAGACCCTTGACGTGCTGATAATTCTCTCCATTAAATTGGAAGAAAAGAATTTCAAAATCGTCCAAGCAAGTCCAGAATACTCTCT